>OZ035837.1:18693793-19264020 GCA_964034765.1 Knipowitschia caucasica | reverse complement strand
CTGTGGATCCAGGACTGAGGCTGTAGAACTAGGACTGAGGCTGTAGATCCAGGACTGAGGCTGTAGAACCAGGACTGAGGCTGTAGATCCAGGACTGAGACTGTGGATCAAGCACAGGCTGTAGATCAAGGACTGAGGCTGTAGATCCAGGACTGAGGCTGTAGATCAAGGACTGAGGCTGTAGATCCAGGACTGAGGCTGTAGATCCAGGACTGAGGCTGTAGATCCAGGACTGAGGCTGTAGATCCAGGACTGAGGCTGTAGATCCAGGACTGAGGCTGTAGATCCAGGACTGAGGCTGTAGAACCAGGACTGAGGCTGTAGATCCAGGACTGAGACTGTGGATCAAGCACAGGCTGTAGATCAAGGACTGAGGCTGTAGATCCAGGACTGAGGCTGTAGATCAAGGACTGAGGCTGTAGATCCAGGACTGAGGCTGTAGATCCAGGACTGAGGCTGTAGATCCAGGACTGAGGCTGTAGATCCAGGACTGAGGCTGTAGATCCAGGACTGAGGCTGTAGATCCAGGACTGAGGCTGTAGATCCAGGACTGAGGCTGTAGATCCAGGACTGAGGCTGTAGATCCAGGACTGAGGCTGTAGATCCAGGACAGAGGCTGTAGATCCAGGGCAGCTTTATGACTTTGACAGAGCTATACTTATTACAGAATGACATGGAATTGCTTTTTCAGATTCTCTTTGAAAATGTGATTAAAATGTATTATCGTTTTAGCTTTGTTTTGGTCAAATTGAAAAGAAATCCCTTATACAGTATATAACTAATAATGCAAATAACAGAGATAGAGTTTCTCCATCTCAGTTTTCCTGTAGCTGCTTTTATCACTGCATATTGAATTATCTCTCTCTTCAATATCCCTGGTGTTATTCATTGTTATTGTGAGGTGTCATGTCAAGTTGACACATGACAGGTTTAATGGAAAATATTCAGACTGAGGTAGTTTATGTGTCAGGCTCCATTATTATTATTCAACTATTGATACATTAATAATTAAGTTACATTGTTATTAAATAAAACACATGAAAACTAATTCTTATACATATATTTAGATACATGTTCTTTTGAACAAATTACAAATCAGAACTAAATCTGAATAAATTAGATGATTATCTAATTGCATCAATACCAATAATACCTAAATAATGATTTTTCTTTTAACAACACCCATTCTTTTGTTGTTTTGTTGTAGTTTTAACTGATGGCTTATTTGCTTCATACTTTATTATTCACAAATTCCAATCTTGAAGTCATACAAGCACCACATACTTGAGCTGCCAATTTCAACGTTTTTCAAAGCTCAATTTAAAGGGGAAGTCTGTAATTATATGCACATACCGTTCTCTGTCTCCTCTGTCCAATTAAGACTTAAGTTTCCCATTAGGCTGCTGCTGTATCGTGCCTCAGTGTCTCTCCTCTCGAGGTGTGTGATCAGACAAATCCACCCCCAGCTCTGGTGGATATATCCTTGCATTCTGTTCAATGAGATATAATACATTTGGAATCAGACTGTTTTTATTGAACTAGAAGAAAACAAGAAATGAGAAATGAGACAGACTGTGTAAATGCAGTTAGCAACATGTGAAATATGAAGGTGTCGATGAGGAAAACAGTCTTCCCTTGTAGATACTGAACACTGGACACATTCACTGGGGTCATTGGCCACACTTTAAACCCCCTCCTCTATTTTGACTTATGGCCTAATTCCTTGATCATAATTTATACTGGTGAAAATGGGACTCGATGGGAAGATTTAACCAAAAAAGGAAAAACGTGAAGTAAAAGGAATGCTATTCGACCAAGAATTGAAGTTTAGAGGTAACTAAAAGGAGTGCACTGTTTGAGAAACACTGGTATAAACTTTAAATCATCCATGAAGGGAATATGGCTTTGACCCAGTGAAACACATGCCATATAACAGTGTCTCCCAAAGTGGGGTCCGCGGCCCCCTGGTGGGCCGCGAGGGTACTGCAGGGGGGCCGCGGGAGGTCATAAAAAAAAAAAATATATATATATAATTATTTAATGTTAAATTTATAATGTTTTGTTTGTAATATTAAAATATTTGTGTTCATTATTTGACTTGATTAATCCACTGTAATCATTTTTGTATTACAATGTTTGTAGCAGAGGCTATTTCCCCAAAATAAAATAACCAGAAGAGCCTATTCTTAATGTTGTCTTCTTGGTTATTATTTTGGGGGGCCACGCAGACCCGTCAGATTTTTAAGGGGGCCTCGGTGTTACTGAGTTTGGGAATGGCTGCCATATAACATTAAAGCTGGAGGACCTTTTCAAAACAGAAAGAGTCTTTGCTTCTGTCTTCATCTTATTAGAAAACATGTTTTCTTTTGTGTACTACTGTAAACAGAGCCTCGTTAGTCAAATCATATGCATATGAAACTAACCAACTTGAAAGCGCGGGATTATTTTTGTCTGGTTTGAAAATTAGACAGCTTTAAAAACAACAATTATAGCAGAGATTCAGCTCTTGGTGTGGACCCTTCTTCCCGGTGGCCGCATGTTGTAGTGTGAGTGCAGTGGGGGCCTCCTCTGTCTGCAGTGGTCGTCACTGCACGATGGCTTTAAAGGCCTCCTCCTGCTTGTTTACATGGAAGTGCTGTTCCTTGAGCTAACATTTATAAGTTTGGCACAAAACCACCTATCTCCATGTCTTATGTTGGTTTTGTATTTCAAACGGTTCCCCAGCTTTATCAATGCCTCTGTCAGGAGCAGTGGTCGCCACAGTCATCTCCAGATTAGATCTTTGGTGCATGTTTTGGGGGGTGGGAGGAAACCGGAGGAGCACTCGGAGGAAACCTACCCAGACACAGGGAGAAACCAGTGGGGGCGGGTCCCGGCTCAAAGAGGTCCATGAGATCGTACGCTGACATGCTTACAATCTCACTCGAGGCCGGTGGGGGTGGACCCGGAAAGAGAATTACCAAATGCTTTTGTATGTTGCCTTCTTTCCTCTCAAAAGCGGCTTTACAGGATGGTCTAAAAGTCGGCTCTTTTGCCCAACGCTATGTTCCAGATGTGTGTCAATGCTGAAGGGAGTATTTTTATTTGGAATGCACTTGGTAAATGAATGGAGCCTTGTGCCGGCTGACGCATGCGCAGGTGTGTTTTTTCATATTTTCTCGCCCCGCGGCCATTTTAAAAAAGCCCACAGAAGGCAAAAGTGGTGGCACGTTAGTTTCAACGTCGGAGATAAGCCTGACTCGTCCGTTATTGTTTATAGTCTATGGGAGAAAAATGAAAACTCCACAGAGAAAGATACATGACAGAAGATTAAACCCACAACCTTCAGTCACTGCGCTGCTAAAAGGTCTTTGTTGGTTCTAAAATGGTTCCCCAGCTTTTTATTAACCAGATGCATTTTTTGATTCATTCATTTATTGTGTTTTTTGTGTATCCTTCTGACATATTGGGATAAATATAGGTCTTTTTCTCACAAACAAGTTCTCTGAGGAGCCATAATGAGGGTGTTCTTTTCTTTCTGAAGCTTAGGCTATTTTTTTTTTTCTTATCCGACAATATCTTTGCCTTTTCTTGTCCACATAACTTCAGCAAAGTCAGAATGAAAGCTGGAGCAGACACAATGGGCTGCTCTTGCCTCATGTCCTGCATGATGCCACGCTCAGTCATGACTCACTGAAGCTCTGTCTTCACTTTTGATTTACAATCTGAGTCTCAGCGATCTGCGGTAAGTATTATTCAGAGCTGTTCTGGAAAAAAGAAATCAGACAGCAAACTGAACAAGGGTCAAACCACAATCTGGAAAATGTGGATCTTTGGCATCTGTGGCATGGCTTTTTCCAAGAGATATACATTTTCCCCTTACTATTACAAAATAAATATACTGTCACTGAGCCTTTTTTTGTAAACGTCTTACAAACAAAGAGCTCACTGCAAAAAATGATAAAAAATGAAGTCATAATTACTTGAATCGAGTAGTTTATATCCTTATTTGAGTACATTCTGGCTGTCTTTAAACAAGATTTGCCAATGACACTAGAAAATTCAGCCCTATTTCAAGAACTGTTTTAAACATGATAATTTTGCCTGTCCCATTGGCAAATCTTGCTTTAAGGAAGTCAGAATGTGCACAAATTAAGATAAATTTAAATACAAATTTTAGCAATATTTGACTTATTTTTCATAAAGTTGTCAAATCTCAAGTCAAATCTCTACATTTTGGCAAAATGTATCTTAATTTGAACACTTTGACTTATAACAATATTTGCAGATGGGACAAGGAGAATGTTGTTGTCTTAATCAATCATACTCAAATTAAGATAAAAACCACATGATTCAAGAAACGATTACCTCATCGTGTATCATTTTTTGCAGGGTGTAGACATGGCGCCTTTTGCCGTAGTAGTAGTTTCTCCTTTTCTTTTGCGGCCATAGGTTCGGGACGATACGGAGATGACGAAGATTTCTATTCTCACAGATATAAAGGTAAAACTTGCCCCTCACAACCACACGTGTTTTTGTCCATTTATTAACAGTGATCGCCCAGAGCGCCAAAGACACAGTAATTAGATTTGAAAACATTAGCTTGTTGCTTGTTAAAAATAACACACATCACCATCTGTTCTGCTAGTCTCCAAAGTAATTATTATTTTCTGCATGGTTAAATCAAAGTGTGTAGTAATTTGTCTTGAAATATCCCAATGATACATCAGGTCTTCCATAACAGCAAATTAAATGTCTCTATTATTATCAAATCTTGTGTGTGATCATAAGATAAGATACTTTATTTAGACTTTATTGTCTCCCTTAGAAGAAATCCGTCTTGGGAAAAGGGTTCACAGGCTTTACACATACATTTGCATTCACCTCAGTTTATTCATTCAAACCAAATACAAATCAATTACAATTTTAAGAACTAAGCATACGGCCGTTTCAACAACCAAGAAATGAAACAATAATCATTTGGAACAATTTACAGTAGACTTTAAACATTACACAGACCAAAAGAGACGCAGTCAAAAGCACCATCAGAGAAACAAAACTGTTGATAACAGGACATCAAAACAGAGAGCGACCCACAGTCTTTCACTTCAGAAAACCTAAAGAGCAGTATGTTATTGCACTTGCCCTCAACCTAAAGTGCAGCCCATGTAATAGTCCTTTTACAGTATATCCATTAAGTCGTGATGCTTCTCTCTCTCAGACGACACAGTTACGTCAAAGTTTCTACAGCAGCAGAATCAAGGTCATTTAACGTTGGAACTTTCCTCCCGCTGCCAAACCGCACTCTTGTCTTGTGCTCAGGCTTAAATGTATTTTCTCGTATTCTGAGGTTGTGGGCGCTCTGCCAAAGTAAGCTCACATGCGGTATGGCACTGGCTGTCAGGGACGTTGTGTAATGAATACAGATATTTATTCCAACTGGAAATAAGTGACTCTTCTCCAACTGTACTCCTGTGTGCGGACAGATCCAGAGGGCAGGAAACAGAGAATTCACATTTCCAGTCACAGTAAAGTGTTAGGTTGGTAGTTTGATTCTCTCTCTATTCCATTTTAAGGCCATCACCTTACTGGACTGTCCTCTAGTTTATGAATGAGTTTATTTGTTAGTGAGCGAACAGGCATTCTGGAACATTCTGGAGAACCCCGGGACGACCACAGCCTGCTGGGCCGACCCTATTTATTTTATTTATAAAGGACAGGACAGACAACATTGTCACATTTCCGTGTCCATGGGCCATGGAGCCATTTCTCGTGCTGGATTTAGCTTCAGCCACTACT
This sequence comes from Knipowitschia caucasica, assembly GCA_964034765.1. Lineage (NCBI taxonomy): Eukaryota > Metazoa > Chordata > Actinopteri > Gobiiformes > Gobiidae > Knipowitschia > Knipowitschia caucasica. The sequence goes on along the minus strand of OZ035837.1, from coordinate 19,258,242 downwards.
TTACTTTGCAGTTAAACTTATTCTGTGTAATATAACATATGATTTATTATTCTGTCTGACATTAAACCTCTGACTGTGTAGAAAGTCATATAAGTATGAAAAACCTTTTGTTATTGTGGCATTGAGCCGACAGAAACAGATAAAAATTAACTGACTTAAAACGTGTGAGAAATAAAATAATATCTCTTGTATCATAGATATAAACTTTTATACAGTTCAGTCTGAGGCTGAACTGTTTTTAGTGCCAAAATCAGCACAGCTATGTTGCACCCAAATATCTGATGAAGGGCCTCAGCCCGAAACATTACTTTGTGGTCTGTAAATAAAAGACACTTGGGAGCAACATCGCTGTGTGGATTTGTCTATGTTTTCATGTTTTTCACTTGGAAACCAACACGCTCAATCAGTCTATTGGGAGGTGTGGCCTTATTTGAAACCTTGAACTATTTTTAGCCCCGTTCTGCCCTGATTAGAAGTAAATGTTTTTTATTTTTTATTATTGAAAGGATATAGTAGTATTGCTGCGTCGCTGCTGTGAGCCCCAGTTGGATTATAAGTGACGGATAAGGTAATAAAGTTCACCACATCTGGAGATTGGTGAATTTCTTAAAGCAGAGGAAAAATGGCTGTAGTTTTATTCTGTTCTGGTAAGTACTAACTGCATCTACACAGGACTCTGCTGTAGTCGTGAATACTGGGATTCACACAGGCACTGCCCTCATTTATGAACACACATGTTTTATACTTCTTCATTTTCCCTATTGTCTTATTGTTGCATGGTATTTATGTAGAAATGTTTGTTCATTCAGTAGATTTTTCATTGAACTAACTAGACATGGAAATAATGGAAATAATGAACGATGAGTCATATGAAGTGGCCACACTTCTCCACAGAGGATTATTGAAGTTATTCAGTGAAGCTGTTAACACTAACTCAGTGGTGCTTTGTGCTGATCTGAAACAGGGACGCCATGGTGCGCTCCGATCAAAGTGAAGCACGGCGATGTGCGCTGCCGCACTCCGCGAGGAGAACACTACAAGAACGTGATGGGGACGCGCTGCAAGATCCACTGTAAGAGAGGATACGAAGTCATGAGCCCAGAGGTGGTGTGCATGGCCAGCAAGCACTGGTCCTCCAACTACGCCTGCAGCGGTACGGCCCAGCGCTCTGCGGCATTCTACTGTAGCTTAGATCTGTGCATGTTGTAATGAGCCTGATGAAGACCCACACATGGTCAGAGTGTCCTACATGGTCAGAGTGTCCCACATGGTCAGAGTGTCCCACATGGTCAGAGTGACCTACATGGTCAGAGTGTCACACATGGTCAGAGTGTCACACATGGTCAGAGAGTCCCACATGGTCAGAGTGTCCCACATGGTCAGAGTGTCCCACATGGTCAGAGTGACCTACATGGTCAGAGTGTCACACATGGTCAGAGTGTCACACATGGTCAGAGAGTCCCACATGGTCAGCCGCTGACATCAGTGTCTTTTCTCCAAACAGAGGTCAGATGTCCAAAGGTGGAAATGCCCATCAATGGTGGCTACAAATGCTCTGGAGGCTCCTACTTCAACTCTCGCTGTGAGTTTTTCTGTTCGGTGGGATTCACCCTGAAGGGACAGAAGATAACCACCTGCCAGCACACCAAGACGTGGAGCTCCGCGGCGCCCACATGTGTCGGTGCGACATACATCATTCTAATCTCTCACATTTACTGCTACAAATAGTACTTATGTAGAATGGCTTTATTATCTGCTCAAGGCTTATCCACCAAATAACTACTTAGACTGTCACTGGGGAGAGCACTTTTCTTAATAAGAGGTTTTGGAAAAATTATGGGTATAAGAAAAAGACAAATCTAGACTCTATTTAATCCTGTGGACAAAATGCCACTTGTGTGTGTCACACACCAACGAGCGTGTTGTAAGTGTGAGCTGCAACTGCCTTTTTTATTCTCCGCAGATATTGATCCTCCCAAAATCAAATGTCCCACCATTAAAGATAAGTGGGCGGAGCCTGGAAAGCTGACAGCGCGGGTGTCCTGGGACACTCCGGAGGGCATGGACACTGCAGATGGTGTCTTGACAGAGTGAGCCTTGTATAAATGTATATGTATGTACATTGTCTTCTCTTCTCCCTGTGGATGGACTGACCATGTGGCTGCTTTTGTTTCTGCAGTGTTGAGTTTAAAGGGAGGCCCCCAAAATCTGACTTTCCAGAAGGACTCCACAAAATGTCATACACTGTGTTTGATCGAGCGGGAAACAAGGGCAGCTGTCGCTTCACTGTCAGAGTGAGAGGTAATCACCAGAAAACTGCTTTATTTTTTGCAATCAGCTGCACAAGAAGCAAACAAATATAGTTATCACATTGATGGACATTTCTCTCTTATACATCTGCAATCTCTGGGGCAAGACTCCCCTGAGAAAGACACTTCAGTGGGACTGGATAAATAAAGGTCAACAAATAAATTCTAAAAAAGCCCAATCACTGAAGGACAACATACACAATAGTATTTGCAGTCTATGGTCAATGTTTGATTGATGATCTATAGAAATACATTAATCACATCATATCTATGTTTGGACAATACACAAAAACACAACATGACACCCACTATCTTCACAGCTGTATAGACTTGAACTGAAATCTACCTCTTTCTCCCAGTTAGAACCATAAGTGTGATCAGTTAGAACCATAAGTGTGATCAGTTAGAACCATAAGTGTGATCAGTTAGAACCATAAGTGTGATCAGTTAGAACCATAAGTGTGATCAGTTAGAACCATAAGTGTGAGTTGTGTATGATGTAGAGTTGGAGATTTATTATTTATATTATGTATTAAGTACTGTGTGTGTGCTCCTCATTCCTACTGTTCTTTAACTTAGATGCAACGGGCTGAGTGGATAGCACTCTCGCCTCTCAGCAAGAAGGTCTTGGGTTCGAATCCCGGCCGGACCAGGGCCTTTCTGAGTGGAGTTTGCATGTTCTCCCCGTGTCTGCGTAGGTTTCCTCCGGGTACTCCGGTTTCCCCTGCCACTAAAAATATGTACAATAGGTCTGGCATGCGCCTCCTGTTTGGCGACCCCGCTCCCATCTCTGTGTGGAGTGAGAGGACAAATGCCCAAAAAATAACAATTGTAAACCGCTTTGTGACTCTGGTCTGTGAAAGGCGGTATATAAATAAAAGCTTACTTACTTACTTACTTACAATGACATTTTGCCTCTGTGGGACGGATAAAGGATCTCTTATCTTAAACAAAATAACAAAAAGACTTGAACTGAAGAAACCAAACAATGATCAGTAAAATGAAACAACCAGCCGCAACTATCACTGCTGCTCTAGTTTCTTTAATGAATTCCAAACGTCCACGATGGATTCATACAATATTAAGCTCACACATGCAGTATTTACAATTGAGATGATTCACTTTCCTTGTTCAGAACATTTTCCCTCTTTTCTGACGCTGTGTGTGTGCAGTGCGCCGCTGCAGCCCACTGTTCCCTCCAGACAACGGCCACATGAAGTGTGACAGCGACAAAGACAACTACGGAGCCAGCTGTGACTTCAAATGCAGCGGGGGCTTTGATCTCCAGGGCAGCGCCGCCAGAGTCTGCCAGTACGGCCTCACCTGGTCGGGCTCAGACACCACCTGCACACGTACGCAGCTTTATTCATCTACATTCTTTATCAAATGTATCGTATGTGGTGTTTTTTATAGAACAGACATACAACAAGCAAAAGAAATGTATACGTATGAAGAGAGGAGAAACATCCGATGCACTGTAGACAATTGAATAAAAATCCTTTAATGAACAGGGATTGTGCAACACGTAGGGCCTTCCTCAGTGCATTGTTAAAAATAATATATTCATACATTCAATTCAATTCAGTTTAAATATGTGTAGCCCTATGTTCATATTGTAACTTATTGCACACACTCTCAGCAGTAACAAAATAACAGAAATGTATTTATCAAAAAGTACATATACACAGTACTAAATAAAAATAAATATATATATGCACAGCTCAAGCGTGTTTTCTAAGGCATTCTAAGTCTTTATATTGCCAAAACAGGTTGCCAGATCTTGAAAAATGTAGATGTGGAGGGTCTTCCCAAGTTTTACTAAAATGTAAAACATCCAAAACATCCAAATTGCAAATGAAGGGGGGACTTCCAGCTAGATCCTTTGTCTAGCCAGCCACGTAAGAAATGCTGTAAAGTCAGCTTTAGGCCGTGGTAGGGCAGTTGTGTCAGGGAAAAGGTCAACTGTACGACCTTCGAGAAGAACTCTAAAACTAATAATGTATGAAAAGATGCACAACAAGCGCACAGAGAGGAAATCTGCCTCTGACAGCGTTCTATTGATTCGTAACTCCCCCGCACAAACAATATCAACTTTGGAGCAACTTTTAGAACATACCCCAAGCACTTTACAAACCAGCTCCGTCAGCATTTGACTTCTGGGAAACTTTCATGAAACTTTTATAGATTTGTCTATACAAAAAGGAATACTTTACTAACTCTAGTTTTTTTCAATGCACTCTTAACAGCCTCATATATTTTTTATCTATTGAAGCCGTGTTCATATCTTATTACACAGGAAACTGTTTTGAAACTGCTCCCCAATGTCCCATTTGAAAATATTTTCTCACATCAAGCTATTTTTGGTTCAAAGTAACACGGAGCTAAAACATAGAAAATATCAGTCTCACACAGTCACCGGTTACAGCCTGATTAATCTATGTTTAAATGGTTTTAACCCTTTAATGGTTTGCTCAATCTTTTGGTGGATCGCTTTTTGAGGCTATGTCAAGCTTGGAAGTGAAATCTACCACAATGGGGCATCTCTGTCACTTGGTTTTAGGTACTTTTACCATCAAACTGCACCTCAACCATTTTGTAGAGGCCCCTAAAAAAACTAGGGGGTCCAAAATAAATGATAAAGAAATAAAAACTAAATTATTTTTGTTATTAGTGCTCCTACATCTCAGAAAAAAAAAAAAATGACATTGCTTTCTTCTAAGAGTGAACGTTAAAGCGTTAATGATTTCATTAAATGTTTCTTCTGTCTCAGCGATGAACATAAACGTTGGCGTGCGCTCGGCAGCTGCTCTCCTGGACCAGTTTTACGAAAAGAGGCGTCTGCTCATCATTTCTGCCCCTACAGCTGCAAACCACAACTACCGCTTCCAGATGACTAACCTGCAGGTGCGTGTGTGTGCGTGTGTGTGTGCGTGTGTGTGTGTGTGTGTGTGTGTGTGCGTGTGTGTGTGTGTGTGTGTGTGCGCTCCTTACAATGAGGCTCCGCTGGCGGTGACAAACATGGAGACGGGTGTTGAATGAATTGCAAATGTCAAAGCGATGAATAAATGATGGCGATAGTGACTCTAAACAGTCTATTCTGAGGAGCATGTTTCACCAACTCATCACCAACAATTATATCAGGACTTGTCCCTCTATTCCAAATTCTTCCTGACCTTCTCAGCTGCCAGTGCTAACAAACCAGACATTTTAGTTAAGCTTCCCAGAAACTGTCAAACTGTAGGGCTGGTAAAATGCCTATTTATAGATCACATTCTATCTTCATCAAAAACTTGACACAAACAGAGACTGTAAAGGTCGCCAGCAGACTCATGAAGTTTGGAGAGATGCAAAATGTCAGTTTGTGAAGTTTGCCTTAAGATGATCGCAGGATGCTATGAAACCTTCAAATCATGTAAGAAATCTGTAACATTAACAACTTTTACCCTCTGTGCACCTAAGTACGTCAGTGATTTTAGTGTCATATGAACCAACTCGCACTCTGAGGAGCACAGGGACCGGTCTCCTGCTGGGACTCTGAGGAGCACAGGGACCGGTCTCCTGCTGGGACTCTGAGGAGCACAGGGACCGGTCTCCTGCTGGGACTTGGGACTCTGAGGAGCACAGGGACCGGTCTCCTGCTGGGACTCTGAGGAGCACAGGGACTGGTCTCCTGCTCAGTGCTGAAAGTCAGGACTAAAAAGGGGAATCAGAATTTCAGATTAATGCAGCTAAAGTCCAAAAATCTTCCTGAAAAAAAATTTGAAATTTGGATTACAATTGGTTCTATTTAGCTGTGCCTGCAACTAAGAGATTGGATCTGTTCGTATTTGTGATCATTTGTGATTATTTATGATTTTTTTTCTTTTATGTTTTGAATGTTTCCTCTTATGCTTGAGTTGAGTTGCACTGTGTATGATTAGTGCTATACAAATAAACCTGCCTCACCTTCCCTATGACGATAAACCATGATTAGAATCCTCGGACATAGGACTGTTTTTATGAACTGTTACACGGTAAATCTCTGGTTAATGTTGCTCTATTTTTAAGCACAGATTTTTTCCCTTCCAAAGCACTTTTGGCATTAGACCCTAAAACCCTCGCCTGCAGCTGCCAGAATCACTGTGCATTGCTGCTCCACAAGAATAAGAGGTGTTTTATTTTTAATGATTGTCAAACCAGTTCTCTTCTTTCTGCTCTGACTGTTTTAGTAATATTTTCACGCTGTCAGGGTGTAGCGTAAATCTTCGAGGACTTTGAGGTGCCTAAGACGAAAAACCTGTTGAGGTATTGCTGTTTATTGAAATTCTAAAATAGGGTTTCCATTATGAAGACGGTAGCTCTATTTTCAATTTAATGAGTTATTTCGGGGCTTGGTCTCAGATGAAGTCTCTGAAAAAGAAAAACGAAGGATGTGCAATCAATGTTGGATGTGTTGTTTTATCGTGCGTATATTGACATTGTTGCTGTGTGTATTTAATGTAATGTCTGTCTTATTATTGTGTAGTAAAAGGTGCTGTATGACGTTGTGCTTTTTGTGGTTCTTTTGAAAGACAAGTTCAGAAGCGTTTCTCGAGCTGTGAGCCATCTTCAGAACTGTCACCCGCCTTGGTCACGTGTTATTTATCAGCTGATGTTACTTCCTGAGTAGGCGTGGTCAGCCTGATTGACCTGGCAGGCCGCTAAGACTGACCACGCCCCCTCTCGCCCGATGGCCTCTGGAGGAGGGTGTCCCATGTGTGCGATAGGAGGAAGGCCCCCTCGTCTCGGTTGATGCTGTTGTTGACCCACTTTCTAATATAAATGGTCTCCTTGATCTAGGTTTTTGTATTCGATGACAAGTGCCCGTTCTAGTTCATTATTATTTATTTATCTTGCAGTGATCTGAAATGGGTGATTTGAGGTTTTCCTGGTTTGCTAGAGAGTCTCCCCGTTGTCTCTTTTTCACACTCCTTCTGATGTTCCTTTTTTTTGTGTGGAATGCTCGGTAATGCATCTAACTTGTCTTTCAAAAGAACCACAAAAAGCATTTTTTCTCAAGACAAAATTAACCTTTTTGAACCATATATGACATTGTGTGTGTGTGTGTGTTTGTTGTGTGTAGCCTGCACAGTGCGGCCTGGACCTGAGGCATGTGACGGTGATCGAACTCGTGGGGACGTATCCGGCTCAGATCGGGCGAATCCGACACAGACTGCTGACCCCAGGACTGGCCCTTCAGCTCAGGTGACTGTGATTATCTGTGTGATACTAAGATGTGTTGAGGAAGAACAGGCATTTCAAACATAGACCATGTTCAACAACCCCTAAAATGATTTTCAATTATTACTATGAACCTGCAGCATTGATAGTGATCCGCTACGATGACATTTTACACAAAAATAACCATGTAATTTATTGTATTCAAACATGTTTACCCAACACGCAAATGTAAGTTAAATAGTTGAATATAAAGAAAATAAATCATCACTCTTCAATTACATCTTTTCTTCAATAATTGGTCCAGTTTTGGTTCAATCCAAACAGTACACCCCTTTTGTCCAAACTCAGTACGTTGTAAAATTACCATCATAATCTGAAATAATTATAATGAAATAAAACTATTCTATATTTTGGCCCTAGTGTGATCCCCCTGTTGTCATTAATCATTAGTACTCTTGATTATTGCTCGACTCAAAGCCCTCTGCTCATGTGTTTGTTGTACCTGAAAAATCAGCAATTACACTTTTCTAATCTGCATACTGGGCCTCAGTTTAAAAATGTCACAAACATTGGACAAAATAATGTTGTTGAATTAAGATTAGAGACGCTCATTATTATAAAGTTAATGAATAATACATTAAAATCTGCTTGTTTTATTTTATGTATTTGTCTGCTGTACACTGGGGGACTTAAGCACATGTATTCCAATACGGTTCTGAAGACATTAGATCGTTAACTTGCTAGAATGTCTACGATGCTTTATTGATCTAATGTCTATTGTGTGTACCAAGTAATATAATGTATATACTAGCAATAGCATCTTTATACAGTCTCACATATATGCGAATATATATTTATCTGAGTTATAGAACTATTATCCTAAACCAAGCACTTTAATGATCTTGCACTTAATTGAGTTTCAATTTCACAGTGTAAATTTGTGAAACTTTTTTAGTTGTTTTAAGTCTGTACTTTGTCGTATTTATGTACTTGTTTTGTGCACACTGGGGACTTTTGCGGATGTATTCCAATGTGGTTTTACTGCAAATGGCAAAAAAATCCTAAACTTCTATTCGTCGCATTGTTCTGACTTTTAATGACAATAATAAAGTTGACTCTAATCTATTCTAATCTAATCCATGATGCCTGCCGTCTCTCTCGTCACCACAGGCTCCTGCTGCGCATCCCCCAGCGCTCCTTCCAAATGCTGCTGATGGACAAGCAGGGCATGGACAAACAGCGCTACCCGTTCCCCGTCACCGCGGCCGAGCTCTTCACCACCATCGACACCTTCCCACTGCGCAAAGACGAGATGGTGCTTCAGCAGGAGGCGGGACAGAGCTGCCAATCATAGGAGCACTTTTTTCCCTCTCTCTCTCTCTTTCCCTGGACTGATGTCATCCCAATCCGCGTCACGCTTTTCACACACTCCTACCTGACCTCGGCGCTCTCACAGGCCGCCGTGCCCGTCACGAAGAGAGGCCAGCGCAAATGGACTGAGTCACACCGACGTATTGATTACCGCGCCGAAGGGAGAGGTATGATTTTAGTGTTTTGTACAAATATATATTATGACTGTATAGACCAACAAAGCTTTTCATTTTTTTATATTTATGTCTCACTTCTGTTAATAAAAAGAATAAACAACTGTTCCGAGCCTGTGAGTCTGTGTTTTCATTTTGGCACAGCTGAGTGGGGCTTTGACAAGATACATGGTCATAATGCAGAAAGAAATCTATTGAGTATTCAACTTTGCTTTTGGGCATCATTTCTATTTGTACATTTATTTATCTATTCTATGCCAGGCTGATCTGTGCCTCAACGTCCAACTCAAAAGACGGATAAAAAAGACGAACGAATGAACTGATTCAGGAAGTTTAATTAAAATAGAATCGAAGAGGATATTTGGTAATGGTCCACTACTGAGGTACAAATGTGTCTGATGAAAACATAAAAATACAAGCGCAGCATAAGTGGCTTCTTCAAACTGCTGCTTTTAAATATTGTCAATAGAAAATTTATAAATAAAATAAATACACTTTTTTTTTTCTTTTTACATTTTCCTGCAACATTACTTAAAAGGCAGTTATTTAGAGCCAGAGAAACCCCACTTATTATTTGGCCCTGTCTTCTATATTGTATATTTAACTGAAAAATAGACCAAACAAAGCTTTTCACTTTTCCATATTAATGTCTCACTGTTAATAATAAGAATTATTGAGTGTTCCTTGGCTTTTTCGCTCAGCTGAGTGGGCTTTGATCCGATCCATTGTCATTATGCAGAAAGGAATCTATTGAGTATTCAACTAATTCAGGAAGTTTAATTAAAATAGCATAGAGAATATGGTGGTCATTCTCATGGCCCCCCATCTCAGCCGCCATGATGTTGGAGTTCTCCCCGGTGAATGAGAGGGTCGCGTCCCTCCGCTTACTGGTGGGGGACAAGTCTCTCACTGTTGTGATTAACGGCAGTGCAAGGTACCTGGCCTTCTTGGAGTCCCTGTCCCTCAACGCCAATGTGGGAAATGGCAGTGACACTTGGAGAGGGGTGATCGGGAAGAACGGCCCCCCTCATCTCACCCAGAGCGGTGTTCAGTTGTTGGACTTCTGTGCCAGTCACGGTTTGTCCATCACAAACACCATGTTCCAGCACAAGGGTGTCCACCAGTGCAGGTGGCACCAGGACACCCTAGGCCGGAGGTCGATGATTGACTTTGCCATTATATCATCTGACCTTCGACCGGGTGTCTCAGACACTCGGGGAGGTAGGCAGAGCTGTCAACCGATTTTTAGAGTTTTTAAACATAATTTCAAGGGCTGAGCCCCATAGCCCTCAGGTAGTACTATTATTTAAAAGTGGTTTGGAGTAAATGGGTCAAATGCCCTAAAAGCTATTGAAGAAAAACTGGTATTTTTAACCAAATAAATCATTTAAAAATGTTAAAAGCTTTTAAGAACAATTTCAAGGGCTGAGCCCCATAGCCCTCAGGTAGTACTATTATTTAAAAGTGGTTTGGAGTAAATGGGTCAAATGCCCTAAAAGCTATTGAAGAAAAACTGGTATTTTTAACCAAATAAATCATTTAAAAATGTTAAAAGCTTTTAAGAACAATTTCAAGGGCTGAGCCCAATAGCCCTCATTTATTACTATTATTTAAAAGTGGTTTGGAGTAAATGGGTCAAATGCCCTAAAAGCTATTGAAGAAAAACTGGTATTTTTAACCAAATAAATCATTTAAAAATGTTAAAAGCTTTTAAGAACAATTTCAAGGGCTGAGCCCCATAGCCCTCAGGTAGTACTATTATTTAAAAGTGGTTTGGAGTAAATGGGTCAAATGCCCTAAAAGCTATTGAAGAAAAACTGGTATTTTTAACCAAATAAATCATTTAAAAATGTTAAAAGCTTTTAAGAACAATTTCAAGGGTTGAGCCCCATAGCCCTCAGGTAGTACTATTATTTAAAAGTGGTTTGGAGTAAATGGGTCAAATGCCCTAAAAGCTATTGAAGAAAAACTGGTATTTTTAACCAAATAAATCATTTAAAAATGTTAAAAGCTTTTAAGAACAATTTCAAGGGCTGAGCCCAATAGCCCTCATTTATTACTATTATTTAAAAGTGGTTTGGAGTAAATGGGTCAAATGCCCTAAAAGCTATTGAAGAAAAACTGGTATTTTTAACCAAATAAATCATTTAAAAATGTTAAAAGCTTTTAAGAACAATTTCAAGGGCTGAGCCCCATAGCCCTCAGGTAGTACTATTATTTAAAAGTGGTTTGGAGTAAATGGGTCAAATGCCCTAAAAGCTATTGAAGAAAAACTGGTATTTTTAACCAAATAAATCATTTAAAAATGTTAAAAGCTTTTAAGAACAATTTCAAGGGCTGAGCCCCATAGCCCTCAGGTAGTACTATTATTCAAAAGTGGTTTGGAGTAAATGGGACAAATGCCCTAAAAGCTATTGAAGAAAAACAGGTATTTTTAACCAAAAAAATCATTTAAAAATGTTAAAAGCTTTTAAGAACAATTTCAAGGGTTGAGCCCCATAGCCCTCAGGTAGTACTATTATTTAAAAGTGGTTTGGAGTAAATGGGTCAAATGCCCTAAAAGCTATTGAAGAAAAACTGGTATTTTTAACCAAATAAATCATTTAAAAATGTTAAAAGCTTTTAAGAACAATTTCAAGGGCTGAGCCCAATAGCCCTCATTTATTACTATTATTTAAAAGTGGTTTGGAGTAAATGGGTCAAATGCCCTAAAAGCTATTGAAGAAAAACTGGTATTTTTAACCAAATAAATCATTTAAAAATGTTAAAAGCTTTTAAGAACAATTTCAAGGGCTGAGCCCCATAGCCCTCAGGTAGTACTATTATTTAAAAGTGGTTTGGAGTAAATGGGTCAAATGCCCTAAAAGCTATTGAAGAAAAACTGGTATTTTTAACCAAATAAATCATTTAAAAATGTTAAAAGCTTTTAAGAACAATTTCAAGGGCTGAGCCCCATAGCCCTCAGGTAGTACTATTATTCAAAAGTGGTTTGGAGTAAATGGGACAAATGCCCTAAAAGCTATTGAAGAAAAACAGGTATTTTTAACCAAAAAAATCATTTAAAAATGTTAAAAGCTTTTAAGAACAATTTCAAGGGCTGAGCCCAATAGCCCTCATTTATTACTATTATTTAAAAGTGGTTTGGAGTAAATGGGTCAAATGCCCTAAAAGCTATTGAAGAAAAACTGGTATTTTTAACCAAATAAATCATTTAAAAATGTTAAAAGCTTTTAAGAACAATTTCAAGGGCTGAGCCCCATAGCCCTCAGGTAGTACTATTATTTAAAAGTGGTTTGGAGTAAATGGGTCAAATGCCCTAAAAGCTATTGAAGAAAAACTGGTATTTTTAACCAAATAAATCATTTAAAAATGTTAAAAGCTTTTAAGAACAATTTCAAGGGCTGAGCCCAATAGCCCTCATTTATTACTATTATTTAAAAGTGGTTTGGAGTAAATGGGTCAAATGCCCTAAAAGCTATTGAAGAAAAACTGGTATTTTTAACCAAATAAATCATTTAAAAATGTTAAAAGCTTTTAAGAACAATTTCAAGGGCTGAGCCCCATAGCCCTCAGGTAGTACTATTATTCAAAAGTGGTTTGGAGTAAATGGGACAAATGCCCTAAAAGCTATTGAAGAAAAACAGGTATTTTTAACCAAAAAAATCATTTAAAAATGTTAAAAGCTTTTAAGAACAATTTCAAGGGCTGAGCCCAATAGCCCTCATTTATTACTATTATTTAAAAGTGGTTTGGAGTAAATGGGTCAAATGCCCTAAAAGCTATTGAAGAAAAACTGGTATTTTTAACCAAATAAATCATTTAAAAATGTTAAAAGCTTTTAAGAACAATTTCAAGGGCTGAGCCCCATAGCCCTCAGGTAGTACTATTATTTAAAAGTGGTTTGGAGTAAATGGGTCAAATGCCCTAAAAGCTATTGAGGAAAAACCCATACTTTTCCATCAAAAGTCTTTGAAAAAACCATGAAATACAATAAAATATTAAATGTGGTAGACTAAATGTAATCTTTAGGTGTATTTTCTATCTCTTTTCATTAAAATTGTTTATTTGTATCATATTATTGATTTACACCTAAACTACATTTTTTACACAGACAGTAATTCATAGACGGTCCCTAAGTTCGAACGATCTTAGTGCTGGAGGCGAATATCCAACGTCCAACGTGAAACCAACTTCACCGCGGTCTATATTCGATTAATAAACAAATACATTTAGCATTAGCATCTGATAGCCTGGAGTCATTCATATTCGGGATCTCGCCTCTTCCGCGTGTGTGGGCTAATAGATATTTGATTGTGAAACGAATTATGAATGAAAGATGAAAATTGTAGCGTGATTTCGTGATCTGCTTAGAGACCACCCACGGAGATCAAAGCTTCCCGCAATAAAGCGTAAGTACAAATATGGGCCTATCAGAGGAGCGCATCCGGAGGTCCTGAAGGGGGCGCTGTGGGGGCGTACCGGGGCTGCCAGGGCTGCTGAGAGCAATAAGCGACCAAGCCTATACCTAATATGTTATGAAATATAATGTAAAAATAAGAAACCATCTGACCTACAAGAAAGAGTTTATGTGTGTGCGAGAGAGTTTGACCTTTTCATATTTCACATCAAAATGTTAAGATAGGGAAGAACAATCGATTGGTCCCTTGGTGTGGAAATGTCAGTGTTGGACACAAGGAGCCTGTTTGTACACAATATCAATTTTGCATCTTCTGTTTTAATTTACTGTAATTGTTTTTTTTTTTACAAATTGCTTTGTGTATGAACTGTGCTTTACTATAAACTTGCCTTGTCGATGCAGGAGGGTCTTGTTGGACAGTTAGTGTCCAACAGAAAGGATTGGTGATGATCAGGACACTTTAGCATTCTACAACATGTATGGACATTTTCTTCTGTGTGTGCTTTATATTTTTCATGTGTTGTAACTGTTGATTCTCTGACCTGTGTTGGTGATTTCAATGGTTTTGTTAAGTCCTCTGAGATTACTTCTGTTGTGACCTTGGCTATACAAGAATAAATTGTATTGTATTGCCTACCCTAAAGAGATTCCGGATTTATGCTACAGTGGGGAAGTTTCAGTGTTGCATCACAAGTAACAGAACAGTATGAATAAGGAGCACACAAGACTAGTGAATATTAAGTATAGCACAAATCTATACTTTAAAAACAAGATTACAAAATCTATACAAAATATATAGTTGTATGTATACATCTGCAAATCTGGCTCATGTAGATAAATAGCTGTAACTGCTTCTTAAATTTGGCTTTGGGATCGAAGTATAGACTAACACTAGCAGTATTTGCTATTTAAACTGAAACCAAATTTTTTTTTTATTTGGTCTCCTACAACAAATGTATTCAAGCTATGAACAATACATCTATGGCAATGTCCACCCCAAAAATAGCAAGCCTGAAGGTGCTATAAAGAAGCAGACCTGGCAACTCGAGGTAATGTTCTTTACAACAAAAAATAAGCTTTTTTTATTAAAACTGCAGCCAACTTTCATCAGGATTAGAGGGCTATATAGTGATACTGTGATTATCAAATGTATCCTTCTGATTAAAGTGAATGAAAGATGCCGTTAAAAATAAAATATGCAGGTCGAACACTAAATAGCTTGGGTTTCTAAAGTGAAATTCTCTCTTCGGTTACAGTCTCTTCACATTTCAAAATGTGAAACTACAAGACATTTTCAGTCATGTTTTATCATATATTTGGAGGAATTACTGCATCAAACTATTTCCAATAAATGTATCTTTATTATGAAATATAAATATATAGTAGAGACATATTCTGTGTTAACACCAGAACTCCCAGAGCAGTCAATTTGACGGTTTTTGGTTTACCCAGTGTATGCACCTTTTTGGTCTTCATTACTTATGAATTTTTGTTTCTATATATAGTTTATTTATGAGTCTGTAATTATATGGGGTTATTAGTTACCAAAGCAACACAAAGTTTACATGCTAGCAGTAGCATTTGGTAGCCTTTCAGCAAACTGTTTTTGCTGTTCTAGTAAAAGTAAGTTTAAAAAAGGTTAAAAAAAACCTATAAATTACCTACTTTTAAAAATTCTTGTGGAAAAAGAAATACATTTCGTGGGAATTTCCCACAATTAATTTGGATTGAATGAGACCAGTAAAAGATGACATTGCCCTAATTGCCTTTAATCCAGTCAGATCCCATCACCTCCTACCATCCTCCACCTCGACACAACAATAAAATTCAGAATTCAAAACCATTGATGCAACAAAACAAACCAGTTGAATTTAAGATTTCGTGATTTTGTATTAAGAGCAAACTACTTGCTCAAAACTTCAACATCGGCATCTTTGGAGCGTAGTCCGTCAGAAGTGAAACCATGAGACCCTGCGACACACAATAGTTAAATAAATACCATGACATTATCCTCATAACAGTTAATAAATAAATAAGTCACCATGATGGTCCACTTCCTGTTCTCGGCCTCAGGGAACACCAGCGAGCGAGACGAGTAGAACACATGGTCGTCCACCTCCTCACTTTTCCTCGGGAGGCAGTGGAGGAAAGTCCAGTCTGGTTTGGCCACGCTTCCAGTCTGCAGGACCACAGCAGCAGTAACATCATGGCAAGGTCAGGCTACTGCAGATTTGGAAAAAAATGGTTCTGGACTAGTTTTTGAGCCGGGTTAACAGCTGCACTAAGACTAGTATTTACTTTTTTCTTTAATAAATATACCATGATGTTGTGAACAAAACAGACCACAATATTATTCAAAAACATGCTACATTTTGCACACAGATAAGAAAGAGCCCTGTGAGTCACAATTTGACACTTTGGGTTGAGAGCTGATTGGCTAAGGGAAGGTGGTTGGCTGTCTTAAAAAGCTGATCTAAAGATGGGACCTGTTTTGAGACCAAGGAGCTAGTTATGGATATATAACATACAGTTACCCAGCTTTAATCTCAGTGTTAACTGTAATAGAATTTAGAACTCGAGGTAAACCAAATTTCTTGTGAAATTGAGCTGGTGCTTTTGTGTTGTTGGTGTGAGCTCACTCTGCATTACCTTCATAGTTATCTGGTAACCTTCGAAGTCCTTGAGCCTCTTCCTCTTCTCCTCCTCTTGGCCCATACTGACCCAGGTGTCTGTGACCAGGACATTACTGTCGTGTGCCGCTTCCATTGGATCTGAGGTCAGCACCAGCTGGGTCCCAAACTGAAGAACAATCACATCAGTCAGTTCAGGCAGAGCGCCAGTCGGAATATATGATGTGTACCTCTGCGGAGAGTCGCTGTGCCTCCTGAATCACACTCTGCTCCGGCTCGTAACCCTGACAACACGCACAAAACAAACATTTACAATAGAGTGATTAATTGCAGTCAAATAAAAAAATTAATTGGTGTAATTAGCAAATTTCAAAGACTAAACAGATTGGTCCAAATGACCAATCTGTGTTTAATCCTTGTGCTGGGGTCAAAATGAACCAATACAGATGATTAAAAGAAGAAAAATACCCTGAATTAGGGGCATAAAAGGGTCTAAATGACCCAGACTCGGTCAAGTTAGAAAAATCATTAAAATTCCGCTACAGCTTCAGTCACTTGGAGAAATCCTTCGTCCCATCTTCTGTCACGCTTTTTGCCTTTTATAAAAGCTGCTTTTTATTCCTGAACGTCTTCACAATGTGTTTTTTATGTGATGTGGCCCAAAGAATTCTACCAGACAATATTTTTAAGATTTTCTACCAGACAATATCCTTTCTATTCTAATGATAAATTCAAGTGATTTTTCTTAGGAGCATTTTATCAATGGAACAAGCGTGTATCAGTAGTAGTAGTATAAAATATATACATTTAAATTGTTGCAGTGAATCATTCAATACTATGAGGAAAAATGGTTGTACTATACAGGTTTAATCTATAGATTAAACTCCATAGACAGGTTCTGAAAGTGTGGGAATTGTGTATTAGGCAATCATTTGTAAGCAATGTCATTCTGAAGTTATTATTTTTACTCTGAAGCAAAAAAACAAACAGGTTATGACAAATTGGTCTGAACAATTGCAAATAAACATTTTTCCAAAACTGTGCCGCCCTAATGGATAAGACATGGTGTAATACTATGTACAGTCGGGAAAAAAAAGTATTTAGTCAGCCACCAATTGTGCAAGTTCTCCCGCTTAGAGATGAAGGGGGCCTGTAATTTTCATCATAGGTAAACCTCAACTATGAGAAAAAAATACAAAAAAAAGCCAGAAAATTACATTGTCCGAATTTTAGGTGCAAATTATGGTGGAAAATAAGTATTTGGTCAATAACAAAAGTCTCAATATTCAATATTCATCTTTGTTGGCAATGGCAGAGCTCAAACGTCTTCTTTAAGTCATCACAAGGTTTTCACACACTGTTGCTGGTGTTTTGGCCCATTCCTCCATGCAGATCTCCTCTAGAGCAGTGACGTTTTGGGGCTGTCGCTGGACACAGACTTTCAACTCCCTCCAAAGTTTTTCTATGAAGCATGGGTCATGCTGAAAGATCCAGCCACGTCTCATCTTCAATACCCTTGCTGATGGAAGGAAGTTTTCATTCAAAATCTCATGATACATGGCCCCATTCATTCTTTCCTTTACACAGATCAGTCGTTCTGGTCCCATTGCAGAAAAACAGCCCCAAAGCATGATGTTTCCACCCCCATGCTTCACAGAAGGTATGGTGTTCTTTGGATTCAACCAAGCATTCTTTCTCCTCCAAACACTGGCCGTATGACATTCTCCCAATCCTCTTCTGGATCATCCAAATGCTCTCTTGCAAACTTCAGACAGGCCTGGACATGTACTGCTTAAAGCTGCACTAACTGACTTTGGGATTTTGAAGCCGTGGACTCGCTGGCCTCGCTCTTTCTGCTCCCCTCCCCGCACCCACGAAGCTATCGCCCCCCACACACACACACAGTGTTGAGACGGAGCTAGCCTCTCCCAATATGGATAATACATGGATATGGATTTGCACGTGGATGGCGTGACCATAGAACGATAGAACCGGGAAGCGCGGAGGAACGGGACTTTCTTTTGGATGGCTGTGATCGCTGTGTAAGCAGTAACCGGTGACGAAGACGAGAAAGTTTCAGGTTAGCTCCTCGGCTTGTTGTGCTAACTCAGCTGTCTGTGCTAACGGACCTGGAGATTTCTCGCGAAAGTGGGGGCTAGTGGTGCGCTGTGATTGGTCACAATCTGCGACCCGAAACACATTCTCTTCCTTGTTTCATCAAAACTCGATCAAAAATATAATGTCAGGCCAGCACAAATCTGCGCTACTTTTTCTTCAAAAGGACGTATATCCCAATGCACTACATGGACATGGATAGCATTTTCGTAATTAATACGAAAATAAAGTCAGTTAGTGCAGCTTTAAGCAGGGGACATGTCTGAGCGTAGTGTGTTACTGATGGTAACCTTTGTTACTTTGGTCCCAGCTGCAGGTTATTTATTAGGTCCCCCAGTGTGGTTCTGGGATTTTTGCTCACCATTCTTGCGATAATTTTGACCCCACAGGGTGACACCAAGCTGCTTACCTATTGCAGATTCAGTCTTCCCAGCCTGGTGCAGGTCTACAATGTTATTTCTGGTGTCCTTTGACAGCTCTTTGGTCTTGGCCATAGTGGAGTTTGGAGTGTGACTGTTTGAGGTTGTGGACAGATGTTTAAAAAGTGGAGGACAGAGGAGCCTCTTAAAGAAGCTATACCCGATTTCTTTTCTAAGTAGTTCATAAAAATGCTTTTTACTACATACAAGTTGTATCATAATACATAATTTAATTGAAAACTTGAGGTCATTGATTCCACTGTGTATGAAATTCAGGCAGTGAAAAGTGCTGAGTAGAGTCTGAGCGGGCCGCTCGTTCTCCTCCGCTCACAGAACAAGAAGCGACCAGTCTGCGTCCTCTAGCCTCTACAGCGCTGCTTAACCAGGGCTTCGACTTCAAAATTCGAATATAATTCTAAAATAAAAAATATATACATATTTGAACAAATATTAGACAACCCTTATAATTAGAAATGTATTTAATGACTGCAAATAAAATAGTTAGCTCCCAAAGGTTTCACCAGGACGTGCTAGGCAGGTAACAGCTAAGCTAGTTAGCTGTTTCATGGTAACTTCCGGGTTTTTTGCGATCGCTTTTTGTCACTTTAGTATTTTTGTCATGAAAACGTTGACAGCAAATTCTGAAATCGTCCGTGCATGTGTGTTAAGGATGTATATGTATACTGTATTGTCCGATTGACGTTTAATGGTGTTGATTCATTGATATGTATTTGTTTATTGAGCGTGGCTAGCTCCGCTAGCTTCTCTACACAGACAAGTGTGCAGAAAAACTGCACAATGTAGTGACAGGCGCTGATACTGTAGCTTGTTGTACTTGCAGAGTAATGGCAGTATTTTACACACCTGAATTACAAACAGAGATTGCATTGGGGCTGCGGTCATTATTGGTTTGAGAGTTGTTATCAAGAAAAAATGATCAGAAGAATTGCATTCAAGTCAATGGAGTGCTGCTGCTGTGAGGAGCTGTATAATAAATTATAATTAAATATTAGAATATATTCTAATGTATCTAGTGGGGGGGGGGGGGGGGGGGGGGGGGGGTAGTGGGGGGCGTTTGAAAATGTCTCCAAATCACTTAGTGCAGCTTTAATACGTCAATTGCGTTTTCCGCTATTTTCATGCTCCCAGATGTCTATTCTGTATATATGTATGGGGATTAGGTTTAGACCATATTTTATTGAGCCAGTAGGTGGCAGCAGCGCTGCGTCTGGATGTTTTGAAAACAAGATGCACTTCTTGTGCCTCTTTTTCTTAGCTTTTTGACTGAGACTGGTGATTTCAGTAAAACTTCCCTCTACTCAACTGGGGATTACAGGGGAACAAAACAAGCTAGAAACAAAATAATTTTTGCTGAGGAAAGTAGACAGTCCATTCTTTCAGAATCTGGTTTCGGATTTCAGATAGTCAGATAGTACACAATATTCTGTGGGTCTTGAAAAATCAATAAAAATCATCAGAAACTGCTGGCAATATGAGAGGACCTGTTCTGAAATAGGCTGGCAGGCAATGAGTTAAAGAAGGAGTTACAGGTCTGTGAGAGCCAGAAATCTTGCTTGTCTGTAAGTGACCAAAGACGTAATTTGCAATTTTGTGATTTTCTGGATTTTTTTTTCTCATTCTGTCTTTCATAGTTGAGGTTTACCTATGATGAAAATTACAGGCCTCCTTCATCTTCTTAAGAAGAAGAACTTGTACAATTGGTGGCTGACAAAATACTTCTTTGGCCCACTGTAAGGGGTGACAACCTTTGGTGTTGCAATCTTAAGGTGAACTCCTAGTTTGGCTGCAGTCATCATGAAAGAGTGGAGTACATTGTTTCCATCTCCAATCCAGCTCAGAGTCAGTCCATTCAGAGACCCGTAATGCTCCTGCAGAACAAGAACTTTTTCAGCCAGTGACACACGAGCGTGAGGCGAGTATTGTCCAGGACAGCACCTGCAGAGTGAGGAAGTCCGCTAATATCTGAATGGGGTGGTACATGTCAGACAGACCATTGATGATGGGGATGGAAGTGTCTTTAGCGAGGTCCTCCAGTGTGGCGTGACTGTACACTCGGGCCAAGACGATGTCACAGAGCCCCGAGAGCACTCTGCAGACACGGGAAACTTCTTATTCATTTTACATTTGAGATTTCACTAGTTCCTCTCTTTTACCTGGCTGTGTCTGTCGAGCTCTCGTTCACTCCGAGGTGAATGTCTTGGGAAGTGAGGAAACAAGGGTGCCCTCCAAGCAAAGCAAATCCTTCAACATAACGTGCACATTTTAAAACTATTGCTAGCTACTTTTGGAATTATGTATTTATTTGTTTTGTTTGTATGGATGTGATTCTGCTGCTACTTGACACCAGAATTTCTCCTACGGGGATCTATAAATTATCCATCCATCTACACAAGTACATCACAAAAAATGATTCAGATTCAGTTTATTTGCCATCTGCAGTAAAACCACATTGGCATAACTGTGCAAGAGAACCCCAGGGTGCACCAGGATGTACACACCAGAGCTGGCGCCATATTTCAGCTCAATCGACTTGTACGATCATTGATGGATGATTGACGCTTTATGAGGGCCATAATTAATGATAAACTTTGATAATTCATTAGGTGTTTGGTATTTTTATGCATTGGACCAAAACAAAGCTCAAGTGATGCCCCTGGAGAACATCATCATGGAGAAAACTTGTTACACATAGAGTTGTTTGATTAAAAATATTTTCTAAACACATTTTCATTTCATTCTGCAGTCGTTATAGAAGAATCTGAGTCGTAAAACCTCTTCTCAGCATGTTTGAGTCTATATAAAAGGTTAAAAACACTACATTTCAAAACTCCCATTGTGTCCTCTGGTAAGACACTTCAGCCCTATGGCCGTGTGTGTGTTTTTTTTAATTTAAGTTATCAAAAGCTGCATTATGGACACATTTGTTAATTTTACCTTCTTAAATCTAGGGCTTTTTTAAAGAGCATTTTCTAAATTGCAGTGTGGTAGATTCCCACCTGTTGAGAATCATTGCTTTCTCGTCCTGTTTACTTGTTTTCGCTCATATCTTTTATGGCAAACTAAAACATGTTTTTTGGGGTTCTTCGGCATAATTACAATTCAGTTAATCTTGTATAGACCTAAATCGCAACTCGGAGGACATAACAAAACCGTTGAAACTGCCAACACACAAATGTATTTTTAATTCTGTGTTAGTGGACACGGTTTGATCCAAATGTTTACTCATGACAGTTCCATGTGTGCATTCCATATGAAGTGAGTCCAAACTGTTTTGTCTGAAGCGTGTCCTCTCAGCAGTCCTTTTGTCCTGCGCTGTCTAAACACCACACACCAGTCCCTGACACTTAAACATTCCTAAACCACAATACATTTATCAACAACAATCATTAAAGCTGGAGTACCTCACTTTTTGTGCAATAATACGACTTATTCCCATTGTCTCAACATACAGAGCCTTGTAAAAGGTTTTCTTCTATCTTATTATAAAACATGTTATCTTGTGTGTATACTTGTACGAGAGATCCCTGTGAGTCACTATTTGAAGCTTTGGGCTGAGAGTGGATTGGCCGAGTGATGGTTCTTTCTTTTTCCCTTTTTTTCATGAAAAAGGACATTCGACAACACTTATGGACATTGGTCATCTGCCCTTTATGGACCATGGCTCTGTGTGTTTTATACAATTGCATTTCCTCTGTTTGAACCGTTTGATTCTCTGATCTGTGTTGCTGAATCGACAGTCCTCTGAGATAACTCCTGTTGAGCTGACATGTGACAGAGGCCCATACCTGATAGAACCATAATCCATCTAACTATTTTGACGGCTTTTAGATTTGTAAGTGTAAATCCTCAGTATATGTACCTTTTCCGGTTTATCCATCCATTCATTTTCTACCCTTTAATCCATTTCTGGGTCAGGGGGGTGGCAATCAGAGATGCCACCCAAGTCTCATAGCACCGGCCCCTCACTGACCCTCTGCAGGTGGTGAGTCCACAGGAGGACGGCTGCTCTCTGAGTGTGAGCATAGCCTTGATCTTTCAGTGGGGGCTTTGGGCAAAGTGGGGTTAAGTGTCTTGCCCAAGGACACAACGACAGCAGTCATCAGTGGGAGTCGGTGGAGAAGGTGTAGAGGTGGGAATTGAACCCACGACCTTCAGGCCTGAAGGCCAATGCTCTACCAACTGAGCTACTGTCGCCACCTTTTCCAGTTTATTTCTGTTAAATTATTTTCATGAAATGATTATATATTTGACTGCTCCCTTTCTATGGCTTAAAGCCCCTTTTCTCTCAGGTCATGGACTGGTTCTGGTTCTGATGAAATTATATTGTCCATAGCAACGCATGCGTTAGCGTTCAGTCTGTTTCTGTTGTATTTGGTAAAAAATAAAATAAAATAAAAACCATTTAATAAATTCCATTGATTTGAATGGGAGCCGTCAAAAAGACTGCAGCCCTCAAGTCAGTGTCAAGTCACCTGTTTCAGTAGACATTCTTGTCCTGGTGCTCCTCTTCTCAAATATCATTGCAATTGACTTTCCTTGCAGAAGAGGCAGATGCTGGAGGTAAAAAGCAAACGTGAGAATTAGATTTCTCAGACGCGAGAGGTATCACCAGAACGTTACCTCCTTGTTTTGTTTGATGCGATGCTTGATGTCTGCTGACGCCCACAACAACTTCTTGATCTCATCGGAACCAAAATCTTTTAAAGTCAGGAAGCTGCGGCCTCTTAACTTGACAGGACCGTGAGCTGCGGATCCAGCGCTTCAGACAATCCGAATTAAACCAGGTCGTTATGAATAGAACAGGTTTACATTTACAAACTCACACAGAGATCACTCTTTCTTACCTCATGTGCCGCGATTGGCTCCTGCCCAGAGAGTGCAAACATTTCCAAACGCGACTATTCGGGGAAAACAACTGAAGCGACATTGCAGTTTGAAGAAAGTAAAAGTGATGTAACTTAGTAAAGTGTTTCGTCAAACTCACTCCTGCAGCAGAGACATGTGGCCACAGCAGGGGCGGGTCGGCAGTGACGTAGGCGACCAGGCGTGGTCTGCACCATGACACCAGATCCAACCATGGATCTATTATAATAACTCCAACCGGCTGAACCATACAAGGATATGATTTAGAGTTGATATAGATTTAGGTAATGGATTAGGCAATATATGTAAGAAATAATATCAGAGAAACAAATAAAGTATTATTATTATTATTATTATTATTATCATTTTTATGTATTTCTTTTTTTTATATACATAAAAACCATAATAAATACAATACAAACAGATCCCTGGATGAAACCGTTTTTTTTTTTTTTTTATTAAGTTAATTTTTTTTTTTTTTCCTAAAATAAAACACACAGCATATATGTTTTGGTATAATTGATACAGAAATAAAACAATATGTCCAGAATGTCCACCAATATGTCTGCTTGTGTTGTTACTCTTTTCAATAAAATGCACTCACATACATAGTGCATCACAAAGCAGGGAGAATAAACTGGCATTTGGTTGCATCCAAATCGACCAGAATTCATTATTTATTGTCACTTTTCCCTTTTTTATTTAACTACATGGCATTAAAACATCTTTAAAAGGTGCTACATTTTTCAAATACTTAAAGCACTATGAACGATCCCATATTGTATAAAAAATAAATATTAAAGAAAACGGGTGGCTAAGCCCGGCCTTAGCCACCCGTAAACTCCGGTCAATCATCATTTCGCTGCAGTACGAAATGTAATTTGTACGATGGTGTGGTCAGACTGTTGGTGTGGTACGTCCAGGCTATGGTTAAGCAGTATGTCCTATTCACTTGGATGCAGCCCACAACTGCAGCCGTACTTACACTAGGGGGCAATGTTGTGCCGTCATTGTCAGTCCACATCATGTTGGCCTGTTGTATTAAGTATGATTCTGTCTTTCAACAAGGTCCTCTGGGTGTTTTTGCAACTAAAATATTTGGAACACACAATTCCGTAGTCCCATTCCAAACGAGGCTTTGATAAATGTAGATTCCTCTTCATCCCTGTGGGCACATTCACAACCAGAGACCACTGCTCTCCTCATAAACTCCAGTCCCACTCTTGGTCCAGTGATCTTGTGAAGATAAACAGAACCACATTTCCAGTCCTCTCACAAACTCAGAATGAAACAGAAAGACTATTCTCTTCAACACTCTTTGCAACACTCCCGCACAGTTTTGATATCTAAAAGCATTCCATCAATCAAAGCAAGACAAGACATAAAAGGTGTTTGAGAAGCCTTTTTTTCTCTTCTCTCTTTAATCGACACCTTCACCCCAGGAGTGTGGCGCTGAATTAGCTCCAAAGCCCGGCAGTCCAAAGAAGAATCTACACATTGCAGATATAGGCTTGTTACATGTGTTGAGGAGCAAAGTTACATGCAATGACACATATTGAAAATGACAACTGCCCTTTAGTCCTGAATGTATGTGTCCATTCATGACAATATTCTGAGTGACTTTCCAGCTAAAAAAGCTCAGTGTGAATACAAGTGGGAGCTGCTACAGGCACAGACTGCTTCACTGACCTTCATGAACCAAGCTGCTATTGTGTCAGGATCGCCATTGGCTTTTGTAGTAATCGACAGAAAAACTAACCACAAAAAGCCCACATCTTCGAAAGTGACTCTCGCCTCGACCACTTTGGATTTGAACCTGCACATGCTAATAGACTGTAAAGGCCTATTAAAGCTGGGGTACCTCACTTCTTGTTTCATACATTATGTGATCCTCTCTTTGCCACTTTTCTGTCTGATCTAAAGAGGTGACAGAGGTGAAAACGGGAAATAGAACCAAACTGAGAGCGAGCAACCAGTCGGGAGGATTTGTTTTTTTATTATATGAAAGTAAGGTCAAGTGGAGGAGTTCAAATTTCTCAGGGTTTTGTTCACGAGTGAGGGGAGGAAGGACTTTGAGATTGACAGGCAGATCCGTGAAGTCAATGAGTTTCCTCTGCAGGCCGGGCACTTCCTGAGTGATGGGGTAAGAAGTTGGTCTCACAGGAGGAGCTCGGAGTAGAGTCACTGCTTCTCCACACTTCCCTGGGGAGAGGTTTTGGGCAAGTCCTACCAAGAGGACAAACCCTGTTACATCATTAGATCAGTTTTTAGACAGAAAAAGAGAGAACCAGCCAAATAGATCTCCTTCTAAAGCGTCAAAGAGTGATTCAAAGGATCTTTCTCCCAAGTATGCAAAAGAGAAAATGCACATTTCATTTTTACAGGACTCTTCGGGACTAACAAAATCTGTTATTTATCAAACAAAAATGTTAGGTACCTCAGCTTTATTGTACATACAGGACACAAGGACATCAATTAAGCTTATTTTTGAACAGTCTATCTCCAAAAGGGATTGGAATTCACAACAGTGAATGAATGAAATGCATATTTTCTATGTGACCGTTGGAAAAACATAGATGAAGGCTTTCTTGTTATTGCCGCCCACATCTGCATTTGAGTCTGATGACTGATGTGATGAATGATGTGCGCCCACAAACAACATATGGTCAAACAGGATTTGGTATTAATTAGCACCTTACTTTTTATAGTACATATGTAAATATCCTACATATATAGGTCTAACCACACACCTTCGTAAAGACATTCGTCATCATGCTCTTGGGGGATCTATCGTTATGCGGCGTGCGTCAGTCTTCAATAACTTCTCTCGATGTATGTGTTTCGTTCTAAATGCCTTGTATTGAACTTGGATTAGTCATTTTATTGTGTTTATAGACAAATAAATGTACTGCTTAAAGCTGGAGGACTTTTTTCCATGAACAATAAATAGTCACAACAGAAATGTTTTCTAATAAACCAGACCAGTCTTTAAGTTAAAAAACAAAATTGTAAGAAAGAGCCCTGTGAGGCACTAAAAATACATTTAAGTGATAATTAGTGAAAGAAGTTTTGAAATTGAGGTGGAACAGCCCAATTTCTTTTTTTATTAGGTACCCCTTTAACAAGGCATTAGTGCTTTTGTACAGTAAATATGACTCAACACAAATGTACGTAAGCAGATTGTCGCGGAATAACGTAAAATCACCTATTTTTTATTATAAGTGGTTCCATGTAGAAACAACCATAAAGTGTTTTTGTATTGTTGATGTGTGGTGAGGTGGACATTTGAGGATTTGTCCTTCATTGAACAATGAAGCCCCATGTTTTTCAGAGAAAAGTGGGAGTCTTATCTTGCTAAAAACGGAGGATGCATGGGACTCAGAGCAGAACCAGACCAAGACTAGGAGCAAGTCCAGGACTTGGACTTCTGGTCCTCAGGCTTCTCCCAAATATGATTAATAATTGATTAATAATTGTTTAGCTCAATTTGTGTGACTATACTACCTCTAAGACTTAGAGGTCTTTTCCTCCAACTTTTCCTCCAGGCCTGAACTTAGAGTCTAAGTTCAGGCCTGGAGGAAAAGTTTTTGGTGCAGCTCCAGGGACAGGTATAGGGAAACAGGAGCCCAAAGAGTTTGTAATTAGCATTTAATTGTAAAGAGTTTTAAATGTTTTTTGGAGAACTCTTTGATTTCTTGGTCTTCCTTTCTGGTAAAATGTTGTATCATGCTATAGAGAACGTATTAAATCACTCTCAAGACAGGACTAATATGTGTGTGCAGGCCTATAGTGTCGTGGTGGTCATTTTTGGTTCCTGTTTTATTTTGTAATTCTGTTCCCTTGTGTCTTTTGAAGTTTTACTTCCTGTTCTGTTGATTGCCCCGCCCTGATTTGTTTCACCTGTGTCTCTCAATTAAATTCCCTGTGCTCTTTCCCTCTTGTCAGTCCATTGAATGTTTGTTCTTGGTTAGTCTTCAGTTCCTGGTTTTTTTTCAGTTTAGATTTTTTGGATTCTTGTTCCACCACGTAACACATAGTTATAATCAATTAGAAAGAAGAGCAGGAGATGCTTGGGCAAATTGGCAAATCAAACAAATTACACAGCTCCCAAAAAACAAGGCAGTCTATTTGAACAGTTTGGAAGGAGCAGAAGTGAGAAGACGAGACATGCAATTGCAGATAAAAGAAAAATGTGCATCTGATGTTGACTCTCAGGATAAAACATCAGCAGTGAAGACCTAAGTGCCGCCATTTTCACAGCAGCACTTCCCGACGCACAGCATTTCCTCAAAAGACTTTGGAGGAATAGAGGAGCTTTAGAGCCGACCCCTGGGGACTGCTCCAACAGGAATCAGTCTGAGGCAGAAGGAAAGCAGAGGGTGTCACACAAATGCACCAGGTTTTACTGCACAAGCTTGAACTGCAGCTGAGGGGAAGACAGGGATGTGGCATCTTCACTGCATCTGTTTGACAACTAACAGCAGTAGCAGTAACTCTAGTGCACACTGGGGTACGTTTCTAATGTGGTTTTACAGCAAATGGCAAATAAACTGAATTTTAATTATAGTATTAGTAGTAGTTGTAGCAGTAGTAGTAGTAGTAGTCGCAGCATCACCCAGCCCCGTGCATTACACCCCCTTCACTCTTGTGGTTACCATAGAAACAAAGATCTTGAAACTACCCCAGTTTGACTTAATTTTCACATGCCAAATTTGACCAAAGTAGTCACAATATTCACGGCTTTCAGAGTGATAATACTTGGAACATTGTTAAATAGGGGAGCTGGTAAAATACAAGTTTTCGGAGATTTACACCAAGTATTGTCTCCTGATCAAACGTAAGCCTTGGGGATCAGAAGGCAATTGTGTGAGCTCGAACACCACGGGGTTGAGTGAGAACAGCACAGCTAGACGGTTATGGGTTTGATCCCGTGTCGGCCTGGGCATTTCTGTGTAAAGTTTGCATGTTAAATTGCTCCCTGTTTCTGGGTGGGTTTCCTCCAGGTGCTGCAGCTGCCACCCCTCCTAATACATGCACCATCGATAAAATCCAAATGGGGACAAACGCAGATGATACATTTCCCTACAGTACAATGAAGTATTTGTGTTTTTGTTGTATTTCCTGATTTTCTGATCTGTGTTGGTAAATAGACAATTCTAGGGCTATACAAAATGTAATGGAAGTGAATTGAATTGAATAGATGTCATTTATTGGACAGGATATGGTAACATGGCAATCAATATTGCTTATTCAAGATGTAAATTAGTGAGTTAAGCTGAGTTCCTAAAGATATTTCTGTGTTAAATTCATCCCAAACCATATCATACTGCAGACTGAACCAATTGAGTGGTTTTTAAAATGATATTTATTGTTATATGCAAAAAATTAGAATAGCGTTCAAAAGTCCATTTACTTACTTTACAATGTGAAACAGATGTGACTCATTTCAGCAAAGTGAGATATATCAATTATTTATTCATTATAATGTTTATAATTGGCTTAGCAGATTGTAAAAACTAGAATCAAAACATTTCACAAAATTAGAATACTTTGAAATTAGAATGTCAACCTGTCTATGTCTATACCACAATGCATAAAGAGATGAAAAATAAAAAATATTACTCTGAGCACATTTTGACTGAAGAAGAAGCAACGGTTTTTGAAATAAGTCTAAATGGATTTGTCCCATTGACACTTGATTTCTGCATTTATTACAAAGTAAATTTGTCCATTATGAGATCATTAACGTTTCTAAAGTTTATTATCTGGAGTGCATATATTGGTTTCACATTTTAAGTTGCATCACAGAAATAAATGAACTTTGGAACACTACCCTAATTTTCTGAGTTTCACCTGTGCTTGTGCGTGTCACCTTGGTCCAATTTAAAAGTTTGAAAGACAGTGTTTGCGGGTCAGACGGACATAAAACGTGAAGTTGTAGCTGGGAGACCAACAGAAAGCAGCATTGATCAGAGACGGGCTGGTACGTGACCTGACTAGGACCTCTGCGCTCAGCCGGGTGAAGCGGTCCAGGCTGAACTCACATGTAATTACAGCTCAGGGAATCCTCTCGCGCCCCTCTGCTGCTTCCTGTCAGGACAAGGCACACTTCAGCTGCCTCTTGTGTGGACTCGCCTCCTCATAGCTCCACGCCTGCTCTGGTTTCAACAGCAAAGCTTTTAGTTACAAATATGATGCAAGTAGTTCAGATTCAGATTCAGATTCATTTTTATAATAATAACAATAATGCATCGGTTTTAAATAGCACTTTTTTGGACACTCAAAGACGCTTCACATGTCATTATTCATTCACTCCATACACAGTGGTGATAAACTACTACTGTAGCCACAGCTGCCCTGGGGCACACTGACAAGCGAGGCAACCAGTATGTGCCATCGGCCCCTCCGACTACCAACCATTCACACACACACCAGACTCATTCTTGTCAATGGGGGTGAAGTGTCTTGCCTCAAAACACAACAGCAGTTTGGCACTTTACAGCCGCAGCCGCCCCACTGTGGCATCTGGTGTTCCCAGGGGGGACACAACGACAGTAGACATCAGTGGGAGTTGATGGAGAAAGTCTTGTGGTGGGCTTGAACCTACAACCTTCTGGCTCAAAGCCCAATGCTCTACAAACTGAGCTAATGTCACCCATTTTAGTAGTGAATTTGCAGTAAAACCACATTGGAATACATTTTCGAAAGGCCCCAGTGTGCACCAGACAGGTACAAAAAAAGGTAAAATAAAATACAGGAACAAAACAATGTAAAAAGTACACAAACATAGCCAACTAAAAGTACAGGAATAAAACAAACTATTGAGAAAAGTGCAGAAAGCTACAGTATTGTCACTTTGAAATCGATCGACAGTTTCAATCCAAGTGCGAGATCATTAATGTGCTTTGTTTAAGGGCTTTGTTCACAGGAAAATCTGCAATTTTAAGTAATGTGTTCAAGATCTTTTGGGGAATGAATAATGCGTGACTATTTTCTAGTCCATGGCATTGGTAGAAAAGAGTTCATCTGAGGTTTTTCATCTCCCCCTCACATTGTGGGCCTTGTCTCTGTAATAAATGAAAATCCTGAAAACGATTGATTTCTTTATCGTTGCGTTTCCTGCGTTTACATTGAATTGGATGCTGCTCTTTGGACTGGACACAGTGCAGGGGCAGACAGAGAGAGGGTTACACTCAGGGTCAAACACAGAAATAAATATGTGAAAAGTTAATAGAAAGTTAACCTGGCAATCAATATGTTTACGTAATGTGTTCAAGATCTTTTGTAGAATGAATAATGCATGACTATTATCTGGTACACGGCATTGGTAGAGGAGGGATCATCATAGGTCAATCATCTCATCTCACATTGGGTAATAAATGTAAATCCGGAGCGCATCCGTGCATGTGAGGTCTTTGTGCCAGTGTCTGGAGAAGTACAGCAGCTTTAATGGAAAAGTCAAGTGGGTGTATGAAAATAGTATTCGAATTTCTCTGGTATTGTGTTGTATTAACTTGTGTGTAGGAATAACCCATGTCAAGGCACAAAGGTACACTGAAAAAAATGATAAAATATGAGGTAATAATTGCTTGAATTGAGTGGTTTTTATCTTAATTTGACATTAAAAAACATTTTTCAATGAGACAAAGTCATGTATTTCAAGAACTGTTGCTTTATTTTCTAATTCCAAGGGAGACAATCTTTGAGCAATTTTGTACTTATTTAACGTCACTTTTTGCAGTTGCATTAGAAACTTGCAACAGAGAGCAAGGTTCCTTACAAAGCACCTGTGCAGCATTTAACTATTCCGGTTAGGGTGCGTTCTGCGTTGTTGAGAATAATTATGGGCCTTTTTTGTGTAGATAGATACTTTATTGATCCCCGTCAGAGAAATTCAGGTGTCCAGTGTCCTCTGGTCCTAAGTAAAATGCTAAATGCTTCATAAGCATTTTTCAAAAAGTTACCATTCCTCCAGTGGATTTTCACCTTGGTTTCGGCTTTGCTCGGACCATGAATCTTCTCCGCTCTGATCAGGACCAGTGTAAAACCATGAACACTTTACTGCAGCAACATCTCTGGTGGAAAAAAAGCACGAAAAATAACAATTGTAAAGCACAAAACAACAACTGTTTCAAAGCTACTTAGGACTTGGAGCTTTTTTCCAGCGCATTCAAAAGAGATGTAAGAAGTGTAAGCTGTGTCCGATTAATAAGACACTGTAGTTTATAATATAGTTATAGTTTATGTCTGTAAAAGCAGCATGTTGAGTCATTCTGAACATTGCTTTTGTTCATCTGTTTTGCAGCTTCAACAAATCTAAGTGTGTGTGACACAAAACTCACGAATCCCTTATACTTTGTTGCAAAACTGCTGATGTAATCAATGTGACTTGTGTTGTGCTCAGAACAAAATTGTATCCAGAAACTATTGCTTCTCTCTCCTCGGCAGAATAAGACGCGGATATGCAGGACAGGATTATTCTCTGGTATTTGAACAAAATAAAGATATAGATAGTTATGCAAGAAAATACCAATTTAATTTTATTACCAGAGAAGCACCAAATGCACTTTTATATTCGAATGGGGAAGCATCAGAAGAATGCTAGTACTGTAGTATTCTACTGTGATTTAACCATTCTAATTAGGCTAGGTTTATTTTTGTATGATAAGCGACCGTATCTTATGACTTTAACAGATCTTCCTCTATCAGTGGGTAATTACAGGGCTGTGAGAACTCAAACAACATAAATATAATAAAAGATAAATGGCTCCTGTGGACTCACCACCGGATCAGTGAGGGGCTAGTGCTCTGTGAATGCAGCTCTGACGGCCATCCCCCCGACCCAGAAATGGATCAGAAAACGGATGGATGGTATCCTAAAGATCTTAGCTGTACAAAACATTACAATTACGAAAAACTAGCTTAATCAAGGCACTGAAAGTGTTTCTGAGACTTGCAGAGGGGGTTTCAAACTAATACTTGATGTGATGCTTACAACTGTTCCTGTAGCAGCATCACAATAAAAAGCAGATGAGGTGATAAAGTGAGGTGTCACTGCATTGTGATAGTATAGACAGACAGACAGATAGATAGGTAGATAGATACTTTATTGATCCCAGTAGGAGAAATTCAGGTGTCCAGTAGCAGCAAAAATAAAATTGATCATTCTAAAAAGCTTATAATAGTATTGATCAGCCACAGGCCTTCAGGTCACAGCAGCAAAGGTGGAGTAGCCGCTTGATTTGTACCATTTTCTCTGCTCTCGTCCAAAGTAAAATGCTCAATGCTTCATTAGCATTTTTCAAAAAGTTAGCCTTCCTCAGTGGATCCAGGTTATTGTACTTGCTGAAATAGTACAGTCTGACAGCAGTAGGGAGGAGAGACCTGCAGAACCTCCTCTTCTCACAGACAGAGCAGACAAAGTGTCCAGCAGGGGGTGACGGGGACAGCCCAGGACAGAGCTGGACTTCCTGATGGTCTTTCTGCTTCAGCTGACCACACACCAAACAAGGTTTTCAGGAATGGCCCCTGCACTCCAATAAAAATGTCATCAAGTCTCCTCATCGGGTCCAAAATACCTGTGCCTCCTCAGCAGGAAAAGCCGTATCTGCCCCTTCTTGAAGAGGACGTCTGAGTCCAGTCCAGCTCAAGAGTCAACTCTCTTTCACTCTGTCACTGTTTCTCAATGCACAACTTTCTCCCTGGTCTTCCCCACGTTGATGAGGAGGTATTTCTTCTCCTTGCTCTTCCTAACGTTGTTGAGAAGGTGGTTCAGCCTTTCACCAGCCTACAAAGTTCCATGTAAGTCCTCTGTACACTGGAGAGGAAGGGTGCAAAGACAGTCCCCTGTGGAGTCCCCACACTGCAGGTGTCAGTCAGACCCTGGCTCTCACAAACAGTCCTCACCAGGTCTTTCCAGCCTGTCCTTCAGAAGCAGTGGCTGATAGTGTTGAAGGTGCAGGAGAAAACCAAAGGTGCTGCTAAGATCATATGGAAGTAGAATGCATGACGGCAATACATTATCATTATTTATTGAGGTCTAGATTATAGAATTCCTGTCTGGAATCATGTCATTTTCATTTTGGCTATGATTATTATAGGCTTTTAATTAGGTCTGCCTTACATCTAAGAAATATATAACGTGACTAAATTCATCTCCTGTGGTTAGTTTGAATAAGTTATAAGTCCGCGTGGCTCAACCCAGTGTAAACTTTAGTGTAAACCCAGTGAGGCCAAATAACAGGGCTGAACCTGGGGCCACAGCGCGTGTTGGTAATTACAGCCTGACTTTGGCACCTCTCTTTACTCTCTTTAATATGAGTGGATCTTGGCGGCAGGAGGAGAAGCCTCCGTTGTTCCTTGATCAAGAGGCGGGCCTTTGAGGAGCAGGAATGCGCTGCAACTTTCCCTGCAGAGTGTTGCATTAAGAGTCAGACCCCAGCCCAGCAGAGACCCGCACTACTCCTTGGACATGAGGCCCCTGGTGATCTTCGCCCTGCAGCTCTGCCTCTGCGCGGGCTATGAAGGTAGGACGGGGCCACTGGGAATACTCACTGCCTGGAGGATTACTTTGCTCGCATCACCACTGGGACTCCATTCATCGCAGTAGTAAAAATCAGCTTTGCACTTTATTTGTGAGGGGTTTTTCTGCGTTCAGCTTCGTGTGGTGACTGGTCCGCTGGCGTGCGCACGTAGCGGAGGTCTGTGGAGTTATTTGTCGGGAAGCCGCTGTTTACGTGGAGGGTGAGACTGGAGGAGTGCAGTGTGCATCTGGGGGACATTTCTGCAGTCCTCCCACACAGAGCTCAAACATTGTTAAACCACTGCTCTTTTCACGCACGTCCTATTCAGAAAATCTATTTTTATCATTTTGATCTTAAGGTTTTTCAGCTGCTGTGGTCTGCATGTCTTATTAACCTTCTTTTATCTCTCAACTCCTGGTGTATGACCTTTTCGAGCCACCATGTATATTTAGGAATACAGCTCCTTTCAAGAAAACTTGGCTTGGCTTTTGGATGAACAGGGGAGGCTTTTGGTTCAGTTGAGGTGAATTTATGGTCTTGCGCAAATATATTTGCACACTGGGAATCATATATGCACCTTCCATCCCAACACAATATCAAGTTAAAAGTCTCAAGCAGTGACTTTACCCGGCCAAGTTATTGGTCATCATATCTGTGGAGAGGTGACCCAACACAATGAGAGAGCGGGGATTTACAGCTAGGATAAGTTTCAAGCTAAAAACGTGGAATTAATTAGTAATATAATCCATTAAGAAGTTCCCTGCTTTCTTAACAGTTAGAGTTAGATGCATGTATTTTTGGCCTCTGTCACATCTTCAGGTCAGATTTTTCAGTCAGAAAAGTGAAAAAGGGAGGACCCTGCTTATTCAGCCAATCAGCTCTCAGTCCAAAGTGTCAAATAGTGACTCAAATGGCTTTTATATGCAAAGGATAACATGTTTTCTAATAAGATGAAGACTGTATGTTGTGGTATGATGGTCTCACAAACTTTACTGGGACAAAAACTTGGATTATTCATGAGGAAGAGAAATGTATTGGTACCCCAGTTAATAATGTATGTCACATTTCAACCAAAATAAATTGTATATCCTTGGCCACAATCCGGCATTCGACTCACATAAAAGTTGTGCCGTATAAAGATTAAGATTCTTTCATTTGCCATTTGCGTTAAAAAAACACATCAGAGACAGAATATCAGAACAAGAATACTCCAGACAGAGCAGATAGTACATACCAGAGAAATTACGCATACTATAAACATAACAGTTCTGCTGAGCCACAACACGGCAAAGCTGTAGTGTAGTGTTGTGTTGCTTTGAGAGTGGCCCGCTGTTGATGATACAGGCTGAAACACGGGGGCCCCTGGCAGGCAGTAGATTGAAACAGTCAGAACGTGTGTGTGTAGCTGACAGATACAGATACACTGCGATGTTCCTTGTTGGTTCTGCTGCGACAGACCTCATTCAGTCCTGGTCGGTGTGTGTTTGAGTCTGCAGCGAGGTCCTTACATGTTATGAGATCCAGACAGGCAGCCGAACTTTGAAAACCTCATCACAGTTTCCAAGATTCTTGCTGACAATCCTGGAAGCGACACCTCGGGTTGCAGCCGATATCAATTATAAGCACAGGCAGTATCCCAATGATGTCTTGAGGGGAAAACCAGCGACAGATAAAGATTTAGCAGCTCCATCAACAGGACTGCTTTTATAACTTTTTATTCATTACATGAAAGAATGTGTACTATTCTCGGTTTCAACTGGTATAATATCTATATATAATCAATCTACTAGGGCTGTCAAACGGATACTATTTTTACGTTGATTTAATCGCATAAGTCCTGGTGAGATCACTCCGATCATCGCATGTATAACCTTCATTACCCCTCCCCCTCCCCTGGCCGTTAAATGGAATCTACAATATTACTTACCAGTGTTGGGTACGTTACTTTGACCCGTCATTCGTTATGTAAACGTTCCATTCC
Organism: Knipowitschia caucasica; assembly: GCA_964034765.1. Taxonomy (NCBI): domain Eukaryota; kingdom Metazoa; phylum Chordata; class Actinopteri; order Gobiiformes; family Gobiidae; genus Knipowitschia; species Knipowitschia caucasica. The sequence continues at coordinate 19,222,221 of OZ035837.1, read as the reverse complement.
CACAAAGTAAATGACTCCTCACTGAGATACCACCCCTATCCCCGATACCTAGTTAGCAGTAACAAGTCGCCTATTAGCGATCTTTTAGTTTGTCGTTTCTGGTGCCCGGTACCGCGCTTTAGCTGGCTCGTCAATTGTAGGCAAACTTCCAAGAGGATTAATTGTTGCAACAACCCACGCCTATTATCCGTAAGATATGTTATTTTAGGAATACTGTCCAGCGGCAAAACAGGTATACGACAGGCCCAAGGTGCATTTCCTTCCTAGCATATTAAATTCTCCAATTGGATCCAACAAAACCGATTACAACACACTTGCACATGCCCGAGCCTCTTATTCCATTACTTCGTTCCCACGACCCCCCACGAGCACCCTACGCCTTGACAGTCCAAGACCCCAGGGAGGACATCCCGAGCGTCCGAGGCGTCTCTGACCGCCCCGAACCCCGGGCCCCATCCACGAGCGCCGAGCGCTGAGTATGTGAACGGTTTGTGGGGGGGTGGTGTGGGGTATTTTGGTTTGTGTTATTTTGGATTGTTGGGGATGTTTGTATGTTTGGTTGGGGTGTTGGTTTTTGGGGTGGGAGGGGATGGGGAAATATATGAGAGGGATGGTTTGGGAGTGTTATGTTAGGGGGGGGTGTATGGTTATGGGGAAGTGTATGCATGGGTTGGGGTGAGTTAGTAAGGGAGGTAGTTGGGAGGTGGGATTGGTGTGGGGTGGGATTGGAATATTGGTGGATTGTGAGTGGGGGTATATGTTGTTATTTGGTGTAGGATGGGTGGAATTGATGGGTTGGGGTTTAAGTAGTTTGGGGGGGAGGAGATGGGGGTTGGGTGTTTTTTGTAGGGTTTATGGAGAGATGGTGTATGGGGGTATTGATGGGGGGGTTGGTTGGGGGGGGTTGGGGGTTAGTGGAAGGATGTATGGGGGGATATGGGGGTTATTTGTTGAGGTGGGATGAGAAAGGGGGATGTAGTGTAATGGGGTGGGGAGTGGTTAAAGATTATGGTTTGGGATTTTTTTTGGGAGTGGGGGGATGGTTTTGGGATATTGTTTGTGGGGGGGTATTGAGGGAAGGGGTGGGGAATTTATGAGATGGGGGGAGGGGGGGTGGAGGGGGAATTGAGTGGTGTGTTGGGTGGGGGGTTTGGTGTTTAGGGTTTGGATGTAGATTGGTTGGTATAGGTGTAGGGGTTATATAGAGTATTGGTTGATTGAATAGTTAATGAGATTTAAGGGGGGGGATAGGGGGATGAGGGGGTAGAAGGATATGGGTATGAGGGGTTGATTAGGGGGGATGTTTTGGTGGTGGATGGATGAGTGGGTTGTGGGTGATTGGGGGAGGATGTGGGTTATGAGATTGAGAATGTGGATGTTTTTTTGGTTAGGAGAGGTATAATATATGATTTGTTAATTTAGAGGAATGGGGAGATGTGGGGTGGTATTGGGTAGTATGGATGTGGGTTTGTGGTTGAGATTTTTTGGTGGGTGATGAAGGGGATATGGAGGGGTAATTAATTTTGGATGGTTGGGGGGGGGTAGGGGAGGATTGGGTTTTATATGTATGTAGGTTGTTGTAGGGGGTTGTTGATAGGGAGGGAGTAGAGGATTGGAATAGGAGTGGAATGGGGGGAGGGATGGGGGAGTTTTTTTTGGGAGGGGTGTGGTGATTTTGTGGTTGTAGGAGGAGATAGTAGGAAAAAAAGTATGGGTTTGGGTGGTGGTTTGTGGTGTGTGTAGTGGAATGAGTGGATTGGTGGGAAGTGGTTATGTTGGTTGGGGTTTGTATTTTATGTGGGATTGAGGTTGTGGAGTAGGGGTGGTGGGGGGGTATAGATGTGTGGGATATTTTAGTGTGATAAATTGAATGGAAAATAAGATGGTATTGGTGGGGTGGGGTGGGGATGGTAGGGGGGGGTAGGGGTGTGGTGGTAGTTGGGGGGATAGGTATGATGTATTGGGATGTAAGAATGGGGGTAGGGGGGTAAGAGTTGGGAGGTGTTTAAATGTAGGGATGAGATAGGAAGTGGTTGGGGGGTAGGAAATTGTGAGTGGTGGGTTTTTTGTAGGGAGAGGTGGTTTGGAGTTGGAAGTTAGGTTAGGGTTTTAGAGGGTAGGAGTTTTATGAGGTTTGGAAATGGATATTTGGAGGTTAAGGGGGGATAGAGTAGGGAGGGGATTATGAGGTAGAGAGTATGGGGGGAGGTTGTGGTTGGGTGATGGTGGGGATGGGTTGATTTGGGAAGAGATGTAGGGTGGGTATGGTAGGAAGGTTTATGAAAGAAGAAGATGAATTGGTAAAAGGGGTAGGTGCTTAGATATTAGGGGGGAATGTTTGATTTAAGGGATGAGAGGTAAGGTTAATTTAGGGTTCCATTAGGTGATAGGTGGAAGGATTTTGACTGGGTAGTGTGGGAAAGATTGAACACACAGTAGGGTTTTGTTTTGTGAATTGTTAATATGTGTATGAAGGATTGGTGGATAAAAAGTTCGTAGGATTATGGAAATATGGGATGAGATTATTTTTTAATGTAGGGTGAGTGAGTGGGGAGGATAGGGGGTAGGGGTGAAAAAGTTTATTGGAGGGGGAGTAGTGTAAGATGTTGGTAGAAGGGGGTTTTTTGGTGGGTGGGTTGATGTTGTTTGGATTTGTTGATTGGGGTTGGTGTTTTGTGTTTTGGTATATGTTTTGGGTTGGGTGGGTGGAATTGGGGGGTTGTGGTGGGGGGTTGGGGGATTTGGAGGGGGGTGGGGTTTGGTGGGGGGGGAAGTGTGTGAGGGGTGAGGGGGATATGGTAGTAGGAAGTGGGGTTGGTGGGTTGTATGGTGGAGTGGGAGATAAGTTTTGGGGAGTTTTTGAGGGTTATGGGGGTTTTTGGGGGGGGTTTTTGGAATGGGGGAGGATTGGAGGGGTATGGGGTCAATGGGTAGATTTTATTAGGGTGTGTTTGGTTGTGTGGTAGTGGAGATGAAAGTTTGGGAGGTTTTGTGGGGTTTATGGGTTTGGGGGGGGGGGGGGGGTTTTGAAGGGGGAGGATGGTAGGGGTGGGATGGGGGAATGGTAAATTTATAATAGGGGGGTGTTGTGGTAGTAAGTGGAGTGGGAGATAAAGGGTTTGGGGAGGGGGTTTGTTATTGGATTGGGAGGTGAAAATGTGAAAGATGTGTATGGTGGATTTTGGGGGGGGTGTTTTGTTATTTGGAAAGTTGAGTGGGTTGTTTTTATGGTGGGGGTTAATTTTTTTGTTGGTTTTTGGGTGTTGAGGGTTGTTATTGGGATATGAGGTGAAATTTGAAAGATGGTTGGTAGTGTGGGTTTTGGGGGGGTTTGGGGGATTTGGAAATTTTATGGGGTTTGTTTAGGTGGGGTTAATTTGTTGAGGGTTATTTGGGTTTTAGGGGTTAATTGGGTATTGGGAGTGAAAATGTGAAATATGGTGGTAGTGGTATGGATTTGGGGTTTGGGTGGTTTGGGGGATATGAAAGTTTTGAGTTGATGTTTAAAAAATGAAGGGGAAATGATAATTGGAGGGTTTTTTTAATGGTTTTGTATAGTTTGTTGGTTTGGGGGGTGTATTTTGGTTGAGAGGAGGGGGAGGGGAGTGAGAGTATGGTTTGGGGGTGGGGGTGATGTTGGGGTGGTATAAGTTTAGTATGGGGTATATATGGTTGATGTTAGAAATTGGAAGTTAGTGAGGTGGGAGGGTGGGAGTTGTTAATTATAATTAGGGTATAATAAGGATAAGAGGAGGTGGGGGGTTGTAGGTTATGGGGAGTTTGGGGTTTTGGGGATTGGGGAGGTTGTAGGGATTGGATAGGTTAGGGAGGTGGGTGTGGGGAGGGTTATGTAAGTGATTGATAGGGGGGATGATAGGTGAAGGTGAAGGGAGGGGGATTAGAAGGAAGGGAGGGTATGTAAGTGAAGAGGGGTGGGTGTATTTTTTGGGGAATAGGGGGATGAATATATATAGAGGATTGGAGTGAGTTTTATGTAGGGTTAAATTAGATGGGGGAAAATGTGTTATGGGGGGAGATAGGTGAAGATTAGGGTGGTTTTTGAGTATTTTAGGGATATGGGGTTGATAGGGGATTATATTTTATGTGGTTTTTTAGAGATTAGTAATAAGTGGGGAAGAGATGGTTATAGAAGGGTAAAAGGATGTAGAGTTTGGGTGAGAAATAAGAGGATGAAATAGAAGATATATTAAGGTAGAAAGTGGAGTAGGTAAGAGATAGATGATAAGATGGTATTGTTAAGGGGAGGATGGTACGTAGTAGAGATATATAGATGAGATGTAGGGTATATTGATAGGGTGTTTGGGTTGTATTTGAAATGGTAGTTGTAATTGATATTAGGGTGTTGGGGAATTTTTGGGGTTGTGTTGATGGTAAATTTGTAAAAGAAAGTGTTGATGGGGGTTGTTGGTGGTTTTGAAGAGTTTGAAGGAGGTGGGGATAGGGGGGGGGGGGTGGTTGTGGGGTGGTTTGGGGGGTTTTTGTTTGGTAGAAATTAATGAAGAAGGGGAAAGTGGAGCCTAACCCCTCTCAAGGAGTTGGGTTCCAGAGCCCAAGCCATGTGTGGAGGTGAGGCCGACTATCTATAGTCTGTATCTCTCAAACTCCCCCACGAGCTCGGCTCCTTACCTCCCCAGTGAGGTGACGTTCCACGTCCCAAGAGTCAGATGTTGTGTGTGCAGAGTGTGGACTGGGTTGTCGAAGTCTCCGCTTTCGATTTCTCCCCAGTCCTCTTAGCACCTCTCCACCCACAGATCCCTCTGTGGGTGGTTGGTCCACAGGTGGCCTGCCCACGTCATGGCCACCAGAGGCTCGCATAGGAGCCCCAACCCAGGCCTGGCTCCAGGGTGGGGCCTGGGCTGCTCCATGCCCGGTGACGTCACGGTTTTCAATAACATGCTATCCATATGTGATCTATTTACTCCAAATCAGTTTAGGATCATAGTCTTCCACTTGCTGCAGGGGGTGCACGTCTTTTTTGTATCATTTAAATGTTTTAAGTATTTTAAATTAATTTTTGTTTGTTAATGTTAGCATTTTAGCTCAATAGCTTCCAGGCCATGTGATCTATTGACTCATGGATATATAATATAGGATCATGTCAACACAGTGGCTGCCTGAGACAAAGTATGTTTATTTGGAAAAACGGAAGTCGATACACACTGCAACCTTCTTCTATTATTTATTTGTTTATTTGACAAGGACAGTGTACATTCATGAACATTACAGAATTAGCCACAAGGTTATTTTTTATCTGTTGCCCCTAGACAGATTTAAAATGTCACCTTAAAAGTAAACACTTAAAGAAAGACTAAACACCAAATCAACTTTTTTTTACTCGTAAACATGTTCATTTGTAGTGCTCTCTACAAATGCTGGACCTTTTTTTGACATCTTAGTGCAAATTAGATAAAATCTCACTTTTGAGCCTAAAAACGTGTGTGTGGCGCCCTCTCAACCTTTTTGGTGGCACTACATCTGAATTTGGTCCGGGCCTCTCCATTGACTGAATTCTGTGTGACGTCAGTTGGTGTGTGTGACATGCGTTTGTCTGCGCCAGTGATATAAACACTTTCAACTCTCACACACGGCTCAGCAGCCGGTTGGAGAATTCAGGCGACATCTAGTGGATTAAAATTAAATCACATTATTATATGACTTGGACCGTACACGCGCTCTGATTGGCTGATTACCGGTCTGATATTTTCCCATCTCGGACCGTTACCATAACAATTGGTCCGAACAGCGCGTATCACATTTAATATCTTTCCACGGACCGTTACCATGACAATCTGTCCGCAGCGCTTATCACACAAAACCAAGTCGGACATGAACATACTTCACAAATATCTCAAAAGCATTGATAAAGACACAGACGAGAGTCATATAATAAAACATTTATTAACGTCGCTTGCTCGGTTCGTAGAGAGAAATATCAGACCTTGGCCTTTTTGCACAGACCTCACCACGGCTCGGTCTGTACATTAAGGCAGCGGTCTGATATTTCTCCATACAGACCTCGCGCTCGGTTAATTAGCCGTTATTAGTTGACAGCCACTTCTGCTAAAATAATTCAGTGACTTAGGTTCAGGTGTGTGTTACGGGCAACGACCTATTGTGCCAGTTGTGCACTAGATTGCGCTCCCGTTGCTGTTTGTGTTTGTGTGCGCCGCCTTGCTCTGTACAGGATCTGCAGGTGATCTATTGGAGGAGCTTCGGGCGTGGGCGGGGCCGGTGTGTCATCTGAGTGGCTGCAGCGGGACAAGTGCGAGGACGTCCTCCAACCCCGGGGATCCATCAATGAGGGCGTCCCCATATAACCTCCCATTCTCCGCCAGCTCGAGGCAGCTGGACCTGTTCCGTGCCAGTCTGACTTTACCACTCCTCCTGTGTTGTTGTTTTATTTTATGTTATGTTGTCACTTCGTTACTTTGAGCTCTAGTTTTGTTATATAGTGACATTATTTTATTTACTATCATTATGGAAATTACTTAAAATGCACTATACCATTTCCATCTGGTTTTTGTTGCGTTCATTAGCTAGCTGAGCCGGACGTAACAGTGTGTAGCTTTACAATAATCTTAGTGTGTAAACAAGGGTGGAATGAGACTTTCTGGTGTGAACTATTGCTCTAAGCGGCAATGGCAATTGTCTGTTTTTTTTTTGTTTGACTGACCAATTCTAAGCCCCACTTCATGTCCCTTGGTTCTCCAGGCAACGCCCTGTTTTCAAATGTTCATGTGGGCAGAGCCAGGCTGGGCACAGGTGTTTAGTCGCTCTTTAATAATAAAATACCAGCGTACATGTCTCCCTGTGTTTACCGTACTGTCTGTAGTAGGGGTGAAATTAAATGTTGGAGAAAACCGGAAACCGGAGCACCCGGAGGAAACCCACACAGACACGGGGAGAACACACAAATTCCACTCAGAAAGGCCCTGGTCCGACCAGGATTTGAACCCAGGACCAAGATAGCAAGAAAACGCTTAAAGCTATATAAAGCTCTGCATATGGAAGATGACAATAATACAGATATCAAAGAGAGGTGAGAGAGTGAAAGACTTATACTTTATTGATCCACAAGGGAAATCTAAAAATAAGAATATAAATTAAGAATAATAAGATATTTGTGAGAATAGAACAATCAGAAGTACTCAGGAATATACATATCAGTGAATATGGACACATTTACAGTATGAAATAGTATACTATTATACATCTGTTAATATACAGAATAAGGACAAAGCAGATGTATTATCTGTCACAGAGCGGTGACTTGTTGAATAGCTGGATGGATTGTGGCATGAACGTGCTCTTGTACCGCTCACTGTTGCAGTGGAGCGGAGTCTGTTTTATAAGGAGCTCCTTTGCCCCTCTATAGTCCGGTGGAGTGGATGTGTTGGGTTGTCCATGACGGAGAGCATTATTTCCAGTGACCTTCTGTCTCTCATTGTTGTAAATGTCTCCAGCTGACAGCCAATCACCTGTCCAGCTATACAGATCAGCTTGTCAATCCGAGAGCGGTCCCTTTGGGGGTACTGCTCCCCCAGCAGACCACAGTGTAAAAAAGGGCACTGGAGACCACATACAGTACTGGACAGTTTGCTGCACACATGGAAGGATCTGAGCTTCCTCAACTCAGATCTAAGAAAAATTATAATACCAAATGAAAAGTGGGCAGAGACATTTGGAGAAGGACATGCAAGCTTTGTCAGTGCTACTTGGAGGGAGTTTGAGTGGAAATTAAAATCGGGCTTCTTCCTGGTACCACTACATGTTTTCAAATCTAACAATGTGCCCAGCACAGGCTGGAGAGGTCAAACAGGTGATAACAAACACATCTTTTGGAACTGCCCTAAAATTATGGAATGCTGGGAAACACTCAAAAACAGACAAAAGTCCAGTAATAAAAAAAATTATATAAGCTTATTATAAATCATAACTTGAGCCCCATAGCCCTAAGGTATTACTATTATTTAAAAGTGTTTTGGGATGAGTGGGTTGAATGCCCTAAAAGCTATTGAAGAAAAACAGGTATTTTTAGGCAAAACATAATTTTAAAAGCTTTTAAGAAAACTTTCAAGGGCTGAGCCCCATAGCCCTCATTTAGTACTGTTATTTAAAAGTGGTTTGGAGTAAATGGGACAAATGCCCTAAAAGCTATTGAAGAAAAACAGGTATTTTTAACCAAAAAAATCATTTAAAAATGTTAAAAGCTTTTAAAAACAATTTCAAGGGCTGAGCCCCATAGCCCTCAGGTAGTACTATTATTTAAAAGTGGTTTGGAGTAAATGGGTCAAATGCCCTAAAAGCTATTGAAGAAAAACTGGTATTTTTAACCAAATAAATCATTTAAAAATGTTAAAAGCTTTTAAGAACAATTTCAAGGGCTGAGCCCCATAGCCCTCAGGTAGTACTATTATTTAAAAGTGGTTTGGAGTAAATGGGTCAAATGCCCTAAAAGCTATTGAAGAAAAACTGGTATTTTTAACCAAATAAATCATTTAAAAATGTTAAAAGCTTTTAAGAACAATTTCAAGGGCTGAGCCCCATAGCCCTCAGGTAGTACTATTATTTAAAAGTGGTTTGGAGTAAATGGGTCAAATGCCCTAAAAGCTATTGAAGAAAAACTGGTATTTTTAACCAAATAAATCATTTAAAAATGTTAAAAGCTTTTAAGAACAATTTCAAGGGCTGAGCCCCATAGCCCTCAGGTAGTACTATTATTTAAAAGTGGTTTGGAGTAAATGGGTCAAATGCCCTAAAAGCTATTGAAGAAAAACTGGTATTTTTAACCAAATAAATCATTTAAAAATGTTAAAAGCTTTTAAGAACAATTTCAAGGGCTGAGCCCCATAGCCCTCAGGTAGTACTATTATTTAAAAGTGGTTTGGAGTAAATGGGTCAAATGCCCTAAAAGCTATTGAAGAAAAACTGGTATTTTTAACCAAATAAATCATTTAAAAATGTTAAAAGCTTTTAAGAACAATTTCAAGGGCTGAGCCCCATAGCCCTCAGGTAGTACTATTTTTAAAAGTGGTTTGGAGTAAATGGGTCAAATGCCCTAAAAGCTATTGAAGAAAAACTGGTATTTTTAACCAAATAAATCATTTAAAAATGTTAAAAGCTTTTAAGAACAATTTCAAGGGCTGAGCCCCATAGCCCTCAGGTAGTACTATTATTTAAAAGTGGTTTGGAGTAAATGGGTCAAATGCCCTAAAAGCTATTGAAGAAAAACTGGTATTTTTAACCAAATAAATCATTTAAAAATGTTAAAAGCTTTTAAGAACAATTTCAAGGGCTGAGCCCCATAGCCCTCATTTAGTACTATTATTTAAAAGTGGTTTGGAGTAAATGGGTCAAATGCCCTAAAAGCTATTGAAGAAAAACTGGTATTTTTAACCAAATAAATCATTTAAAAATGTTAAAAGCTTTTAAGAACAATTTCAAGGGCTGAGCCCCATAGCCCTCAGGTAGTACTATTATTTAAAAGTGGTTTGGAGTAAATGGGTCAAATGCCCTAAAAGCTATTGAAGAAAAACTGGTATTTTTAACCAAATAAATCATTTAAAAATGTTAAAAGCTTTTAAGAACAATTTCAAGGGCTGAGCCCCATAGCCCTCATTTAGTACTATTATTTAAAAGTGGTTTGGAGTAAATGGGTCAAATGCCCTAAAAGCTATTGAAGAAAAACTGGTATTTTTAACCAAATAAATCATTTAAAAATGTTAAAAGCTTTTAAGAACAATTTCAAGGGCTGAGCCCCATAGCCCTCAGGTAGTACTATTATTTAAAAGTGGTTTGGAGTAAATGGGTCAAATGCCCTAAAAGCTATTGAAGAAAAACTGGTATTTTTAACCAAATAAATCATTTAAAAATGTTAAAAGCTTTTAAGAACAATTTCAAGGGCTGAGCCCCATAGCCCTCAGGTAGTACTATTATTTAAAAGTGGTTTGGAGTAAATGGGTCAAATGCCCTAAAAGCTATTGAAGAAAAACTGGTATTTTTAACCAAATAAATCATTTAAAAATGTTAAAAGCTTTTAAGAACAATTTCAAGGGCTGAGCCCCATAGCCCTCAGGTAGTACTATTATTTAAAAGTGGTTTGGAGTAAATGGGTCAAATGCCCTAAAAGCTATTGAAGAAAAACTGGTATTTTTAACCAAATAAATCATTTAAAAATGTTAAAAGCTTTTAAGAACAATTTCAAGGGCTGAGCCCCATAGCCCTCATTTATTACTATTATTTAAAAGTGGTTTGGAGTAAATGGGTCAAATGCCCTAAAAGCTATTGAAGAAAAACTGGTATTTTTAACCAAATAAATCATTTAAAAATGTTAAAAGCTTTTAAGAACAATTTCAAGGGCTGAGCCCCATAGCCCTCAGGTAGTACTATTATTTAAAAGTGGTTTGGAGTAAATGGGTCAAATGCCCTAAAAGCTATTGAAGAAAAACTGGTATTTTTAACCAAATAAATCATTTAAAAATGTTAAAAGCTTTTAAGAACAATTTCAAGGGCTGAGCCCCATAGCCCTCAGGTAGTACTATTATTTAAAAGTGGTTTGGAGTAAATGGGTCAAATGCCCTAAAAGCTATTGAAGAAAAACTGGTATTTTTAACCAAATAAATCATTTAAAAATGTTAAAAGCTTTTAAGAACAATTTCAAGGGCTGAGCCCCATAGCCCTCATTTAGTACTATTATTTAAAAGTGGTTTGGAGTAAATGGGTCAAATGCCCTAAAAGCTATTGAAGAAAAACTGGTATTTTTAACCAAATAAATCATTTAAAAATGTTAAAAGCTTTTAAGAACAATTTCAAGGTTGAGCCCCATAGCCCTCAGGTAGTACTATTATTTAAAAGTGGTTTGGAGTAAATGGGTCAAATGCCCTAAAAGCTATTGAAGAAAAACTGGTATTTTTAACCAAATAAATCATTTAAAAATGTTAAAAGCTTTTAAGAACAATTTCAAGGGCTGAGCCCCATAGCCCTCAGGTAGTACTATTATTTAAAAGTGGTTTGGAGTAAATGGGTCAAATGCCCTAAAAGCTATTGAAGAAAAACTGGTATTTTTAACCAAATAAATCATTTAAAAATGTTAAAAGCTTTTAAGAACAATTTCAAGGGCTGAGCCCAATAGCCCTCATTTATTACTATTATTTAAAAGTGGTTTGGAGTAAATGGGTCAAATGCCCTAAAAGCTATTGAAGAAAAACTGGTATTTTTAACCAAATAAATCATTTAAAAATGTTAAAAGCTTTTAAGAACAATTTCAAGGGCTGAGCCCCATAGCCCTCAGGTAGTACTATTATTTAAAAGTGGTTTGGAGTAAATGGGTCAAATGCCCTAAAAGCTATTGAAGAAAAACTGGTATTTTTAACCAAATAAATCATTTAAAAATGTTAAAAGCTTTTAAGAACAATTTCAAGGGTTGAGCCCCATAGCCCTCAGGTAGTACTATTATTTAAAAGTGGTTTGGAGTAAATGGGTCAAATACCCTAAAAGCTATTGAAGAAAAACTGGTATTTTTAACCAAATAAATCATTTAAAAATGTTAAAAGCTTTTAAGAACAATTTCAAGGGCTGAGCCCCATAGCCCTCAGGTAGTACTATTATTTAAAAGTGGTTTGGAGTAAATGGGTCAAATGCCCTAAAAGCTATTGAAGAAAAACTGGTATTTTTAACCAAAAAAATCATTTAAAAATGTTAAAAGCTTTTAAGAACAATTTCAAGGGCTGAGCCCAATAGCCCTCATTTATTACTATTATTTAAAAGTGGTTTGGAGTAAATGGGTCAAATGCCCTAAAAGCTATTGAAGAAAAACTGGTATTTTTAACCAAATAAATCATTTAAAAATGTTAAAAGCTTTTAAGAACAATTTCAAGGGCTGAGCCCCATAGCCCTCAGGTAGTACTATTATTTAAAAGTGGTTTGGAGTAAATGGGTCAAATACCCTAAAAGCTATTGAAGAAAAACTGGTATTTTTAACCAAATAAATCATTTAAAAATGTTAAAAGCTTTTAAGAACAATTTCAAGGGCTGAGCCCCATAGCCCTCAGGTAGTACTATTATTTAAAAGTGGTTTGGAGTAAATGGGTCAAATGCCCTAAAAGCTATTGAAGAAAAACAGGTATTTTTAACCAAATAAATCATTTAAAAATGTTAAAAGCTTTTAAGAACAATTTCAAGGGCTGAGCCCCATAGCCCTCAGGTAGTACTATTATTTAAAAGTGGTTTGGAGTAAATGGGTCAAATGCCCTAAAAGCTATTGAAGAAAAACTGGTATTTTTAACCAAATAAATCATTTAAAAATGTTAAAAGCTTTTAAGAACAATTTCAAGGGCTGAGCCCCATAGCCCTCAGGTAGTACTATTATTTAAAAGTGGTTTGGAGTAAATGGGTCAAATGCCCTAAAAGCTATTGAAGAAAAACTGGTATTTTTAACCAAATAAATCATTTAAAAATGTTAAAAGCTTTTAAGAACAATTTCAAGGGCTGAGCCCCATAGCCCTCATTTAGTACTATTATTTAAAAGGGGTTTGGAGTAAATGGGTCAAATACCCTAAAAGCTATTGAAGAAAAACTTGTATTTTTAACCAAATAAATCATTTAAAAATGTTAAAAGCTTTTAAGAACAATTTCAAGGGTTGAGCCCCATAGCCCTCATTTAGTACTATTATTTAAAAGGGGTTTGGAGTAAATGGGTCAAATACCCTAAAAGCTATTGAAGAAAAACTGGTATTTTTAACCAAATAAATCATTTAAAAATGTTAAAAGCTTTTAAGAACAATTTCAAGGGCTGAGCCCCATAGCCCTCAGGTAGTACTATTATTTAAAAGTGGTTTGGAGTAAATGGGTCAAATGCCCTAAAAGCTATTGAGGAAAAACCCATACTTTTCCATCAAAAGTCTTTGAAAAAACCATGAAATACAATAAAATATTAAATGTGGTAGACTAAATGTAATCTTTAGGTGTATTTTCTATCTCTTTTCATTAAAATTGTTTATTTGTACCATATTATTGATTTACACCTAAACTACATTTTTACACAGACAGTAATTCATAGACGGTCCCTAAGTTCGAACGAACTTAGTGCTGGAGGCGAATATCCAACGTCCAACGTGAAACCAACTTCACCGCGGTCGAATACCGGTGGTACAAGAGACGCGTGTTTGATGATGATGTTGAGTCAGAAACACTTTAAAAGCAAACTGGTTAAAAACTCGGAGAGAGCAGACGACCACCCACTGGGGAGGAGGAGGAGGAGGAGGAGCCGTGATGAAGAGGGACAAACCAGGCTAAACTTCACTATGTCGAGCCTAACCAGGTCCGCTGCCCTGTTAGTGCGTCTCGCCGTGTGGTCGCACTGATGGCTGCGTCCAAGGAGAGAAATCCCTCCCGAATCAGGTACGAAAACACTTAAATCTGCGTGTTGGTTTGGTTTAGAGAAAATGGAAAGTTTGGAGAGGATAAGCTTACGGGTAACTAAAGGAAATCTGCGTTACTTTGCTCCGCTACAGTTCCCGTCTGGCCTCTCTCTCTCACCGCGTCCCCGAAAACAAGATGTCGCGTGGAGCACAAAGTAAAGTCCAGGATTTTAGACAATTCTTACAAATACTGGAGGGATTTTGGTTTTGATGATTTTGGCCAGATCTGCAAAGTGGATACAATGTAGCGATTGTAGCAGCGTGGGGGAATCTGACGTGGTTAAAAGTCTGTTGTTGTACCAAACACAATATTTACACTTTAGTATGACGTTTTAGATACGTGTATAGAAGTTTGAGCGTTTGGAACAATGTTATGTAACTTTAAACCTGTTGAATCCTAGAGGGAACGTATTTTGGATACAGTTATGGGTGGGTGTAAGTCTGCATAAAATTGGTTTAATTTAAAAAGCTAAATAAATTGTATGTTCTTCTTCGCTATATTTAACATTGTGGTAGGTTACATCCACCTGAACTCACAGCCTCATGGTTTGTTTTTGTTTTAATGTTAATCTTTGAGAAGGACATTAACATTGCATACATTTATGGGATACATTTATGAGTCACTATTTGCCGGTTTGGGCTTTTAATTTATTTTCTGTTTGAAAAATCTGATCTAAAGATGTAATGGAAACTAAAAACAAATGCATGTGAAAATAGTGATAGAACCAAACTGTTATGTCAGTGAAGAACTAATGGGTTTCTGAGTTTTTATAACAAACTAGTTGTAGTTTAGTACCTCAGTTTTAAGCATAGTCGCAAAGAAAATATACTAAAATAGTTAATAAATCCCCTCTGCTCTAGACCCAGTACAATGAAGAATAAATGAGGCTGAAGGAATATCAGGAATATATGTGGTCTGAATAAGTCTTGAGCACACATGTTTATCTCTCCTGTAGTTCCAATTATTTTCTCGTGTGTCATTGATCATGCTGTCTTCTCTCGCAGCCTCACAGCGTGTCTCCAGATCCTCGGTGGTCCTCAGTCCGACTATGAACATCAGTAGAAACTGTACGTCTGTGGCCCATGGGGAGGGCCTGGCTGTGCTGCAGACTTTCTCCATAGTGACCATCACCCTTCTGGCCGGCCTGGGGAACCTCCTGATCGTGGTCACTCTGTATCGGAGGCCTTATCTGCTCACGCCCAGCAACAAGTTTGTGTTCAGCCTGACGCTCTCCAACCTGCTGCTTGCGGCGCTGGTGCTGCCCTTTGTGGCTGTCAGCTCGGCCAGAAGAGAATGGATGTTTGGTGTGGTTTGGTGCAACTTCACTGCTCTGCTCTACATGCTCATCAGCTCGGCCAGCGTCATGACACTCGGGGCTATTGCTATTGACCGGTGAGTGAAAAACATCAAGTCCAAAGCTCATAATACACTGTAAAGCTGTATGCTCAGTGTTTTACATTCAATTAAATTAAATGTATTCTTGTATAGCCCTAAATCACAACAGTAGTTATCTTGGACTTTCTTCGCCAACACAGATCGGAGAATTCAATAGTTAAAACACAAGAAATCCAATGATGAAAAACACAGAGCCATTGATCCATAAGGGGCAGATGACCAATATCCATATATGTTTAATATATGGCAAATATAGCACCACACAAAGAACATTTTTCTATTTTTTCTTTTTATTTATGTGATCACAATGTGATCTTTTAGACCACAGTTTCCTCATTATGCATGGCACAGTGCACATATACATAACCCATATAAAGCTGTCTTTCAGTGCCCAGCTATTGGAATATTGCTTTCTCAAACAATAAGTGTTCCTGTGTTAAACTAATATCCTTTTCAAAGGATTTCCTTCTTATATCACTGATCGCTAATACAAAGCCCTCAACTGACCTTATTTGCTATAATGCGGCACACACGGTAGGCATATTTCCTCAGGATCATTGAACATTGTGTTGTCGTTCCTCCTCAGATACTACGCAGTGCTGTATCCCATGATTTACCCCATGAAGATAACGGGAAACAGAGCCGTGGTGGTGATTGCGTATGTTTGGCTGCATGCTCTGGTGGGCTGCCTGCCGCCTCTGTTCGGCTGGTCGTCTTTCGAGTTCGACTGCTTCAAATGGACGTGTGTAGCTTCGTGGCACAAAGACATGAGCTACACTGGTTTCTGGGTGGCCTGGTGCATCCTCCCTCCCTTTGTCGCTATGCTGGCCTGTTACGGGGTCATTTTCCGCGTGGCTCGTATGAAGGCCAGAAAAGTGCATTGTGGGACAGTCATCGTGGCTCAGGACGACTCCGCAGCTCAGAGAAACGGACGCAAAAACTCCAGCACGTCCACCTCCTCCAACGGAAGCAGACGCAGCCTTATCTACTCTGGCAGCCAGTGCAAGGCCTTTGTCACGATCTTAGTGGTGATAGGGACCTTCCTGGTGACCTGGGGCCCCTACGTGGTGGTGGTCTGCTCTGAGGCAGTGTGGGGACAAGCCAGTGCGTCTCAAACGGTGGAGACTCTGGTGGCGTGCCTGTCCTTCTGCAGCGCTGTGTGCCATCCGCTCATCTACGGCCTGTGGAATAAGACGGTTAGGAAGGAGCTGCTGGGCATGTGCTTCGGAGATCGCTACTACAGAGAGTCTTTTGCGACCAGACACAGGACCTCGAGGCTCTTCAGCATCTCCAATAGAATCACAGGTCATTCAAGCTTCAGACACATTCACCGCTATTAACATTATGACTCATCATTATGGAACTACCAGAACTCCCAGCGCCACCATTTTGACTTGTTTAAAAACAAATATCTTTATGGTGAATTGAACAAAAAGTAGATTGCTGAAAAGCTATGCCAACTGGTTGTAAGTAAACATGTTGCTATGGTAACTAGTGGTACTGGTCCTGGCTCTACTCTGAAATAAGTAATTCTACCTTTACCTCCCAAAAGAAAATTGTATACAAATAATGACATTGAAGTAAGCAACATATAGAGCAAGAAAACATTTATATATGTTAAGATAAACTTTATTTATCTCACAATGAACTTTATGGACTTTAATGATCCCACAATAGAGAAATTTCACATCAGGTACACAACATTGTTTCTCTTATTTTACACATTATTTTTTTCCCTGTCCCTTATGCACCGACATAATCCAAAGTAAGAAAAATTAAAAATACAAAAATTAAAATGAAAAAGAACATTACCTAGGTTGCTAAATAGGGGAAATGATCGTGGAGTTTCAGACTTAATTTTAATACCACATGGTTTTTTTGCAGGCTGGGATATAGGCTCCTTCAAGGGCATTTCTAACGGTGTCTTACATCCTTTCAGACCTGGGTATGTCCCCACACCTCACAGCTCTGTTGGCCGGAGGAGGGCATCTGGTGGCGCCCGGCAGCAGCACGGGAGACACTGGCTTCAGCTTTACTCAGGACTCATGTGAGTGACTCCCAAAAAGACTGCAGAAAAGTATTGTTCTCCTTTCACTCCTTTATCTACCTGAACTTGAGCCTGTTTGACATACAATAGGTTGTTTTCATGTTCTAGAATTGTATTTCATTCCGAGGGCAGGCGCTAATACGATACTATGGAACAGGAGCAATTTTTAAAAGAACTGTTGAAAAGGTCGTCCAAATGTTTTTCCAGATCGCTACAAACAATTCACCATATTATTCAAATGTCAGAGTTCTTTCTACTGGCCAACATGTTTTGTTGAATAGTCACCACTCATACACCTTTTTTGAGAAAATAATGACACTATATCTACTGACAAAGATTCAGAACTTTAACAGTGTTTCAGGTGGTTTGGGCCAAGAATTTCAGATAAATTGGCTAAAAGCAAAGTCTAGAAAACTTTTAACGGTTGTACTAGCAAAGTTTTTTTTTTTTTCAGCTACCTTCACTCCACAACACTTTTCAACTATGTGCACTTTTGCATGTAGCGATGTCACATGAACGTAACCTTTTGCTTCATATCAGTCTGTTAAGGTGGTTGCATCAGGTCTAAACTCGGTCACACTGTCATTCCTTCGTGGTCAGATGTTTGTAAATCGGAGAATTAGTCTCAGGCCCAAGATGACTGTTGGTGATGTCTTAGATTACATTACATGAGCTCTCGTTTACACAATCCTGTCTTGTTGGTCTGCAGGTACAGATGTGATGCTGCTCGATCACTTCTCCTTAGACGACTCCTCCCACTCTCTGTCCCAGGGGAATGCGAGTGGGAAGAGGAGGAGCTCCGTCACCTTTGAAGACCAGGTGGAGCATTCCAAAGGTATCTGTCATTACCACGCACCTAAACCTCCAGGGTATGAAGGGACAAACTCCTCCTGCTTTGTTTTAAGGTCTGTGCTGTGGCCATAGACTGTACATGGACTATGCTCCCCCACAAGCCCAATGAACCCCAATAGTGAAGTGCTCATGAGTGAAGTTTTGCTCATACTCTTTGGCTTCATTCACTTGCATCCAGTGCTTAATTTGAACCGGAACACGCCCCAGCACCTTCGAAATTAGATTGAAATTAGATCTGGCACGTCTGCAAGACAGAATACTTCTGTCAAAAATACTGCGCACCAGTTGGCACATTGACCCTTGTCTAATATTTTAGACAGTTCAAGTAATAATCCAGGTAGTTTTAAATAGTCTTTATTTAGCATAGCCTTCTCTGTCACAGTTTGTAAAAATAATTGCCTATTATCCACTTGGTGTAATGAGTTTATTTAAAGTGTTGCTTGAGTATTTTGCATTAGGCCGACTTGCTTCATATTCACTCAAAATTAACGTTCAAATGTTGAATTTTTCAAAAGGGTCATCTATATTTTGCTCTGCTGTGTGATCTGGGTAGCATCACTGGTTACTTTGTGTATCAGCTGTGTCAGTGTTTCGAAGCGTTTCATTGTAACGCTGACATCTAGTGGACAAATTTAGTCACTTCAGCTTCTGAATAGCTGTAAACCCCTCACCCCCTCGGGACTCGCCGGATCAACACGTTACGATACCTCTCACGTTACAACATAAGCGCTGCTTGCAATGTGAAACGTGGCTTTTAGATCCCAGAACAGACTGTTGCCCCTCCCGATTGGCTCCTTGGTTGTTAGGCCGTTGCTACCCATAAATTTGGTGCTAGTTTTCCGGGCCTGTTCTCCAATTGGCTTCTTCCACAATAAGAACTCCAATAGTTCAATATAGAGATATTGGCTTTGGCAACAAGAAATATCTCTCTATAATTTTGGAACAGTATAATTGTAAAAAAAATTGCTACTTTTACATGGGTTGGCTGAAGTTCACAATGTGCATTATTTTTACCAACCACAATATATATACATATATATACTTTTTTTTTTATTATTTTGTGTTGGTAGTGACCATTGACTCTTTCGGCGTAGATCCGACAATATCTTTCTTTCACATTTTTCTCTCCTTCCTCTTTGTGTTCATGTTTTTACCAGTCCTCTAACTCTTATAAAGTTTCATGGTTCCACCTTTTTGTCTCTCATAACGTTTTGGACGAATATCTGATTTCTTGAAGTGTTCACATTTTGCTCATATTAGAAATAACTATTGCAATATTATAAATGTTGTGAGTTTTTTTCCCACATTCCATGAAACTAAAAATTTTTAAGCGTGCAAGAGCCACTTTGATAACACTGTATTAATGCATTTTTATCAAACACATTTATGGTTCAATCTCAAGGATCTCTGGTTCAAGGATACCATACAAGTTGTCTATGTCCTAATGTCATGCCAGTTCCATTTTATTATGCTGGACAGTAAAGTGCAAATCCATTCTCTTGTTTCTACAGCTGAGAACGCGTCCTCTGTCCAAGTTCACGCGGAGATGCACAAGTCCCTGGACACATTTGCCTCCAGTTTAGCAAAGGTGATAGAAAACGACGTTAAAATGACTCTTTTCGGAGACGGGCTGGTTTTACCCGCGGGACTGTTCACGACCAGAGCGACGCCACGGCCAAGGTACCAGGACGGACAGAGACTGAGGCTGGAAAGCATAGACGAAGGAATAGTCAAAGATGACAAAGATGAAGAAGGACTCGACACGGGGGAAAAGTTCTCCTAATAGTGTTTTCCTCCTCAGTTTCATTTTGTACTTGAGATTTAATTCATAGCATATTATCAATTAGTGTTCTTTATGTTGGTCCTTTATTTAGACATAGGAGGCCGCCCAGACTACTGTGTACTGGTGTCATAAGTGTTCTATTCTTTACATTTTATATATATAATTTTTTATGAGGCTGTCAAGTTTGTTCTCCTTTGTTGTCCGTAAATTATGTGGTTTTATTAGGCATAGCTTTAAAGTACGAGTATGTCTTGTTTGTGTTTTATTTACAAACTGTGGTGCGGCTATTTATTTCTTGATGAAAAACCTTGACTGAAATATGATCATGGTACTTTACCTGGTCAAATTGATCTTAGGACAGAGGTCAGACTTGTCGAATGCTGGACGTGTTGCTAGTGCATGCTGTACTTGCTGTTGACTGTGCACATTCATAATGCACTTTTGAAGACACCACTTTCTCTTATGTGACTTTGTACCGTCCAAGTGAGAAGCGACAAGGAAGTTTTGTTTTAATCGTGCCAATTTTTGACATGTTTCGCTTGAATCATACCTCATATTTCCGTATTGTATGGTACCCAGTGTAAAATATGTATTCTGAAGTCTTAAACTTTTTCTGTTTGACAAAAAACTCAAATATACCTTTTTGTACTGAGAGGTTCTGTGTGTGTTGTGTGTAATGGAAAAGAAACACAGTATTAGTGCATTTGAATTTATTTTTCCAAACCATGTAAAAGTACTATTGACATTACTCTTTGGAGAGCCATTTTTTTTCTTAAAGAAATTAAAGCATTCTCCATTTATAATTTATGTAAACTCCGTTACATGCGTTACTCCTGGAGCAGCACTTTAGTTTTGTGCTCAGAACTTCACACATTAACACTGTTCGACGCTCACATCCTCCAAACAGAATATTGCACTTCAGTCATAGCCACTGTACTCTCTGCATCACACCTCATCCTGCCACTGCATTCACACACAGACAGACACTTGTAAGAAATACATGTTTAAAAAAGGAGGCTAGAAATGACACTGCTTTTCAAAAGTAATCTACACTACACTTAACAAATCCTGTGATTTTTCAAGTGCTATACAACAACAAATTCAAACTCCACACGGACTACTGCTCCTCATCGTTCTCTTGTCCTGATCCTTCGGATCGGTCGCCTTCAAGTCGATCTGCAAAAGAGGTGCTTAGATTCGATGCACATATCAAGATACAAAAACCATGTTCATCTGCTTCCCCAGTCTAAGGACACAACAGTTTGGTAGTTTAAAACTGAAGCCTCCTCACCGTGGCAACCGGTCTCCCGTTTCAGTACTAACCAGGCCCTGCCCTGCTTAGATTCTGAGATCTAAACGAATCAGGCTTCCACATGCATGTAGTGCCACAAATCTCCATTGTGATCTGTGTTCATCATAGATAGTAACAAGTTTGATTTGGTTAAAATACGTACTTTGTCCTTTTCAGGTTCCCCTGCTTTAAGTTGCAGGAATTATGTTTTTGCCTCTAGGTTGAGAACCACTGCTCCACTCGACAGGTGCAACAGATCACAGAGCGAAATCAGTGTCATGCATTACCTGATCTGATGTGATTGAGAGAGGCCAACATTCGGAGCATAAAAGAAGCAGGTACTGTGATTGTATTTCTCGTTTCTTCCAACATCAGCTCATTTCGGGTGATTACCTGATGGGACAATTAAAGAAACATGAATTTACAAATCAGCAACTGTATAAAGTGAATAATGTGTCAGTAGGGGTGGCTGAGCTTGCATTGTGGCTCTGGGGAAGACTGACCATCAGCCCCTCGGACCACATGGAACATGGTGTTCCAAGTGGGAGAGGTTGGCTGTCAATCACGGCTAAAGGAAGTGTATTGCCAAACGGAAACTGAAACCCTATAACAACTTTCCATGAGTCGACCTGCTTTTAGAGTCTGGTTCAAAACACGGCTCGTGGCCCATCGCAGAGTTCTGGATGCTGATCAATGCATGCAACGGGGGGTGGTTTATTTTTAAAGTTGTGTATCCAGCTGTGTGTGATCGCTGCACGATTTGTGCTGCTTGGTGCATGCACAGAAGGAGCTGAAAGCCCCTTCTTTACCCCCCAGTTTTTCTGCAGGAGGCACCAACTGCTGCAGTAGGCTCTCCATGAGAGAAAGTCTGTCTGGATGAGAAAGATTAGCCATTAGCAGTCCATACTATTCTCTCATCACTAACCGGGCCCTGCCCTGTGTCTGAGATCATGCAGCTATGGTGTGTCAGCTCGTGAAGGATAAAAATACCTCATCTGCAAGGACCCTGTTGAAGTTTGGAGACTCCTCCAGCGGTGACCAGATTTTTATGTCATAATCGATCCCTGAAGATGCCAGTACTAGAAGAGAAGATAAACGCATGAAGGAAGTGCCAAGGCTCATGAAGCAGAGATAGGCATTGATGTCCACATAAAGTCTCACTGGGGTCGTAGGGATGTGGCTGCAGGCAGTTGACCACATGGTTGTCGGCCTCCAGCAGCATGAGGTGCTCAGCCGTGTGTCTGTCCCAGATAAAGATGTGCCCACAGTCAGATCCGCTCATCACAAAGTTGTTTCCCCAGAAACAAGCCTCCTTTATCTGCGTTCAAGGACAAGATTCATTTAACTGACACTTTTACAAACAAGATTGGTAAGTGCCACAGTTTGGTGTAACGTCACACACATAATTGTGTTTATCCTTTTGTCTCTGGGCAGGATTGTGCTAAACGATTGGACAGATTGAGCTGAAGTTTTGTAAAAAAGGATGTGACGGTACAAAGACCCCATTAAAATACTCACAATCCCACATGAGGCACAAAGGCTCACAAAGAGTCTTTATTTGTCCCACTGTGGAGAAATGTCAGTGTTGCCACAAACGGAACAGTAGTAAAGATAGGAGCACTCTAACAAGACACTCAGTGATTATCTTGTGGATATTATTCAATCTTCTAGAGCAAATTGTGGTTATTTGTACTTAGTGGTTCATGAACTCCTTTGATAGGGCTGAAAGTAAAATCTGCTTTTTTTGCACATTACGTGCACAAAACTAATTCCAGCATTTGTTTTTCTGCCTGGTGTCAACACTGCACTGACATTTAACAATTAAGGAGTTTGAAATTATATTGCAGGATCGTTTAGAATATGTTGTAATTAAAAATGATACATTGGATTACTAAAATTATTGCAGCTGCAGCCCTTCTCCATTGGTTTGGATTATTTTTGTCCTTGTTTAAAATTAGTACAGGAAGTGTTTAGTCTGGTCACAGCTGCAGGATCGCTCCAGGATGCCCTTTTATAAGGGCTCGCATAGGATATTAATATTCTTGATTGATTTTATGGATTATCTTTAGCCATATCCTGGTTTAAATATGAGGTCATTGGATTAATCCATAGGTGACACAAAAAGGTTTTCTTATCTTAAACATTTAGAAAGCTACTGATCCCATCCATACATTTTCTTCTGCTTTATATGTTGCCTGCAGTGTGAGCAGACACCCAGACGAAATACTTTTTTGCCCCAATGTACGTCTGGGTTTGATCCAAGTGGCTGCGGTTACCTCTGTTGTATCCCATCCGACCATTCAGCAAGCGGGGGAGGCAGGTGTTGTAGGTAGGTGTTGGTGACGTCAAGAGTTTGCGGCATATTTGCTGTTGTAGTTTACTAATTGCATTCGCCGCCATTGCCAAAGTAATCTGTTACGGTTCAGCTCCCAAATAGTAAGAAATTGAAACCGGAGCAAGAGGAACGTTTAGCAAGTTTCATTGCTGGCAAAGATGTTGTGGCTCTAGTCCTCACGGGCTCCGTTAGCAGCAAAGGAGATGGCTAGACTAAATGCTAAATGCCTCACTCACTCAGGAGCATTACATACCTCACGGTAAACTCAGATCCAATCGTTTCAATCTGCAAAAGGAGTTAACATCTACCACCTGTTAACGGAGCTCAATGGAGCAAATCCAGACCATAGTATGAAATGAAATTAGTACGATGGTGTGGTAAGACCAGGCTACCTCAGCTGGCTCCTGTCCGCACTGATCCCTTGGTTCTATTCATGCCTTGGTTTTTAACTCCTCCAATAAACTCGTGACAGTTTCATGACACTGTACCATTGTCCTGGAGTTGCGGTGTCCCTTGTACACCATCTTTGCTGAGGGCCTCCTGATGTTCTGAGTCTCGCTCTCCTCCATCTCCCGACGCTCTTTCCGGCGGCGGAACAGTTCCTGAATGCGAGCGGCTGCAGAGCGTCTGTGAAAACGAGGAAAAGACTTGTTAAAGAGTGAAGACCTGAGCGGACAGAAAACCTCCATGCTGTTAGTGCTGCTCACAACGCCATGCTCAAAAGGCTTTTGCTTAGTATAAATATTTCTCCACACGATGTAAAGCAACACTGTAGTAATACACACTTTTGAACTGGGAAGCAAATGGGACGTATTCACAACTATTAACAGATGTAGATCGGTAAGTGGATGTTGCCTCCCATGCTTCCTTCAGATTATGCCAGATATCAAACTGCGGTGGGCCCAGGCTCACATGCACACCACTGTTGTGTTAGGAATTTTTTTTTTGTGAAAATTAGAAGTTAATGCTCCACTTCAGATAGTGCTCTCTGTAGCCTTAAAAAGGGGACATATTCTGCATAATGTACTTTTCTGATAGTTTATTGTTGTGGTTTTTGAATAGATTCTTGCATGTTTGAGTAATGTATAGTCCTGCATTCAGTAGCACATTTTCATCTGCTCACTTCTTTCACTAATAGTCAAGAGGATTTTCCCTCCAGGTCAAACCCAAATGTACAAAGCAATTATTCCGCAATGTATACATAAATAGCCTGTTTTGTTTATGATGAAGTGCAGCTTTAAAGTTGCATAACTCACTTTGTGACACTTTCGAATGTGAGCGCTGCCCTCTCTCTATCTGCTCGCCCTCTCTGCACTCATGAAGCTATAGCCCCCCCCACTACCCCCCTCCCTCTCAGCCTGTGCTCATGTGCTAATTGTTTGAGGAGCTCACATCTCACAATATGGATCGCACATTTGAACGTGGATGACGTGGCCATAGAATGATAGGACCGGGAAGCACGGAGGAACAAGACTTTCTTTTGGCTCTAAAAACCGGTAACGAAGACACGGCAAGTTTCAGGTTAGCCTCCGCCGCTTGTTTACCTCAGCTGTCTGTGCTAACGGGAGACCTGTAGCTTTTCTCAAGAATGTGGGGCCAGTGGTCTGCTGTGATTGGTCACAATCTGCTCCCGAAACACATTCTCTTCCTTGTTGCACGAAAGTCGATCTAAAATAAAATGACACGCCAACACAAATCTGCGCTACTTATTCTTCAAAAGGACGTACATACCAATGCATTGCATGGATATGGATTGAATTGTAATGAGTACAAAAATAAAGTGAGGTAATGCAGCTTTAAGTAGTATCAGATTTTAGTATAAAAGAAAGTCAATGGATCCCTCAAAAGCACAATATGTCTCCTTCAAAGCGTGTATGCTTTAGTACTGGTGCAACGTTTTACCTGATCATTCTATCTCCTACAGCAGATCCTCTGGAATTTAATCTATTATGTAGTGAAACAGTCGTCAACAAGACTTAAATACATCAAGAGAAACATTGTTAGAAAGTGCTGCCATCTGCTGTTTCGGAGAAGTACCTTTGTCCTTGTCCTCTGAACCTCACGGACGGGATGAGGATGGGATCATCGTCACTGTCCTCAGAGTCCTGGTTGGGTCGCGGGGGCTGGGGCCTGCTCTGGCTCTGGTCCTGGCCCTGACTCTGGCCTTCTTCTCCGGTGGGCTCAGCTCGTCTGCAGCCCCCTGTGGTGTCTTCCTCCACTCCCTCAGGCAGAGTCCTCTCTCTGGGTAAAGACGTCTCTCTGTCCCCCTCGGATGAGCCCTCTGCTGGACTGATGGCGGGAGTGGAGCCAGTAGGATCTCGGTGCTCACTTGAATCAGTCCGCGCTAAAGACAAAAAAGCGAATCAAAGATGCACAACAGGAAAGGTCATGTTTGATAGCTACTTACTTGGCGGTGGAACAGAGCTGTCTTTTTCTCTGGTCACAGCCACAGACCCTGCAGGTTTGGGAGCTCCACTTCCCACTGAATGTGATGCACTACTGCTCCTGAGGACAAGCAAAACACAGCATGCATTAGATCTCATTGAATCAGAAAAGGCTAAAGCAGTGGCTCACAAAAAAATCTATAGGCTAAGGCAAGTTTATTTGTATAGCACAGTTCATACTGTCCCAGATTTTAGCTGCATACATCTCAAATCCTACCGCCCCATCTTTAGTTAGGAGGCTCGTCCCTGGGAGGGAGATTCACTGTAATTTGAGCAGTTGAGCAAAAGTTCAACCTGCAGAGAACTCAATCCACCACCAGAAGGAGCTTGTGCATTATAGTTTTAAACATTACATACGTTCAAGTTTAGAAATCAAATATATCATTTTGAAATACTATCATACAGTTGTGCTTAAACGTTTACACATCCAGTCATTTATTCCATTGTTTGGGTCATATTTTGGAGCTCCTGAATGATAAAACAAAACAAGTTTTTCCACTAATCGGGAGTGTGAGGCCATTTATTGTCAAAGAAACTTATTTTATATTTTCAAATTTAAACCATAATTGACAATCAGTGGAAACTCAAACATGCAGTTCATGTAAGGCAGTCCAGGATTTTTTTGACAAGAAGAATGGGTAACTTTACAATCAGAGAAGATGAAGAACCTCATCCACAACAAAAGACTCATAGTTGGCATAGATTGTAAAGGGGAAATACAATGGAAACCACTAATCGAGGTCAGAAGAGTAATTTCTGTTATAATTTTTGAAGAGAATCACTGTACGGACACTTATAGACATTGGTCATCTGTCCCTTATGGACCAATACCAATCTGTTTAAACTGTTTGATTCTCTGATCTTTATTGGCAAAATCAACGGTTGTGTAAAGTCCTCTGAGATCACTACTGTTGTGATTTTGAGCTATAAAAGAATAGATTGAATTGACTTGTTTATTTGACAATATATGCCTTTACACAACCGCAAATAATCAGAACCAAAGCTGTTTAATTATCACTCATAATCTCATTATACTTCCCAAAACAGGTAGAATTTGATGTTTGTCTTTTTTCCCTCCACCTCACAATATAGACATTACCACTCATCTGTGAAGTCCAGCTTGATGGTGCTGGTGGTGGTTCCCTCTGAGCTGTAGTGGAGGCTGAGGACCGGCTCGGCTCCTGCGCTCCGTCCCGGTCCGCTGCTGCTGGGCGCAGGGGCGGCCTCTTCAGGGGCAAGGGATGGTGCTTCAGTCGCTCCTGTAGACAGAGATGGTAATTAACAAAGTAATTGACAAAGTTCACCACAAACCTGTGATATTCCCATAAAGACACATGCACCTAACTTGTGCGTCACACCAATACTCAAACAGAACCCGCAGAGAACATGCAGGAAACTGATGCAGACAAATGGAACCATCTTCTACAAACGGCACACATCTCAGCAGAGATCCAAACCCGGTTCCTAATAAACTTATCATATTGTACTTTTGTGTTTCAGCAAGATTCAAACTATCTCAGTTACAATCTGGGACTTTGACTCTCGACTGAATTTATGTGTTGTACTTGTGCGGTTTGTAAATATTGATATCTGTTGAGTAGTACATTATATAAAAGGCATATTCTTAGAAATGATAGGAAGCAGAAGCACAGAGTGTGTGAGTGGAGCAGGTGATGACGAAAGACGCACCCTGCTGTTCATCAAGAGTCATGGATCCCAGCTGTTTGTTTACCACAGACGAGGGGGAATCTGCAACACAAACCAGACCGACCAATGCATCCACTTGCTCCAGGCCTAGTGTCCAACTCACACCAAGACTAATCAGAAAGCTTTGATACAAACAGCCATTTTACTCTATCACCACAAAAATAGTAAGTAAGCCCACAGGTGGGAGATTTTATGAAACCAATTCCAATCCACCCCCTGGTTTTTAACTGTAGCTCATTTTAAACAATTGCTCAGCAATCATTCCTTAACAAATGTCAATAACTTGCAAGTCTTAGGTAAGGAGTATGGAACAATATATTGGTAAATAAAGCATTGAATGTACAACTATGATCAATATTTACTACATTTACCATTAACCCACATAACAATATCAACACCAGACCTTTTCGTATGCATTTCCAGGGTGCGTCCACACTTGGTCCAAATGAAGTGGACTCTTTTGGGTAGTAAAAATGCTTTTGGAAATGTGAAATCACAAACAGGTGAACCCTGCTCCAGTTCACCTGAGTCCATTTCACTTATGTCGATAAAGTTCACGCCGTGAAGACTTTTCCATTTGCTTCTAGCGTGAATCTAGTCCACCTGACCAATAAGTGTGAATGCACCATCAATGATTTACACTCTTCCAACTTAAAGGTGAAAACTCAACACACACACAGGGAAAGCCACAAATTACCCCCCCAAAATTGAGGGGTGCCGTTGCATTACGTTTATATTTAAGAAAGAGGTTACAGAAAAGAACAGGCTTTGTCAGTGGGAAGCAGAGGCTGCAGCTAAAGGTTAGAGACTGTTAGTGATTCATTATGGCCAACTCTACTGTTGGCTTGAAGCTAAAGGACAGAGCAGCCCACATGAGGCATGGTGGCAGGGCAGGCTCGGGGGGTAACCTGCACTGGGGGGCCTCTGGTCTGCAGCACTTCTTTCAGCCTGTCTCTCAACAGCAGAGGGAGCAGCAGCAGCAGCAGCAGCAGCAACTGCTCGACGGCTCATCCCCGGAGGGTCAGCCAGCCGGAGCAGCCTCTGCAAACGCCTACACACTAAACTTATAGGCAGGCGGTGGGGACCGTATTCTGACAAAGAGGCTGGAGGGGACAGTAAATGTAGAATTAGACAGAATGACTGAGACAAGGAGCAGGAGTGAAAAACAGGAGGAAGGAGACCAGAAAATGTCCACACACACACACATACACACAGACACAGACGGTCACACTGCAGTCTGCTGTGGGCTCTACCTGATGGCGCTGGTTCAGAGGTGGGTGTGGCACTCTGAGTGGGGGTGGCGCTTGAGGTGGAGGTGGCGGTCTGGGTGGGGGTGGCACTTGAGGTGGGTGTGGCGGTGGGATCCTGGATCCTCTGTGAGGGAGAGTCTGGGGAAGATGTAGGCGGTGACGTGGAGGAGGAGGCGAGAGGAGCTGTGATGGTGGATGAGGATGCTGAAGATGAAGATGCTTCAGCAGCAGGGGCAGTGGAGATCTCTGACGACTCTGGTTCTGCAGTTGTACTGGTGTCTGCTGCAGCAGCAGCAGCAGCAGCAGCAGGTGCACTCGATGGCCCCTCTGGACGAATAGCCGTTCCTTAAACAGCACAAAAAAGATAATGAAAAAATTTAATCTTTTTTTACGAGATAATCAACTCATTGGCCCTAATTCCTCAACATGCCGGTGAAAACTTTGTTTCCAGAATATGCCAGAGGAAGTATGATATTTGTGAACCTGGGCATGCCACCCCAAATCTTAAGTACGTATAGCAGCTGATGATAATGAAAATGCAAGGTTTGGACACCAAACAAGCTTTCATCAAAGCAGGAAATCACAAATGAATAAATCAGGGGTTTGGTCAATATAAATGATGGCAAAAGTAATAATGTTTTCCTCAACAAAATAAACTATAAATGAATGAAAGGTCAACACGTCTCATGATATTAAAATTAGCTTCTCAAAATCAAATTTCGGATGCCCCCTGGTGAAGTCCTCGGACACGCTGGAGGGACTATAGTCTCTCAGCTGGTCTGGGACCACCTAGGGATTTCCCAGACTGAGCTGGAGGAAATGTGTGTGGAGAGGAAGCTGACCAAGAAAAGATAAGGTATTAAGTTACAATAAAAGTCTTATAAAGGATTTGCAGCATTTTGTGTGATTCAGAACAAACTGTACAAGTGAGATGCGTCATTATTATTCCAATGAAATATTTTGTTTTATTTGTAAAAACAACTATCATCTACTGATGAATAGAAACAAGTAGAAACAAAAAGAAACCTATAACCTAATAGATTTTTTGGCAGCCCTACCTCTGGGCCGTGCCTGAGGCCGGGTACCTCTGCTGCTTTGTGCCTCACTGGCTTCTTCAAACCATCGCGACAACATGTCCGACATCCTCTGCATCAGAGACACATTTGGACTCTGCTCCCCTGTAAAAAGTATTTAATGTGTCAGGTAGACCACTTTTTTGATACAAAAACCGTAATATTCCTAGCATTTGTACAGATTTGATTCTGATGTGTAAGTGGTTACCATTACATATTATATATTTCATGGGCGGTCAATGAAAAAAATATATAAATGTGTGTGTGTGTGTTTCTCCTGGTGGATGAACAGAGGTGGCCAGATTGGGCGGGGCTACCAGTTCATTCAGAAACATGTTCTTCACTAATGGTTCAAAATCAGTTCATCTTAATACATGAAATAAAATAATCCCAAAAACACTGTTTACCGTCCCGCTCTCTCTCACTCTCTGGCCGAGCGCGGGGCCCAGTGTCAGACCAGTCTCCTCTCAGACGCAGACGTTTGACTGGGGGCTGTCTCAGCTGTGGAAACACACACAGATTAGTCATTTGTCACTCTCCCGAACTGGAGACAAAAATAGCTCTGCTGCTAGAGCAAAACACTCCTGGGTCTGGCAGCTTCTCTCCAAAGTGACACCCCTGACTGAGGACCCCCAGGTCTCTGCAG
Source organism: Knipowitschia caucasica (assembly GCA_964034765.1). Classification (NCBI taxonomy): domain Eukaryota; kingdom Metazoa; phylum Chordata; class Actinopteri; order Gobiiformes; family Gobiidae; genus Knipowitschia; species Knipowitschia caucasica. Next base: position 19,191,958 of record OZ035837.1, on the reverse strand, counting down.
GGTAACACTGAGTGACACAAATAGATGCAGTCTCAATAGAAAAGTTAGTTACAACATATTTTTAGAGTCCAACACTTTGATTCAAGAAATCATTTTTATGAAAATAAATGATACCTACAAACACAGAGGGAAATGGTTGTTCCCCAACATTGACCTAGACTGTTTTTGTGAGCAGTGAAGTAGTGTGTTCTGTATTTGGAAAGGAATGTGTGTGGAGGCTGCATCTCTACACAGCTGAACTCACCACAATGTTTTAAACTCTGACATCGTGATTCATGTCACATGTCCATCTCCCACCATCATCGTCAGCTCATACATTCAACAGACTGAGATCCGCCGGACAGAAATACAGCAGCTGTGCTTTAATGTGAATCTTTCTGTCATCTATCTTTTATGTTGGACAAGAGTGCAGTAGTCTCATTCCCAGGGTTTTTTTTGGATCAAAATCCCCAGGTCGCTCTTACCATACCCCTGCTAGCTTGTCAGAATGACTAGTGTTTTTGCAGAGACGTGTAAAGTGGGAACACTACGACCAAATAATATAATTTAGACAGCAAAAAAACTAAACTGTTATAAATTCCATTGCGTACATGTGGGTCATGTAAAGAAGATTTTCACAAGTTACACAAAGGACAATAGTTAAAATGACCTTGTAAAGAGCCATGTAACCAGATAATCCTTGTAAAAAAAATTGAAAACGTTTATATTTCTCCATGTTTTCCGTAGTTCATTATATCACAATTCCCTCTGGTCCTCTGTGCACTGCGCTGTGACTTTAGGAAGTTGTTGACTCTCCACATTCAATGACATTTTTGGACATTGGTCATCTGCCCCTTTTGGACCAATGGCTTTATGTGTTTTGGATTTGAACTATTTTATTCTCTGATCTGTGTTGGCGAATTCAACAATTTTTTCAAGTCCTCCGAGAGAACTACTGCTGTGATTTCGAGATATACTGTACAAGAATGAATTGAATTGAAATAAATTGTATGGAAATGTGTATTCCTCTAGGCCTGGTAAAAGAACTTAGGTGAAAGAGCAGCAGAAGCCTCACCTCCTCCCTTCTCTCCTCTGAGGGGCCCTTGAGCTCCCGCGCCTGGTCGTCTTTGGGGTCAAACAGATAGATATAATCGGAGGAGTAGCTGACCAACACCTCCTGACCGTCTTCACTGTAGCACAGAGAGGTCACTCTGCACGACTTGTTGGACAGATGAGCAGGGACAAACCGCACACACATGCCTGCATTCACACGCCCCATGTAGTTTCCTGAACAAAAGCTTTGTATTAGGTGCAGTATAAGCATTGTACATACATTTCTTTAAAACAGTATTCATTGAAACCATCTTGATGCAGAGATGAGACTCACCTGTAGTTCTAGTTCCCAGCATGCGCCTGTCATAGATGCGCACTGAGCTGTCAGAGCAGCCCACCGCCAGATAGAAGGGCATCAGAGGAGAGATGGAGATAGAGGTGGCTGCTCTCCGACAATTTATTAAAATGTCCTGTAACAGAACCACAGGGAGCTGAATTTTACATCAAAGAAAATACTTAATTTTACATATTTACATTTAAAAATTAGATTTTGGATTTTGTCTTTGCTGAGGCAAGGACAGGGGTGATGATCCAGCACACTCGACATTTATCGACATTTAACATTACATTTCTTGGGTTTGAACCGTTTGATACTCTGATCTGTGTTGGTGAATTTGAAGGTTTTGTAAAGTCCTCAGAGATAACTACTGTTGTAATTTAGGTCTATACAAAATAAATGTATTTGAAATGAAGAAATAAACATGAATAAACATGATATGTAGAATTAATATGAACTATAGTTTTGTAAACTGCAGCCAGATATTTTCACTCTGCTTTTGGAATATGAGAAGATGCAGTTTCACACATCAGATGTAGTTTGGCCTTGAGCCAAACCACAATATAGAGCCTTCTCCACCAGAGACTACTATACAAACAGAAGAGCTCACAAAGAGGCAGCTTTAAGGAAAAAGGGAATTGGATGCAAACAACACATCAGATATAAGAGAAATGCAATGAACTGTAGCATGGACGTACATCTTTGCAGTCTTCTTTAGTGCAACTGGTTTTGGTGCGGAGATCAAACCACCGCACTGTGCCATCTTCTCCACACGACAAAAATGTGTAGGGGTCATTTGGGACAGTCATAATCTAAAACAAACACAGGATTCAATAGAGATCACATGAGAGAGCTGCACTTTCCACAAACAAGCGGCTGACCTCATAGGCAGTTCCATAATGACAGGTGAACTGGCACTGTCTGTTGAACTCGGGGCTCTTCTCTGTGTGCGTGTAGTAAATGATGCCATCTCCAGAGCACGACACAATCTCCTGATCATTTGTGTGGGGCATAAATTTTGCACTGAAGATATTTGCCCGATGACCTGAACGGATAGACTTCTTGACCTGGTGGTATTCATTGGGAAAAAAAAAATTTGATTGGAATAAATGCAAACATCCAGAAAACTCAAAAAGCAAAGAACATACCTTTTTATTGTACGGATTTGAAATAACCAAGAAGGTGTCGTCAGAACCTGACAGGAGGTATTCTCCCGTTTCATTCCATGATATAGTGTTGACCTGCACAGATTTGAAGATGTTTAGTTCCAACTTCTTACAAGACTAATTTAAATTCCTTTATCCAGTTATCAGTAGATAATGAGTCTCTCAACTGAGCAGTATTTCATTTACAACAACAATGTGATTTAGCCCTGAAACCCATGCAAAGTGTCAGCTTTGGGGAACAGAGGGTGAGGGTCTGGAAGTGTGGTGCTGAAAGTCTGGTGAATGAATGTGAATGTTATTTGTTTGGATGTTTTGTTCTTTTATTTTCTGGAAACTGTAATATGTTGTATTGTCCTGCTGTCTCAGGACCCCCATGAAAAAGAGGTGGTTCATGTCAAGGGGCTATCCTTAAAAATAAATACATTTAGAATCCCCATTAGCTGCAAATCAGCAAGTCTTCATGGGGTTCTTTAAAATTACAACAATTTACATGCAATATATATACACATACACTCATTATCCAAAATGTACACACTACAAATTCATTACACTGGAAAAGGGTTATCAATAGGACACATATTTCATACCAACACCATTCACATTTTTAAGAACCATTGCTCAGTCACTCCAGCTCAAGCCCGAGCATTTCACCCACAAAAGTTTGAATTTGTCTCTTAAAGCTTGAACAATGAGTCATGATGGTGATGTTAAAGGTAAGTTACGCAGACTTTTCTTGGCTCTGTCGATAGCCTAAGTGGTTACATTTTTGGAGCAGCATTGAAATGTCTTAAATGCTGTAACAAACAATGATTATACAGATACTAACCTAGTTATCATTCCAAAAGTGCCTTGGAGAGTTATTTCATGTAGATTAAAATAACCACAACAATATGTACAAAAAGAGAAAGAATGATTACAAACTACTGAATCATTTCCAACCACTATAATCCTCTTCTTTTGTTGTAACATTATGTAATGACATCCTGTAACAGTCTAACTATGATCTATAATATAACTTTAAAATGTTCAATTTGAAAACAAAATTAATAGATTCTGCCAGCGTTATTTATTACAGCACATGGATTGTGTATTTAGGCTAGTCCTCATTTAAAGTCATGTTTTAGACCAGTTTTTAAGACCTGTACTGCAGGTTTGCGATACTACTACTGACTGGTGAGGATAGACGCCACAAATAAGTCTACATGTAAGTATATTCTCACGAAATGGGCCAAACAATTGCATTAGATCAGGGGTTTCCAATCTGTGGCTTGGGAGCTACCAGGAGCCCACCACCAGTAGCTGCCCAAAGGTTTCAGGAATTTTACATATAATCCTAAATTATTCACTTGTGAGTCATATCTATTTTAACTATAGATTAAATAGTATATACATTTAATGTACAACTCATTTGATATGTTTCAGTCTGGCTTTAGACCCCACCACAGCACTGAGACTGCTCTCGTCAAGGTAACAAACGATATCCGGCTGAACACTGACGCAGGCAATGTCTCAATCTTAATCTTAATCTTGTTAGATCTGAGTGCTGCCTTTGACACCGTTGACCAGGAGATCCTCTTACAGAGACTAGAGAACTGGGTTGGGCGTCGCTGGCACTGCCCTGAGTTGGTTTAGGTCTTAGCTTGAAGACAGGAAGTACTTTGTGGAGATTGGGAACTGTGTCTCAGATCATATGGCCCTGACCTGTGGAGTACCACAGGGGTCGATCCTGGGACCTCTTCTGTTCAATCTCTACATGCTGCCGTTAGGTCAGTTAATACGCAGAAACAAAGTGTCCTATCACAACTATGCAGACAACACTCAGATCTATGTCTCACTGACTGCAGGAGAACATGGACCAGTGGACTCACTCCTTCACTGTATCCAACAGATCAGTGAGTGGATGTAAAAAAAAAAACCTCCTTCAGCTAAACGCAGACAAAACTGAAATGAGCGTCATTTGTCACCTACAGTCTCTCTTCTTAAAACCTTCAAACAAGGTCAGAAATCTGGGTAATACTGGACTCAGACCTAAATTTTAGTAGCCACATCAAATCAATAACATCAGCAGCTTTTTACCATCTAAAAAACATTGCCAGGATCAAAAACATAGTGTCTAAAGCAGACTTGGAGATTCTTATTCATGCATTTGTCTCCAGTAGGTTAGACTACTGCAATGGCCTGCTCACAGGTCTGTCCAAACAGGCTGTAAAACAGCTGCAGTACATTCAAAATGCAGCAGCTCGAGTCCTGACTAGAACCAGGAAGTACGACCACATTAGTCCAGTCCTCAGGTCTCTGCACTGGCTTCCTGTGGCTCAGAGAATAGACTTTAAAACAGCTCTGCTTGTGTACAAGTCTCACCATGGCCTCGCACCAAAATATATTAGTGACATGTTAGTACCATACGAACCAGCCCGGACTCTGAGGAGCACAGGGACTGGACTCCTGTTAGTGGCCAGAGTCAGAACTAAACATGGGGAGGCTGCTTTTCAGATTAATGCCGCTAATATCTGGAACAATCTTCCTGAAGATGTGAGACAGGCCTCCTCTCTGACAATGTTTAAAACCAGGTTAAAAACAGTTCTCAAGAGGGATTTTATATTTTTATCTTTATTTTTAATGTACTGTGATTATTTATGATTTTTATGCTATTTTGTCGCCCATAAAATGATGGGCGACAGTGGCTCAGTTGGTAGAGCATTGGCCTTTGAGCCTGAAGGTCGTGGGTTCAAGCCCACCATAAGACCTACTTCACGACACCCACTGATGACTGCTGTCGTTGTGTCCTTGGGCAAGACACTTAACCCCACTTTGCCCGAAGCCCCCACTGAAAGATCTCAGCTCCTGTGGACTCACCACTTGCAGGAGGATCAGTGAGGGGCTGGTGCTCTGCGTACTGGGTGCAGCTCTGACTGCCACCCCCCCGACCCAGAAATGGATTAAGGGGAAGAAAATGGATGGATGCTATTTTGTTTTGTTCAGCACTTTGAATTGCCCTTGTGTATGAATTGTGCTATACAGATAAACTTGACTTGCCTTGCCTTACATATTTTCATTAATGCAGGGATACTGTGCAGTAAATGGTATATTATGTATGTACGTATGCCATGATTTGCTGTAGTTATTAGAGACTTCAATTTTATAATAACTGCTAAAGGAGTAGCTCTCCATTTCTGTTTTATAAAAGTAGCTCTCCAATTGAAAAATGATAGAGACCCATGCATTAGATACATTGAATAACGGTCAGTGGTTTGTGAGTTTTCCACTTTTGCCTCCCATTCCTGTAGGAGAGGTCACATATAATATAGCTCCTGTTACAGATCGGGGCTGGTGTGACTGAGTATTGGACACAGTGAAGATTGCTGATAGTGTAACAAGACGTGTGACCATATTATGCGCTTCAGGTTTCTATCTGACCAAACCAAAGCTGTTCCTCACAAACTGAACGCGACAAAAAGGCTTAGGTTCTTGTGCGGAGGTGAGAAGTTCCACTTACACAGCCATCATGGACATTGAGGGTTGATTCGAGTTTAAGCCTCTGAACAAACTCTCTTCTTCCTGTAACAGAAGAAAAACAGGATTTTTGTGTTGCAAAGTTAAAAGTAAGCAGTCATTACAAACAATAAGACAAGAAAGGCATACATGTCTCACTTTATTGATAAAAATATGTCCAATTTCAATCACATAAAATCAAAATGGATTAATCAAAGGAATAATTGCTTGATTAATCATTATCAAAATTATCGCTAGTTTGAGCCTTATAACACATTCATAAACCATTAAACAACCCTTACCAATAAAGATCCAACCCAGCTAACAATTCTTTTATCACAACTAATGTTTATCAATTGAAACTTAAGAATGTTGAAAATAAGTTGTATTCTGACTCAGGCAATTCTATAATTACTAAAAAATTCAACACATTTTTTTTACAAAGTATTTCTAATCACACAAACCAATGTGTAACAAGTCATCTCTATGAAGATGTCCTCCATTTAGTTATGGTCAAATGCATACACAGACTAATCAATAAATTAGAATCATGTTTAATTACAGCCGTAAACCCAGCACATGTTTTCTCCATGGATAATGTTGTTCTTCATAGACATTAACCTCATCAACATCTGGGGAAATGCCCTTCTGATCGATACAGATTTGCTTTCATCAGAGCACACCACTGTGGCACCCACAAGAAAGCCCCCACCTCTTTGTGCCAAAAATATCCTCCAAGAGCCTGCCAACATCACTGCAAGTCCTCGACAAACACCAGCACAGACCATATCCAGCTAAAAGCAGCCCACACCAGTCACTGCTGTTGACTACTCCTGTGCGTTTTAATACTGACCATTTCAATTGTCAAAATGCACAATGTTGTGCTCACTCTGTGACTTAGGGCGGCCCCAGTAGCTTTGAACAATAATATTGACAAACAATAGACCTGCAGCAGGCGGACACTTCCCTAGTGAGTGAAACGAGCACGTTATGCATCTGCACAGAATGAAGTCCAGCTGTGGTGACAAACACACGGTATACCTGTTATTCTCTGCCCTCTGTGGAATAGTGTTGTTGTTCTTACCTAAATAGTTGGTCCTGATGGTGTAAGGCTCGTTGTATCCAATTACACGTTTATTAACGTCCCAAACCAGGTTCCCTGAGCAGGACATTGTAGCCGAAAGGGTAATTTAGTTGACAATAACATTGAAACTAAGCTAACCCTTCTCTGCTGGTGTCGTATTTTATTTATTCTCGTTGGGATCTTGCCAGAGGTATTTTGTCCATAAAAGCTAACGCGGCGGCGCGAGGCGTGACACTGACATTTCTTGCACTATTAAACCCTGTTGTTCTCTGAGACCGTGTCCCCTCGTTGACGCTGACAGTGTCCTTCTCTGGACTGATGTGTCTGTCCAGCTCGGTCAGCTCGGTCCTGCTAGCGCCTGGCCTTGTGCATTTCTGCAAACAGCGGTCAGCTGTGAACACATAACGCGATAATGTCCGTGTTTTGGGTTCGCCAAAGATCTGTGCGTTTGATCCCGACAGCACGACCTCGTCAGGCGGGCGGAGCTACATTGTTTTCCTTTTCTCAAACGCATGCATAGCTACATCATGTCGCGAAAAATGACGTGATAGATAACAAATAATATATTTTTATAGAATTTTAATGCTATTATATGGGTTCCAGACAGGTGACCAGTCTGTGGCTAGAAGTGTAAACATATGGAAAATCATCGAACAATAATGAAACAGATAACGCTAGTTATCAAAACGCACTGTTTGACAGCACTGGTGTATTAAGCAAAAAAATGAATATTTGTTTTTGTAGCCAACAAAAAGTGATAGTGGTAACCAATCAGGGTCAAACAGCTATGGCCCGCCCTCAGACGATAGGTTGCGCGGTGCGGAAAGTCACCTCGGCAATCACAGAGCTAGCAGTAGTGTTAGCATTAGCATGGTAGATCTGTCACTGGAAGGTCGACAGTAGGACGGCTGCATATGTTCGTTTTTTGTGTTATACAGAACCTGAGACTGACGTACATCCAATCAAGTGGTCGTTCATAGATACATTTTACTTGAAAGAGATTATTTCTTCTAAACTACTGAAACACCATGGCTGCACTCAGAGCGTCCTACCACAGGATCTTGGACAGGATCGAGCATATACTACCTGCCAAACTGAGACCTCTTTATAATCATCCTGCTGGTATTTATGCTTAAAATGTTGTTACATGAGCAAATTGTGTTTATATGCTACGCTAAGCTACGCTTGTAGGGCGCGAGATCCAGGTTTTTTTACAGATGCCCACAAGGATCAAGTTATCCATTGGTTAGCTCTGCTTTTGTTTTGTATGCAAAATACAATATTGTAGTACTGTATAAGAAATAAATCGAGCTTTGAATAAATTATGATTTTAGACACAACTAAAAGTCTCCATTTATTCATATGTTCCACTTTTAGCGTAGATTTTTTACGATGCTTCATACGCCATCGTGGTCCACTAAAGAGTAGACATTTATTTCTTATTCATAATCGCTATATTTTAGAATATAAGCAAATGGAAAGAAGTCCGACTCTGGTTGTCATTTTCTGATTAAGTTTTGGCCAGGTAAAGGATGCGGTGACTGGTGGCTGGTCCTTGTGTTTAGCCTACAGCAAAGGAATGTTTGAACCGGTTGCATAATGCCCTTTTTGTTTTTAAGGTCCAAAAACCATTTTCTTCTGGGCTCCAGTGTTCAAATGGGTACGTATTTATTTTTTTTTTGCTATAAAGTGCAGCAATTTCTGTGCAAATCATCCTTTTGTCTTTCAGGGTTTAGTTTTCGCTGGTATGGCTGATATGGCAAGACCCGCAGATAAATTAAGTACTTCTCAATCAGCAGTACTCACTGCAACAGGTGAGGTGGTGTACTACAATGACTTGTACAGGACTGTCCAAAGTTTTTCAATATAGCTCGTCAAACAAATCGCTATCAGTTGAACTCTTTACTCACATTTGTGCTTGATCTCTGCTCTCATTTCTTAGGATTGACCTGGTCCAGATATTCTTTAGTGATCATCCCCAAAAACTGGAATCTCTTTGCCGTCAACTTTTTTGTTGGTACCGCAGGTGCTTCTCAGCTTTACAGGATTTGGAGGTGAGTTTTGAAAAAGTTTCATTTTTGTGAGCACAATTTTTACATTTCTTAATGTTCCAGGCATAACCAGGATATGAAGGCACAAGCAAAAGAGACCGAAGCCTAAATACTCCGGATTGAAAATGGGCAATTTAAGCCGAGGCCCCATTTGAATACTTTTACATTCACATTAAATCCATGCCATGATTCGTCACTTAGTTTTCCTTCATGGAATTGTATAGTTTATGTTGGAAGGAAATTAAAGTCAGATTGTAAATACTCATTAGCGCACAAGGACTTGTTACAGAAAGCAAATGTTACTTTAAACAAGTGTAGCAATTCTCTTAATATTCACAGCAGGCATGAAGCTACTGCATTTACACCTGGGCTAGGGCCAAACAATGTAAACTAATCATGATCAACAGAATGTAAATATCAATGTACCATGTTGAAGCTCATTAAATGTCCTGACTGGTGCACTCATTGGCCCTGGAGGGTCTCTTAACGTGACTTGAATTAACCAGTGGTTACATAATGGCTTTGAGTCTAATAAAAATGAATAACTTATTGCAGGTGTGTTCAATGGAAACTAAGCGATTTAACCCAAATTAACCCACAAACACCATTGATTAACCACAAAGGTTTTATTAACCAGTATACGATTTAGCGTTTTCCACCAACACGAGGTGCGCTGATCTTCATGGGCTTAGCAATCTTGGGCTTCTGTGCAGTCTTCGCAGAAGTCTAGAAGGGGAGGGGAGACATTAGCACACTGGTTTTCACAACACATTAGCTGCGAACAAACTGAACAGATCAGCTGCATTAGCACTGACAGCACAGTCCTTTCTCAATAAGCTTAAAATTAAGTAGGTAAATTGACGCAGGTATTTAAGAAAAAAGACGAGAGACTGACCCAGTTAATCGAAATTATTCCAAAGCAGTCACTTATTAAAACTGCACTTAAGGCATGGCAGGAAATGAGTAAATGCCAATGTCTATACCTTAAACTAATAGACACAAGTTAGAGAACAGTCAATACCACCATGGCAGGTGGAAAACAGTTTATAATTATTTTACAGCATGAAAAGTTTGAGGAACGTCAATATTTAATCAAAAACTTAGTGCACAGGCAATGTAGCATACAATAATTGGGTGTAATTCAATCCAGTCAAATTTAAAATATTCCTGGGCTTTTCGAAAAACTGGTCTGCAGAGTAGAGTTTTGGTTGTATAAAAAGATTGTCATCAGTATAAAGAGTAGCTATTGGCCAGAGGTGATTGAGCAGTCTTCCAGTGGCAGCTTTTTCAATGGAAAAAAAGTGTTGGCAGAATGCTCTCCACACGTGGCTTATGGCCCAAGTGAGTGAATGTTCTGTATATCATCAAAGTAGATCTAGGTTAAATCAGGAAGCATGTGTCATAGGCTGAATAAGTTTCTTTCAAAAGCAAGCAAAGAGCATTAATCCTATGCAGTCTACCTGCAACTATACTTAAAGAGCACAATTTATAAATTCTCACCTTTGCACTAGTGGCAGCTGGTTTCTTGGTTGCCTGCTTTGCCTTTTTTGCCTCCTTTGCAGCTCTGAGGAGAAATTCAATGAGCGTTGATTTGACACATTTGTAACCACCACTATATCAGGAAGTCTAGTATGATAGTCTTCAAATTACGTTTACAGACATTTCCCCCAACGGAAACATTTTTATCAACTTTGTCCTCTTGTATGTTACAGTAAGTGATATGGTAGATTTAACCTACAATATGACTTAGATTCTGTACCCTGTATGAGGCATCAAATTGTAAATAGTTTTCTGTTTTTCATTTATGTTTATGTCTGTAGCCTTGTTCAGTGTGGGCTGGATCTTTTTGTGCATGACTTTTAAATAAAATAAACAACCTCTGAACACGCACCTCAACTGGCTTGCGCACAAAAGTTGGGCATACCAATATCTTTGCATATTTAAAAATACATCACATGCTTGTGTGATGCATCATTTTAAAGCTGGAATAATTCATTCCTATTTCACTGTGCATACTTTGAAGTTTGGCAAAAAAACAAGCCTTGCCTACAATATTAAATATATATTAAAAAACCCTAAAAAAGGCATACTTCATTGTAAGCTCACAATATTCAAACCTGGTGCTTATTTTCTTTTGGCAACAACTGTCAAGTTTCAGACCTCTGCAAAATGGAAACCACCAAAACTATTAAACCAGTGCCATTAAGGTTGTATTGGTACACTTTGTGTTAATTTATAATTTAATCAAATTTTATGTGTTCCATCACATTAAAAGAAAATTGCAGATCGCCTCAACCAAGGTCTCAATGTTTAGCAAAGAAGAGTAACACGAGCATAATTATTTGTTATGGGGGTAAGACAAGCTGGAAGAATTATTTTTTATGCTTTTTATATTTTTAGTGTTAGGTCTGGTATTGCTTGTACTTTTATATATTAATTATACATTAATGTAGATGTGAAAATAAAACATTTTCTACAGCTTTTGGGGTTTGAAGACCAACATCAATACTAAATTCACAAAAAATTAGTAAACATTTCTTGAGATTACCTGATAGCTTGCTCCCTCTGGGCTTTGCGGACCTCAGGTTTCTGGTTTCTCTTGGCCATAATTTCAGCCAGGGAGGCACCAGTGATGGCCCTCTGGAACTTCACTGCACGGCGTGTACGCTTTTTTGTCACTTCTTCCTGTTTAAAAATAAATAATTTATAAAACACTTGAGAGGAACTTAACAGAAATGATAATTTTTGTAGGAGAGTTTGGAGGCTAGCCAATGGAAATTAGTCCTTGAAGACAGTCAAAGGCCAGTACTATGATCTCCTGATGCTCTGTGGATGCAGGTGTGGAGTGAGCGCTACTGCGATGTCTGCAAAACGCAGACCCTCAGCAACACATGACATGGATAGTAACCACGCACACCGTCCACCCGCAGCCACATTCTTAAACTATTATTCACAAACGAATACAAGTAGAGACTTACTGACTGGCCCTTCTTGTGCTTGCGCCTGTACAGCACTGTCCAGTTGATCTGTCGTGGATTCCTTTTGGACAGGAAGGCGGATTCACACTTTGCGTTCAGGAATTGGAACACCTAAAAGTTAACACTGCCATTAGGAATGCGATTATAAATGGCAGATACAAGTACTGCAGTAAGGGCAAGAAAGGTCCTACAAAACATGTTACTTCAGAGGATGCATTAGTCAGTCACGGTGCTAATAGCCAATAGGGTTTGTGATGCTAATGCTAGCCAACCCACGTCATGTTTCTGGACATTTGGAAACGTTAGTAAATGTATTCAAATGGATAAATGGATAGATACGTGCCAAACACATAAAACCATGTTCAAATAGTTTAATAAAGCAGACAGTGTAGGAAGATCAGGCTGGAGTCAGTCGGCTTTACCTTCCCGTCTATCCTGGCGTATCGGCGGCCATGGCCCGGGTATATTTTATACCCGCTAAAGCTGCACAACTCGACCCTAAAAACAGCAAATGGTTCACATTAACAAGAGAAACGTGGATGTGGAAGATTTTATCATGGTCAAAACGAGTGTACGTGTCTCTAAACACATAGATGGCCTTAGATTATTTTCCGTACACTTACTTCATGGTGGCTACGAATGGGCACCAAGCGGAAAGAACGACTGCTACGGCGGAAACGGAAGTGAGGATTCTTGCTATTTTTTATACTTTTAAAACAGGGCAATACAAGTTTGAACAATGCCTGTAGTTATGTGTATCATTTAATGTTGCGTATATACAGCAAAATGTCAGTGTTTTCTCATGGCTGAATTTTCTCTTCGCACCGGTCACATGCACCGGTACTACATTTCCCATGATGCAGCTGTATCTGGCGGCTGCTGAGTGTCGTTCCTTCACAACACAACTAACGAGCGTATGTTGTGCTAGTGGAGCTGGATTACTAATACAGGCTGAAAGCATGGGTGTTTCAGATATACAGTCTGATTCAAAAGCTGGTAGGTGCTGCACATACACAATATTATGGCCATGTTTGGTTGATGTTAGCATTTTTTGTTAATATTACCCCGGGAACTGTATCTAACTATGACTTAGCTAGCATCTTCAGTTCCTGTGGGCGATAAACACACTTCACCTGACACATATGCATTTAAGTCATACACAGTTCACTTAGTGGTGTAACCTGCTGTGGTGAAGTTAACTATTAAGATGTTGGATCAAAGTGCAGCCCCAGTAAAATTGTTATTTTCCTTTCAGGACTTGTGGTGGATCTTTCAGCCCAGAGTCTACAGAAGCTGGATCCCAGTTTCACATGCTCAGAGGATACTCACACTCTCATTCTTGACCGCAATCAAATCATGAAGCTGGATTACATGGAAAGAAATCCAGGCCTTCAGCAGGTAAATTGTTGTTGCAATGTTGTAGAATCAAAGTTCAATCATTGATTGTACATGGCTAGTGTTACATTTTTATGCTGTTTTCTCCAGCTGTCTGTGGCCAGTAACCGCTTGGTGAGAATGATGGGGGTGTCTCGGTTAACTGAGCTCAGAGTTCTGAACCTTCCCAACAACAGTATTGGTTATATTGAAGGTCTAAGAGATATGCCATATTTGAAATGGCTAAATCTGTCAGGAAATAATATCAAGGTAAGTTTTTTAGTAAAGTTTAATAGTGTGTTTTGTATACCACATTTCTAACAAATTAAAGAAACCCAATGCACTTAACATTTAGAAGTCCATACATTTTTCTAAAAACAATCCCATAGAATTCCCTTTATCTACGATAAGATAGATGTTTCAGTTTTGTTTGTATTTACTACATCTAACCATTCTTTTTGTTTCTATTTTCACAATTTAAGGTTATTGAGCAACTTAACAACTGTGTTTCACTTCAACATTTGGACCTCTCTGACAATAACCTCTCAGTTATTGGAGATTTGACAAAGCTTGTTGAACTGAAGGTAAAAGCATCTGTATGTTGTGTCTAATTCCATGTTATCGCATGTTATTATCTCATGATTTAACGTTTGCAGACGCTGTTACTCCATGGAAACAGCATTACAACACTCCGTACAGTTCCTGCACACCTTCCTGTTCATTTATCTATTCTCTCACTTGCAGAAAATGAAATCAGAGATCTGAATGAGGTACAACATGGTCATTGAGGATGATATTTCCTTGCATGCGTAAGCGTTGGACTGACTTAAGAAACCTTTTGCGTTTACTTTTAGGTGTCATATCTAGCGCCTCTTCAAGACCTAGAGCAGCTTTCTATAATGAGTAACCCCTGTGTTATGGCCACTCCATCGTTGCCAGGGTTCGACTATAGGCCATACATTACAAGCTGGTGCCTGAACCTTAAAGTTCTCGATGGCTATGTAGTGTCCCAGAAGGAAGGGTATGTGTGTGTTTTATTAAAATGTACATATAAGCCTGTATTTCCCATTACCACTTTATACTTGCTTCTTATTATGTCAAAGAACGAGATTTTATACTTTAGTATAGATTAGATAGTATAGATTTAGTATAGTGTTAGTTATTGTTCATTAATCTTGCAACACTGAAATGTCCGCACTGTGGGATGAATAAAGGAAATCTTAATGTTTATCTCATATTTTTAGATTGAAAGCAGAATGGCTGTACAGTCAAGGCAAAGGGCGTTCCTTTCGCCCAGGACAACACGTTCAGCTGGTTCAGTATTTGGCCACTGTGTGTCCTCTGACCGCGTCGCCGGCTTTGGAGACCGCAGAAGATGCAAAGCTGGAGAAGATTTTGAGGAAGCAAAGGTTTTTTTAAAATATATAACATGAAAACTTTCTCAAATCAAACATGAGACACCACCTTCTCCTTCCGCCCTCAGGATGCACCAAAAGCAGCTTTTGGAGGAAAGTGCTGTAGGTTGTCCCAGTCCCCCTCGTCCCACACAGCTGGATGTAGAGAGGCACAGTGCGGCGCATGCAACACAAGAGGGACCCAGAGATCTGCACACAACTCCCACTGTGAAGTCATGTCAAGAGACCAGTATGTGATGGTTCATTGTGCCGTGGGTGTTTTAGGTGTTCTTAGATAAGATAAGAGAACCTTTATTCTTCCCTCTAGGGACATTTCAATGTTGCAGGACAGTAGTTAAAGAACACAGGGAGCACACAAAATATTCAATATAAATAGCTGCTATATTTCTTAGCTAGCTGTAAATAATTAAATGTATCTATCTAGTGTAAAGTTATAAACATATAAGGCACGATAATAAGTAGATTAAGTGACATTCAGTGGCCATTCTGAAATTACTGTATTGCACATTGCACGATTGCAGTATTTACTATTTACAGATGTTATGACATATACAGGCTCACTAATTCTTGTTGTACAGTCTGACAGCAGCATGAAAGAATGACCTGCGGAACCTCTCCTTCACACAGCGAGGTTGAATGATCATTGTGACTCTCTTGTTTCCTGCTTAGAGCCAGTTGTCCAGATAAATTCCTGGGTGAGCGGCGATGTAGCCAACACGTCCGTATGTGTGAACCGCAGCCCAAGACTCGATGAGCCGATCTATTTAGAGGACATGCAGACGGATGAGGACAAACTTGACAGTAGCATGCTGTCATCTGAGTCCACCTTTATCCCATTCAAATCTGAACTCGAACATCTCACTGATCCCACTGACAGCGAGGACGAAACGGAGACATTTGAACCTGATTCTCTGGCGCCAAAGATCTCTGCTCCCAAAAGACGCAGAGCAAAGAAAGAGCCTCATTCTCCTTTGACTGGACAGCAAGAGACTCATATAAATATCAATGTTACGAGCTGTGGTTTGCCAGAAATTGAGGCAAAACCTGATGAATGTCTAAAAATGGATGATCATAGAGAAAATAACAAACACTGCTCGACTTCAGAAGAGGCTGACAAGGCTGCTATTAGAATACAGTCGTGGTGGAGGGGGCATTACACACGCTTTGCAAATCCCAAAGCTAAAGAAGTGCGAAGTGAAATTCGAATGAGGCGGATGCAAGACCACATCCTCTTTTTGTCAGAGAAATTAGATCGGTAAGTTTTTGTTGAATCTATTTTCATCATTTGGACCACAAGGACCAAATAAATGTGTTAATATCTTTTACAGAGTGCAACAACAGTATAAAGATGAACGATTACAACGGATGGTACAAGAAGAGACCGTGAAGTTTTTGTGGAAAGAGGTATGTCTTTGGTAATTGTCTTTATTTGCATTATTTCAAGGCCTGAGAACTCATGGTGTGTGGAAGTGACAGTTCAAAACCAAATAGATGCTCCAACTACAACCAAAATATGTCATACTGGCATTAATCAATAAAAAAAGCAAAACAAAAGAGGATGGACAGACAAGAATGTTCAACAGGCCAGACATACAGTACAGACCAAAAGTTTGGACACACCCACCCATCTCAGGAGTTTTTTCATCTTCATGACTATCAAAATTGCAGATTCACACTGACGACCTCAAAACTATGAATTAACTCATGTGGAATTATGTTCGTACCAAAAAAAAAAGTATGAAACAACTGAAAATATGTCTTCTCGGTTCTTCAAAGTAGCACCTTTTGCTCTGATTACTGCTTCGCACACTCTTGGCATTCTCTTGATGAGCTTCAAGAAGTAGTGACCTGAAATGGTCTTCCAACAGTCTTGAAAGAGTTCCCAGAGATGCTTAGCACTTGTTGGCCCTTTCGCCTTCACTCTGTGGTCCAGCTCACCCCAAAACCATCTGGACTGGGTTCAGGTCCGGTGACTGCGGAGGCCGGGTCATCTGGCCCAGCACCCCACCACTCTCCTTACTGGTCACAGCCCTTACACAGCCTGGGTGTGAATCTACAGTCAATAGTCATGAAAAGAAAGAAAACTCATTGAATGAGAAAGTGTGTCCAAACTTTTGGTCTGTACTGTAGATATACATGACAGAGGCGAGATATTATAATAGATCCATGGGCGAGACGTCTTTTCATGCATACACATATTAGCATCAATTTCTTCTCTTGTTAATGTGTTTCTTTCCTGATAGCTCCAGTCCTTGCAGGAGTGGAAACAGTCTGTGGACCATCAAATTGCAAACATCTGTCAGATAAACCAGAGCCCACTGTTGAAACCATGTGAAGCTGCTGCACCTGCTGTCGCCTCATGCAGTAAACTCCCTCCCTGCACCGATGTGTCCTTCCCCGACTCGGGCTTTCAGTCAACCAGCGCACCACTGACGGCCTCAGAGGACAGCTTCATGAGCAGTGGTACCACAGACTCTCCGAAGACTGTGAGAGCGCTGAGTCCTGCTGTAGCGAGTGCAAATGCAGAAGGAGACAGCCCAGAGTGCAGCCTTTTGGAGCAGTACTTATCGTCAGTTCAGCAGAGAGAAGAAGAAGCAGAAGAGGAGTTTAGTGAGAGATCTGAAACGCCTAAACACTCTTCTCCACTGTCTCACACTTCAAGAGGAGCTGAGACATCGGAGGAGACAGAGACTGCATGCACTCCAGAGCGTCTTCGAGAATAGAACTCCAATACGAGATGTGCCGCGTCTCAAATTATGGTGCACTTAAAATAACTTTTATTATTGTTACCTGTGTGTAGCTGAATGAAGCAAGCTAAAGTTTGAATGTGCTATTTATTTTGTATTTAGTCTACAATTAATTTCCCCATCTACAGTTGGAACACTGAAAAGTTTGTAATTTCCCCACTGTGGGTCTAATAAAGGTATAAATAATTTATTCAAAGTTAGAATGTTTTCAAAATGTAAGTTGTTTCTTTAATTCAACCTAAAATGTGAAACAAATATATGACCCAGATAGCAACAGACTCTGGGGCAGATCCGCCTTCAATCCGCCACATCCGCCCAGAGTGGTGATAGCAAAACAGATCCACAGAGTGGACTTGCTCTACCATAGACATATAAAGAGTAGACACAGCAAAGGAAGCTAGCCTTTCACTAAAATCAATGTGTTCACTAAACATCAATTTAAAAAAAATACTCTTTGGTTTTATTAA
The DNA here is from genome assembly GCA_964034765.1 of Knipowitschia caucasica. Taxonomy (NCBI): domain Eukaryota; kingdom Metazoa; phylum Chordata; class Actinopteri; order Gobiiformes; family Gobiidae; genus Knipowitschia; species Knipowitschia caucasica. The sequence goes on along the minus strand of OZ035837.1, from coordinate 19,173,815 downwards.
TGTTCTATAAAGTGGCAATGTTGCAATTACGGTGTTGTAAGTATTGAAAAGAAAATATTGTGGCACTATATTTTGAATGTCTTTGGGAAGATCAAAGCTTTTAAAGTTTATTGAGTAATCAATGCCCTAACTTCCACCCATCCATTTTCTACCCTTTAATCCTATTCTGGGTCAGGGGGTGACAGAGCTGCACCCAGTCCTGAGCTGCACCCAGTCCTGAGCACCAGCCCCTCATGAGTCCAGGTGCTGAGTCCACAGGAGAATGGCTGCTCTGTCCGTGACAGCACAGCCTTGATCTTTCAGCGGGGGCTTCAGGCAGAGTGGGGTTAAGTGTCTTGCCCAAGGACGATACGACAGCAGACATCAGTGGGAGTCGTGGAGAAGGTCTCGTGATGGGCTTGAACCCATGAATCTCAGGCCCAAAGGCCGGTGCTTTACCAACTTATGCTCTAATAATGTTCAAAAAAAGAATAGAAAGACGGTGGCGGCACGGTGGCTGAGTGGATAGCACTCTCGCCTCTCAGCAAGAAGGTCCTGGGTTCGAATCCCGGTCGGACCAGGGCCTTTCTGATTGGAGTTTGCATGTTCTCCCCGTGTCTGCGTAGGTTTCCTCCGGGTGCTCCGGTTTCCCCTACCACTAAAAATATGTACAATAGTTCTAGCATGCGCCTCCTGTACTGGCGACCCCGCTCCCATCTCTGTGTGGAGTGAGAGACAAATGCCCAAAATTAACAATTGTAAACCGCTTTGAGACTCAGATCTGCAGTGAAAAGGCGGTATATAAATAAAAACTTACTTACTAACTTACTTACTTACTTACGGTGCCAGTTTCCAGGTCGGCGTTGAGACGGAGGGCCCTGATAGATGAAGACAAGAGACTTCAGGATTTTGCTGAGGAAAACCAGGAAAAGGGAACAGACAGTCTTTTGTGTGGGACAAGGACAGACGAGAGACATGGACAGAGGTCAAAAAAGGGACTTGAGGGACTTGGCCTCAGGAGAGATGGATGATGTTATTAATGATAGTGATTATTTTTTGTTAGGATTTTATTATGTTGGTGCAAATTATAGTTTTGAGTCAGAAACTATTTATTTGGGGATTTTCCAGCTGTGAGTCAATTATCAACATTAACAAATGCTTGATATCTCACTTTGCCTGTTATGAGTTGAATATATTAGTATCACATTGTAAGTTGAATTACAGAAATAAATGGACTTTAGGATCACATTCTGATTTTCCAAGTTTCACGTAGTACTACCCATTTAATTCCCGATAAACTATATGTACAAGCAGAAGTTACACTATATATAGAAAGACTAAATATTATATATAAATATATGTATAAGACATTAAATACACTATATTTATTTTTTTGTCTTTGACTATTGTGTACATACATACCATGTGAATTGCAGCAAAAAGACTCATGCAGGATAGCAGAATACACAACAAATCAGGCCATAACATACAGCTGTCACTCTCTTATTTACTATTATTCTGCGTACTTGAAAAACAATTTTGACACTTACTATTTGGGTGAGAGCTGATTGCCCGAGGGTGGTACTGCTTTTTTTCTTTTCACTTTTCATGTCTGACCAAATTGATCTGAAGCTGTCTCAGATTACCTGCCCAACTAGAGTCAGATTTATTAAAACGTTGGATTGTGTGAGTTCTGAAAGTGTGGTACCCCATCTTTGATCCTGAAATCTTTGTTTTGTGTTTTTTTTCACACAACATATTGAGTAACGGAATCCAAATCTCACAGACATGGACACTGATGCAAGTCCCGTGTCTGTCACTAGGGGGCGCAAAGAGCAAGAGCGCCGTGCTATGTTTGCCTCAGAACTACCCCCTGGTCGCGTTCATTGAGGGCGTTTACGTAGAAGAGAAGCCAGTGTACTCCTCCAGCGTTATTATTATAGAACCATGTCCTCCAGTGATGATACTGCACTATCATCGCGTTCTCCAGCTCCTCAGACCTGCTGCTATGTCTGCTCCTCACTGTAACGGGGGTGAGTACAACATTAACAATTTTTTGCTTTTTTTTTTCAAGCAAAACGCTGTAAAATCTGGCATGTTGTGACGTCCGCCATCGGTGCGCGTCCACTTCAAAGCTCAACAACAGCAGCTTTCTCAAGATGATGACTCCATAAATGACGACCGTAGCGCTTACATGAAATGGCTGGTTAAAGCCGGGTTCCGATCCCGTTTCACGACGTTATTCTGCTGACATCTGAGTGTTATAGGTAACAATTTGGCTCACGCTAGCAACATCTACTTATTATCTTGTTTTTTTTCACCCGCACATGTTATGTATCTGAAGAAAGGAGCGCGTCGTGGAGCAAGATACCACTGAGACTTTTGTTTGTGGGTTTGATGTTCAGATGACCGTGGTGAAGTTGGTTGGATATTGGATATTCGGCAGATATTCAGAGCGGGGAAGCGATGAGTTCGTCAGCCGGCTTGAGAGCAGCAAGGAGCGGACATGTACTCGCACGAGTCTTCGCCTATATTTAGGGACCGTCAACATTTTACCCTACGCTAATTTTTCACTATTATGAAAGTGGATGTCAAAAAAAGAGCGTAATGGTCTAAATAATACAATAAATTCATAAATACTTTAAAAACATGAAAATTGATGATTATAGCCTTGAACAAAAGCCGATTAATTGTAATGTAAACATTTTAAATCACTTTGATCATTATAGTTACAGTAAAATAGGATTTTATTCAATAGCTTTTGAGGAATTTGACCCAGTGACCCCAAACCACTTCTAAATAATACTGCTACCTCTGGGCCATTGGGCTCAGGCCTTTAAATCATGTTTAAAAGCTTTTAAAATTATACTTTGGTTAAAACTACCAGTTTTTCTTCAATAACTTTTACGGCATTTGACCCATTTACTCCAAACCACTTTTAAATAATACTACTACCTGAGGGCTATGGGGCTCAGGCCTTGAAATTGTTTTTAAAAGCTTTAAAAAATATTTTTTTGTTAAAAATTTCAGTTTTTCTTCAATAGCTTTTAGGGCATTTGACCCATTTACTCCAAACCAATTTTAAATAATAGAACTAAATGAAGGCTATGGGGCTCAGGCCTTGAAATGGTTCTTAAAAGCATTTAACATTTTAAAATGATTTTTTTGGTTAAAAATACCAGTTTTTTTTCAATAGCTTTTAGGGCATTTGACCCATTTGCTCCAAACCACTTTTAAATAATAGTACTAAATGAGGGCTATGGGGCTCAGCCCTTGAAATTGTTCTTAAAAGCTTTTGAAAATTTAAAATGTTTTTTGTGTGTTAAAAATACCAGTTTTTCTTCAATAGCTTTTAGGGCAGTGTCTCCCAAAGTGGGGTCCGCGGGTACTGCAGGGGGGCCGCGGGAGGTCATAAAAAAAATAAAAATAAAATATAATTATTTAATGTTAAATTTATAATGTTTTGTTTATAATATTAAAATATTTGTGTTCATTATTTGACTTGAATAATCCACTGTAATCATTTTTGTATTACAATGTTTGTAGCAGAGGCTATTTCCCCAAAATAAAATAACCAGAAGAGCCTATTCTTAATGTTGTCTTCTTGGTTATTATTTTGGGGGGCCACGCAGACCCGTCAGATTTTTAAGGGGGCCTCGGTGTTACTGAGTTTGGGAATGGCTGTTTTAGGGCATTTGACCCATTTGCTTCAAACCACTTTTAAATAATAGCACTAAATGAGGGCTTATGGGCATAGTGGGTACATAGTGTCTAAAGCAGACCTGGAGATTCTTATCCATGCATTTGTCTCCAGTAGGTTAGACTACTGGAGACAAATAAATAATTTATAATAAATAAATAAATATTTATTAAAATAAATATTTATTTATTTTAATAAATAGTACATTTAGTACTAGTATTTAAAAGTGGTTTGGAGTAAATGGGTCAAATTCCCTAAAAGCTATTGAAGAAAAACTGGTATTTTTAACCAAAAAAATCATTTTAAAATTTTAAATGCTTTTAAGAACAATTTCAATGGCTGAGCCCCATAGGCCTCATTTAGTACTATTATTTAAAAGTGGTTTGGAGCAAATGGGTCAAATGCCCTAAAAGCTATTGAAGAAAAACTGTTATTTTTAACCAAAAAATTGTTTTAAAAGCTTTTAAGAACAATTTCAAGGGCTGAGCCCAATAGCCCTCATTTAGTACTATTATTTAAAAGTGGTTTGGAGTAAATGGGTCAAATGCCGTAAAAGCTATTGAAGAAAAACTGGTATTTTTTAACCAAAAAATAATTTTAACATTTGAAAAGCTTCTAAGAACAATTTCAAGGGCTGAGCTCCATAGCCCTCAGGTAGTACTATTATTTAAAAGTGGTTTGGAGTAAATGGGTCAAATTCCCTAAAAGCTATTGAAGAAAAACTGGTATTTTCAAACCAAAAAATAATTTTAAAAGCGTTTAAGAACAATTAAGTCCTGAGCCCCATAGCCCAGAGGCAGTAGTGTTATTTAAGAGTGGTTTGGAGTACGTGGGTCAAATTCCCTAAAAGCTATTGAAGAAAAACTGGCATTTTTAACAAACAAAAATATTTTAAAAGCTTTTAAACATAATTTCAAGGCCTGAGATCTATAGCCTACAGGTAGTCCTGTTATTTAAAAGTGTTTTGGGGTCACAGGGTCAAAATTTTCCAAAGCTATTGAATAATATTATATTTTACTGTAACCTATAATGATCAAAGTGATTTAGAACTTTTACATTACAATTACATCTATTTTGCTCGGTGTCATAATCATCCTTTTTCATTTTTTAAAAGTATATATGAATTTATTGTGTTATTTAGGCATTAAAGTCTTTTTTATATCCACTTTCATGTAAGTGAAAGTAGGGTAAAATGTTGACGTCCCTAAATTAGCAAAGACTCGCGCGAGTACATGTCCGCTCCGTGCTACTCTCAGCCGCTGACGACCTCCTCACTTCCCCTCTCTGAATATCTGCCGAATATCCAATATCCAACCAACTTCACCACGTGTTCAGATGCAATCCTGACCTTTAGACATGACCAGCAGTTATCATGTCCAAATCCGTCGCGCAAGACTGTTTTTAGTGGCCCCTAATGTGATTTTCATTGACCGCGATTTGTTAGGGTCACGTTCCTCCAGCGTGAGGAAAACCTGGAGGAATTAATAGTTACTTATGTAACCTAAGTTATACGAATAGTGCGTAGTCCCCTTAGACTTCGCTAGTGGATATCACGTGACCCCCAGTCACACGACAGAGAGATTCAATATATATAATATGCTCAATCACTAGCGACCCTCCTCTATAAAAGCCCCTGCACAAGGCCCGCCCCCTCTCAAACTCTGCCAAGCCGATGGCCTGATCTGGCTCGTACTAAGGACTACGCACCTATTTGTAGAACTTATGTTTTATAAGTAACTATTAATTCTACGTCATGGTGCTACGTCACTTAGACTTCGCTAGTGGACACAACGCGAGGCCGTAGGAACATTACTCCCACACCACGAAGAGTGATTGGAGCCCAACAAGACCCTCACACAGTGAGAGACTCAGCAAAGAATAATCAATTGCGTTTACAGGCCGCTCCTCCCAAGACACCCCCAAGTAACACAGACCGAAGGCCACCCGTAGTCCCAGGACGCCTCTCCCAAAGCTCCTACCGCACCTGCAGATGCCTCTCCCAAAGCTCCTGAACCAGCGACAAGTCAACCGTAGACCCCCTCAAAGAGAACCTCACGTTTTTCAACTCAATCCGCTGCACTAACACGAATGGCCACTGACCGTCCACACATCCAAAGGTAAACCGACGAAAGAGGAGACAAGCCCAAAACCGCACGCACACGTCCTCGACCGAAGCCCCCCGAGAGGCCGTAAAGGCCGCCACCCCACGTGAAGAGTGCGACCTAAAACCCCTGGGGCCAGCCCTGACCTGATACGCCCCGCACACCGTGCGACCCAGTGCCCACCGCTAGACGACAGCGGCGCCCCTGTTCTTGGCCCAGACACACAAACACTGATCAACCAACCTAAAGAAGATGTCATGCCAGTAACGCCTAAGCATTCTGACAGACACAGAAGGCGATGGAACCCTAATCCCTGATCACTCTCGACCTGAAGCCGAAGTGATACCTAGAAAAACCGATAGCTGAAAGCGAAGGCGAATTTTGCGAGATTTCCAACCGTACAAACAAACCACACTGCCATTGTATGTGCGAATCCCGACTTCTTCCTCTTAATGACTTTCCTGTGTTATTTTGACACATTTCGTCTCTGGACAGAAACATTGAGTGAGCGTCAGAATTAGCTGTGAACAGCCATGTCCTACGTTCCCATATGACGGAATGAAAAGTGCAGCCGTTCAAACTCATTGATTTTAATCCACTATCGCGCATCAGAAAGAAAATATAGAAACACTATTCCTATCAAATAAATTATGTTGTCCCTTACAGCTATCTTTGCTGCTTTGTTATAAGCCAATGTATATGAATGATCAGTTTTCTATCTGTTCATCACTCATTCTCCACTTCACACTCACTGCACTTCACATTGGGCCTTTTTTTCTTTTTGCTGTGCTTCAAAAATAACATATGTAGTTGGGCTACCTATTCATTTAATACAATATTGTCCGTTTCTGTTATATTTAACATTTGTTAAATTTATTTAATACGTGTTAATATTTCCTCCTTTATCTCTCAAATAATAAATATTTGAGAACAATATTATCCTGTGTGACATCAATAAAGTTTCTTATCTTAAAATACAAGCCACAAATAAAGCTTGCCCGCACTATTACAGTTAGCATTAGCTACAATTAGCTTGAATACATTTCAAGTTAACTGTCTCTGAAATCAGACAAAATATTTTATCAGAACTGCATACTTTTCCCACACTTCATTGGTCTTTGGAAACCTAAAGAATGACATGTTCGCGTAAACTGTGATGATTACACCAAAACAAACAAGCATTATCACCATTCACTTAAACCCCTCTTCGAACACTGACGTTTTTTGTATCCACAATGAACCGAAGTGCTTCTGACGAGACTTTCCACCCTATTGCCACAACTCCACCAGTCCTCACCCTCTCCAAAGACAGCAAGACGCATGGACAGAGCGCACACAATCACCCGCCCTTTTTACAGACGCTAACGCCACAAAGCATCTTAAAACCACACACTCAGACTCGCCTCCACACCGTTCAAAAGGCGGCCCGAAAGACCCCTTAACCACCCTGAGTCCCAAACCGGGCGTTCTCTGTAGCGGGCCTCCTCTTGCCGGAGAACGATAAACGCGGAAACCCCCCGATATCCCGTGACCCCCTCGTCCGGAGACCCAAGGCTCCATCACCGCCATCCCCTCAAAAGGGAACCACTGCATTGACTGTCCAGCCACCAACCACCGACCTCCCCTCCTGTCGATCCTCTGCACAACCGCAAGACAACTGTGAAACGCATACAGCAGCCCCCTGCCATATACCAGCTCCAACCCTAAGCGTTCGTCCCCCCTTAACGAACCAGACGCACTGTGCGTTCTCTGCACTGCGAAAAGGTCGACCACTGACGCCGAATCTCCGCCAACCTCTGCACTATCCGCGGCCACCCCACTCTCCTGATGTCCCCCCCTGGACATCCTGTCGCACCCACTTCCGGCACCCGACGTCCCCCTCAGACAAGTGAACGCCGCCCACACAGCGTCACCGTCGCCATGCAAAGGAACGGATCTGTAGCCCGTCTGTTCAATAAACACCACCGTGTTTCTAGCGACTGTCTCCCCTGCAGCTGTGGCAAAGTCAGCATACTCTGTGCACTGCCTCCATCTCCAGAAGTTGATTGGCGGCTGATCCGACCACAGCCTCCTACGACTCTGACCGAGACCCCCCCCAACCCTCGAGTGACGCTCCGGAACACCTCCACGAACACGCCAACCAAGTCACTCCGTCCCGCAATAACCCATGACCAAACCTGATGTCCACCCTGCATTTGGGAACCCAATCACCTTCCCCCTCCCGAGAGTGAACCAGAGGCTGAGAACCATCTCTGAAAGTTCCTCATTAGAGCCTACCCACCACAGCATAACCCCCCATCATCCCCATCAGACCTAGCGCCACGACCCTGCCCGCTACACCTCCCTCTAGACTAATGTCCTACTCTGTCCTCACAATGCAGTCACGTTTTGCTTCCTCCTCCTTCGATGTTCGCCCACCGAGTAATCCTCCACCCCTTCCCTGCGTGTAGAGGACATTCATCATGCCCCGCATGAGTAAACTGCATGATCCATGGGAACCGTCCCTCCTGTCTCGCTGGATTCTCCGCCCTACACCGAAAACGAAGCCCGCCCCACTCCTACCTCTCGGAACGAACACAGCCACTACCTCTCCGCCGCATCCCGACCCAGCACAAAACACGTGAATGCTGTCCTGCGCCGAGCCCGACCCACACTCCAACAACTCGACGTCCACCCGACAAGGAAATACACATCGCAACATCTCACAACAAGTAATTATAGATTAATATATCTCAATCGCCCAATAAAGAGGCGCCCTGTCACTTTTATAAGAGGTCGCCTATGATTAGCATATTAATATAATTTATCTCTCTGCGTTACCTGTCACTATATCCCACTAGCAAAGTCCTAAGACTAGCACCATGACTAAACCAACTTTTAAATACATAAAAAATTGCATTTTTAGAAGAAATACAATCATTGAGATTCTACTCACATTTACAAAACAAATTCACATTCAAATAATATTAAATCCACAAATACAAATACATTTGCACACAAAATTGATAATGTTCTTTAATAGATTACAATGATTATTGTGAAAAAAACACACTTCTTGTCTACCACCTTTCTAGATATAATGTATAAACACTTGTAGTGTATCACATCTTTTAATGAAGTAAATGTAATCGATCTGCTTAAACTAACATTCTGGTAGACCAACCCTTCATTTCTTTGCTTTATTTTTGTACTTTGGTTTTATTTTGACATTGTTTCTCTGGTTTTGTTTATTTGACTTCTGGCTTTTCCCCTTCTTATTCTCCCCCCCTGATTTTCACCTGTCCATGTCTATAATTACCCTGTCCCCTCTCCACATGCTGATCCATTATTGACACTCTGTTCCGGCCTTTCCTGTTCTTATTTGGATTTTATTTTTTTTCACCTGACATCAATTTTATAAATAAGATTAAAAAATTATTCCAGTGAAAACAGAATCAAACTCAAAACAAAACCACAAAAACAATTCAAAATAAAACCAAAGTACAAAATAAAACCACACCATACATTCATCCTCAATGACTCGACCTAATCTAACACATATCATCTACTATTTCAAATATTCAAATTGTTTTCTTTAAATGATCTAACAACCACTTGCCCTCTTCCTTGTATGACTGAATTAAAGAAAATAAACTATAATAGCAGGCGATAGGCAAAAAATAAAATCTGATTTTACTTCCACTTGACGATTCATTTCATTAAAGTCACCGAAACAGACTTTCCCGTAAAAATATGTTTGATCTTTCCGCTCATATCAAGTTCAAAACTATTTTAATTTGTTTCCCCCAATACTATTATAAAAGTCTTGACAACTATTCCTTAATGGCAATATAATTTTGTGCTGCTGAACTCTCATAATATCCTCATTCATTATAACATTTTCAAATTTTCACAAATTCGATTTTTTCAAAACCCTTAATTGCCTAATTCGATTTATGCCCACCCTAACCATAATTATAAAAAGAGTCTTATTCGTCCACATGACATTTCATTCATCCCATTAGAATATATAAAATTAAGATAACATGGACCAATTTCATGTGTAACAAGATCTTAAGAACCCCACCGTACAAACATTAAAGTCAATATATATAAATGTCTACTTCTAGTACAACACGAGTAAGAAGATCAAAACTATTTTTACGCAAATCTTCTCCGTGACTTATAAAATCATAATCTAAACTGAATAAAATCAAGATTACTTTTTTCCCATCCCCCTCCCTAATTCTGTTAATATTTCTTTAAATACATCATACAAAAAGCACCAATTCTTTAATCATTAAAAGAAAACCACTTTAGAATATGTGAAAATAGTAGCAGATATTGAATACATTAGTCGAGTCATTTGAGATGAATGTCATGGTGCTTGTTTTGTACGTTGTTTTAGTTTGACATGTTTCTCTGTTTGTATTAGTTTGACTTCTTTTTCACCTACACAATTTCTTAAAGCATAATTTAATAAAATTGATTCTCAGAAAACAAAACCAAAATCCCAAATTACAGAACCAAACAGGCCGACAGAATTACAATACCAGGATCACCACATAAGCACAGTAATTATATACATACACAGCATACAACTTCAGCGGCACACAATCCAAACAGAAACAGCACAAGATCAAACGCAAAACAAAACCACAGAAAACAATTCAAACAAAATAAAAACCAAAGGACAAAATAAAACACACCATACATGAAGTTCGCTACACAGTACATGCTTAGTTAAAGATCGATTACATTCCACTCCTTAAACAATATCAAGACAAGTTTAATACATCAATATCAAACCATATAACACTAGACCATGGTCTTGTTCCCCACAATAATCAATTGTAGATATTAAAAGATCTTATCCTCACAGTTGTCTGTCAAATTATTTTGAATTTGTGATTTCAATAATATTATACATGAAAGTTCTTCTCAAATCCGCTGATAAAGCGCAAACTGCATCTTATTTTTCCTAAAAATCACATTTCTATATCTAAATTGTTCTCGTCAGTCTACTCCCTTATAACTATCATAGTGATAACACGAACCCCCATCACTCGCCAGAGAATCAATAATATAGAAATAGCCCATTCACTGCGAAACCCGCCTCTATAAAAGCCCCCTCAACAACCGCCCCCCTCTTTCACTCGCCCCGATGAGATCAAACTTACATCTACAACATCCAACATTTCTGCAATTCGCCCCGACTGCTCGCCAAGTTCCCCTTCCCCTCCGCTCGACGCGTCGTTGGCGTGATGTCGGTCGCTCCCGCACGACCAGCATTCACCTGGTCATGTGCCAGGCTCGCCATCGCGGAGAGCCTACGCCCTCTTCTCCATCCCCCATAGAGAAGACCGGCTTTCCGTCTCGTGCTCCAGCCCCGGAAAACCCACGTGAACCACCGGACCGTTTCCACTACGACAAATCCCATCTCTACTCCTCCGCGCCATGATAACCTCCTCAACCACCGCACCGACCAGCGGTGGACGACTTACCTGGTGCCACCACCCACTCAGAAGGAAGCAACCCACTCTCATTGTCCGACAGACTATGAACATTACCCTCTACCAAGTGCTACCCCCAGTCCCCGCCGCGCCTCACACTCTGGAGATGCCACTTATGCAGTGTGCGGCTAGCCTCCTCACACATGATAACTTTCAAGATGGTTCTCACGCCGCATCTTCACCCCTCCCACGAACGATCGTTCCCCAAACTGTCACTCACATCCATTTCTGCTCACCTCACATATCCTACGGTCTATTGGCGCGAGTACTCTTTTCTCGCCGTGTCTCACTATGTTCACACCTCACTCGCGGTTGGTGCGGGTCCTCTCGGTCAAGCTCCTAAGGCTGCTGTCTAAAAACTCACCCCCACATCATCCTTCTGATATGAGCAGTTCACAGATACTGCTGCCTTGCCCCACAGCCTGCAGGACACTCGCTCACACAACACCACGTGGTGTCTTAACTGAACAGACTCTCACCAATCCCCCGCTCTCCGTCATGCGACGGTGACGCCAGCTGTGCCCGCTTCACCTCCTTCCCAGAGGCTCGCCACGTCCAGTGCCCCAACGTCCACAATGACCAGGGGGGCCACCCAGGAATTGCCTTCCCCGCATACTGCACTGTCGGAGATGCGGCCGTCCATGTCGTCCTTTCCGCCAGTCAGAGTACGCACATGCCCTCCTTTCGCCTTAAGCCGCTCGAACCTCCCCCTTAGGTTGACCCCTCTCACTACCCCTGGCCAGCCGCTTATTCGTTTCCACCATTCGTCTCCTCCGTCCCTGCTGCAAGATCAACAGAAGGATGTCGGTGGTCCTGGTATCCACATCACATCCCAGTGGTTCCCTATCTAGGGCATGGCGTTGATACTTGTCCTCCGACAGCCGGGGTCACGGCGATATCGTTGCAACCCCCTCTCAACCGTTTCGCCACCCGCAAAGAGAGCCCCCCCGACAAGAACCCCCCTTTTCCTCAGTGTCCTAAGTCTTCCCCCCTTTGGAACCTCAGACCGGTCACCTAGTTGTGTTTTAAGACTGCCCCTGGCTCTTTACTCTGCTAAAAGGCTACTTTGGCTCTCTCCCCATCTCTTGCCTGTCCTTTGGAGATCGAACGTGAGTTGTGCCCTTAGCAGAAATCTCTCCCAGAAGCAACTCCTTTCTCATCTCATACAAACAAAACCGTCACTTTCGAAGACGTTTAAGTGAAATGGTGCATAAGCTCTCTTTGTTTTCGCGGTAATCATCACAGTTTACCGACACATCTCATCTTAGTTTCCAAAGACCAACGAAAGTGGAAAGCGAAGCAGTCTGATAAATATTCTTGTCTATTTCAAGACATTAACTTGACATTATCAAGCAACTTACTAATGCAACCTGTAATAGTGCCGCCAAGCCTTATGTGGCATTAATTTTAAATAAAAACTTTATTGATGTCACACAGATAAATAGATGTTATCCGGGTCTAAATAGTTATCTATTAGAAATAAAATAACATATTAACACGTATGAAATAACATTAAACAAATTAAAATTTAAACAAAAACGACAATCATTCGTAATTAATAATAGGTACCCAACCAACATCATTTATTTTTGACAGCACAGCAAAAAAAACAGCCCAATTATCTGCGTGAGTGAGAATTGAGAATGAGCTAAACAATAGAAAACTGATCATTCATATACATTGCTATAACCAACACAAGATAGCTGTCAGGAACAACATCAATTATTTGCTTCTGATATTGTTTTCAAAATTTTCTATCTGATGCCCTGTGATTAACATCAATGAGTTTGACACGGCCCTGCACCTTGCCTCATCTCCCCTCATATAACTCAGACATGGCCATTCACAGCTAATTCCGACCGCTCACTTCAGTTTCTGTCCCAGAACAAATAGTCCAAAGATAACACAGGCAAGTCCAGTTAACAGGAAGAAGTCGCGATCTCCGCACCATACAAAATACCCCAGGCACGTTTTGTTTTAACGTGACAATCTCGCAAATCTCCATTCCCTTCCGCCCACTCCGCTTTCACCCGAAGTCATCACTTCGGCCTTCATTCGAGATGATCAGATTAGGCTCCCCATCCGCCCTTCAGTGTCCTGTCAGAATGCCATAGAGCGGTACACTGCCATGACATCTGCCTTTAGTGTTATCACTGTTTGTGTCTGGACCCCAAGAACAGGCCCCCGCTGTCGTCTCAGCGCTGCGCACTTTCGCCACGCGTGCGCGCCGAATCAAGCCAGCTGCCCCCCCAGGTTACAGTCGCACTCTTCACTGGGTGCGCCTTTACGCACCTCCTCGGGGCTTCGTCGAGGCTTGCCTGCCATCTTGGCTTCGTCCTCCTCTTTCTCCGTCTTACCTTTATTTCACGTCAGGGCCATTCGTGCTTATGCAAGCGATTGATAAACCGTGAGGTTGCCGCTTTCTGAGGGTCTACATTGTCTGTCCGCACGTCAACACCTAGGAAGCATCCTGCATGCGGTAACTCTGGAGAAGTCCTGGACTAACTTCCTTCGTCTGTTTACTTGGGGTCCTTGAAGCGCCCTGAACACGCAATGATTATTCTTCCTCCTGATCCTCCACGTTGAGGTCTTTGCTTCTCCCAATCACTCTTCCTGGCCTCGGATACATTTCCTTACGGCCTCCCGCGTTGGACCCACACGAAGTCCCTATTACTAGCACCATGACTAGAATTCATAATACTTATAAAACATAATTCACAAAATGCTAATCCCTTTCTACGAGCCCAGATCACCATCCCGCTTGGCATATTTGAAGGGCCGCCTTTGTGCAGCTTTTATAGAGAGTCGCAGATTGGACAATATTATAAATATTAATCTCTCTGACTGTACCGGTCCCTAATCCCACTAGCAAGCCTACGGGACTACGCACCTATCTATAACTTCTTTACAAAGTAATATTAATTCCTCCACTTGTCCCTCACCCTGAACCTTACCCTACACAAATCGCGCTCAATAAAATCACATTACCACTAAAAACTTCTTCCTCATTTACCCATGATAACCTCCTTCAAGTCTAAAGGCCATTTCGCATCTGAACACCTAATTTTGATATGTATGCGGCAATATTCAATAGTAATGAGAGTCGTCAACCCCTAGATATCACGACGGACGACATTACGCGCCGAGTCTTTCCCTACATTTGAACCTCAACATTTTACCCCTACTCTTCTCATACAAAATGATATAAAAAAAAGACTTAAATGCCTAAATAACACAAAAAATCAGATATACTTTTATAAAAAAAAAATATTAGGACACCGACATATAATTAATTGTAATTAAAATTCTAAAGCACTTTATCATTTATTACCGACCCTTATAGATCCTTGGGAGAGATCAGTGCATACCCGTATATATCCAGTAGGAGTAGACAGAGAGGTGCAACCTTGTATAGAATCCTAGAGAGACCAGTGCAGAGACTCAGCGCGGACCCCAGGTAACCGCCTGCATCAGCAGTATATATGCCGTTTTTCTGTGCCCCTTGGATTAAAAGAAATGCCCCCTATAAATAGGAAGGGGGGTCCACTAATACACGGCAAGTATTTCCAATGTATTTTGAAAGCACATTTAATTAGTGAAAATGAATAATGAAAAATAAATGTAACCTCAAAAATGAAATAATAGATTAAATACCATACATCATTCTGACAGACATATCACTGAGGAATGTTTTTATTTTTATAACTTCACCAAAGAGGAAGCAACCCCGTCGTGTGAGACATGTCGGCATCTGAATGCGTACGAGTGCTTCCTGAGGACGCGAAGGATTTGTACTTGCCCAAGAGAAATTCCTGGTTACGAGAAAAATTTGTGAATGCCCCTTTCTACGTAAAAACATCGTAGTAGTATTTACGTACAAGATCGGTTATCCTAAGAACCGTTCGTGAATGAGCCCATTGTTTGTTTATCAGATTTTCCATATGAAGTGAACTGTTTACAATGAAAGTGCTCAAAGCTGTGGATAGAGACAGACACAGACTGGCCCAAAAAGGAGAGAGTGACATTCTGTGGGAGACAATAAAAACACATGTTTTAGTGTGGGGAGTGGGAAATACAGAAGCGCTAAGAGGAGCACGCACAGAGCTCACTTAGGACACAGGGACGCTCAGACATTATCATCAGCACATTATGCAACAACAAAAGTACATGTTTGAATGGAACTCTTGTATTTTTCCTCACTTACTTCTTGGTCAAATATGAATTCCTGCAAAAATGTCCTGAGAAGTGGGAACATAGCGAGACTCGAGCACAGAGAGGTCCCACTACCCGTTTATTCTCATGTTCAATGTTATACTGTTCAGAGAAGAAAAAAGCAGCTGTGACAACAAAGTCTTCCATTGGTCGATTAAAGAGAGAAGAGCCACCGCATCACACTGAACAGAAAGAGATTCAGATAAAAGTGCACTTTCTGTGTCGAGGCAAAGCTACACGTATATCATCTGCATCTGATATAAAAGTGAATTAAGTCACACTACATTGAGGCACAAAACTTAATGCTGGAATCCCCCTCAGAGCTGCAGTCTGTTATGTCGAAAAAAATACAAGAGGTTTAAAGCCTTGTACTTACATCTGGTGTGGACTATTGAAGCTCAGCTGCTGTGAGACTCACACCCAACAACGACCCTGTCTTGTGCGTCCACGTGGGGAAAGCCCCTCCCAAAGAAACTACAGAAGTTGTGTGTGTGTGTGTGTGTCGCTTCACTCTCGCGCACCGCTCTAACTTACTGACCTCGCACATTCCACTAGCTCAAGGCCAAAAAAGATGTCAGGAGACTCCCTCCTCCTCATCCTCACCACTCACCTCTCGGTCGCTCACCTCACCTCTCGTCTCTCTGCTCTCGTATCCGTCTCTCTCCTCCACCTCTCGTGCTCTCTCCTCACCTCTCTGTCTCTCTTCCTCTCTCCTCCTCACCTCTCGTCTCTCTCCCTCACCTCTCTCTCTCTCTCTCTCCTCACCTCGCGTCTCTCTCCTCACCTCAGCGTCTCTCTCTCTCTCTCCTCACCTCTTCGTCTCTCCTCGTCTCATCAGATACAACACACGGACACGGTCTGTATCTATAAGATCTTTAGGGACCCACTTCGTCCCAGATATTTCACATGTATTCATATGTTTTGATGCCTATATATCTTTTTGACATGTTCTTAACTTGTTTTCTTCCCGTCAATGAGCAAAAACAAATTCCCTAGTTTATTACTCTTGTGTACTTCCTGTTATCTCCCTGGGTACGCTGTGTTACTTCCTGTTACTTCCAAAGGCAAATAAAAATGTTTCTGGATTTCTGCTTTCTGCACAGTCTGGTCCTAACATAACAGTGAGGCCCAGTTCACCTCCCTTCTCTGCTCTTGAAAAACAAACATATCGTCAGAGGAGTTGGAATATCAAATGCTTACGACCTTGAACAAAGAATAGTTTTTTACAACTGTAAATAGTTTGCTGGTTTTCTAACCTTGTGTGAATGTTTTTACATGGGACTGTTGAGGATCTCAATGATCAACAATCCATGACAGCACACGGCACATCCCAGTTCAAATTTGAAGGGGGGAATGCATCATGCTATGGTGGGGCTGCTTTTCCTCAAAGGAGGACTAGGGGAGATTGTAAAATAGCGTAGGAAGAAGAGATGGGAGCCAAATCCAGTTTTGGTTTTATTTCTTTAGGAAAAGCAGCTGGAGGTCAGCAGGGAGAAGTTGAGGCAGGGACAAAGATTCACCTCCAGCAGAACAATGACATAAAGTGGAAGCTAAATCTACCATGGAGTGGTTCAAACTTAATTCATGTGTGAGAGAATGTCCAGTCAAGAGTCCAACCTAAATCCAATAGATCATCTTAGAAAGACCTGAACACTGCTGCTCCCAAACGATCGCACATCTAACCTGACAGAGACACAGTTTTTTTGTAGAAGAGGAATGGGCTAAACTTCGTCATGTCAGAGCCAACAGACTGCTGCTGTTATTTCATGCTGTAAGAAACCTCGGGGCTGTGCCCAACTATTCACTTCAGTCGTCTGTTACTTGTGTGAGAACTTTCCAGTAAAAAATCTAAATCAAATCTTTAGTCTTCCACGGTATTGTAAACGTCTGAAAAAAATACAAGAAATCCCGTCTGTAGAAGTATATATGTGGGAGACATATGGTTTATAGATCTCACCATGGGACCATGAAGGAGAGAAGCAGACCATGAAGAGAGAGGCAGAGCATTGAAGGAGAGAGGCAGACCATGAAGGAGAGAGTGCAGAGCAAGAAGGAGAGAGAAGCAGACATGAAGGATAGAGGCAGGAGCATGAAGGAGAGCAGGAGCATGTAGGGAAGAGGCAAGCATGATGGAGTGACGGCAGACCATTGAATGGCGAGAGGCAGAGCATGAAGAGAGAGGCAGACCCTGGAAGGAGGAGAGGCAGAGCTGAAGGAGGAGGCAGACAAATGAAGGAGAGAGGCAGGACCTATGAAGGAGAGAGAGGGGAGTCCTGGCATCTTTTGCCTTGATTATGAATGTGGAGGGTCAGTAGATAAAGCGGTGCCTGCAGAGAGAGAAAGACACACTCCACACAAAACATCACTCTGTAGTTTCCTTTGGGGACGGGCTCTCCTCAATGGGACTCACATACCAGAGGTGTTTGTTGGGTGTGTGTCACAGCCCAGAGCGTAAAAGTCCACTCAGATGTAATACAAGGCATTAAACCTTCTTTTAATCACTCACTAACAGTACTGCACTCTGAGGGAGTCATCTTTAAGGTGTGCCTCAATGTAGCTGTGCTTCATTCTCTTTATATCAATCAGATGATAAACGTGAAGCTTTTTGGGGCCTCTGAACAGAAATTGCACTTTCATCTGATCTTCTTCTGTCAGTGTTAGCGGGTTGGCTCTTTCTCATTAATGACCCATGGAGACTGTTGTTTGTCACAGCTGCTTTTTTAATTCTCGTGCACAGATAACATTGAAACACTGAGATTAAACTGGTAGTGGACTCGCGTCTGTGCTGCAGTCTCGCTCTGTCTAGTCTCCACTTTCTTGCAGGAAAATTTTTGCAGCATTGCAGAGTTGACCAAGAAGTATATTTAGGAAAATCCAGAGTACCATTCAAACTATGTATTTTGTTGTTGCACAAAATGTGCTGAGATAATGTCTGTGCTGTCCCTGTGTTCCTAAAGCTGAGCCTCTGAGCGTGCTCCTCTTTAGCGCGTCTGATTCCCTCCACCCACAAAACATGCTGATTTATAGTCTCCCGCATAATGCTCCACTCTCTCCTTTTTGGGCCTAGTCTGTCGTCTGTCTCTAACCACAGCTTGGAGCTTCATTGAAAACAATTCACCTTCAAAGGATAATCTGAGTTAACAACAATTGGGGCCTCATTCCACGAACGGTTCTAGAACAGATTAATGTACAGTAAAATACCTACTTTACTGAGGATTTTTACGAAGAAATGGCTGTCACAAATTTTTCTCAAACCAGAATTTCTCTTGGCCAGTACAAATAAATTCCTACTACGAGTCCTCATGAGCACATCTTAGACGCATTCCATTCCGACCTTTTACAGCTACGCCGGGGATGTCCTCGTTGGTGAAGTATAATTAAAAATACAACATTCCAGTGATATGTCCGTCATAATGTATATTATGTATTAATCTATTTAATTTCATTTTTTAGGTGGTTACATATTAATTATTTCATATTCATTTTTCAAATTAAATGTATGCTATTATCAAAAAAATTGGAAATCTTGCCGATGTATTAGTGACCCCTTCCTATTTAT
This sequence comes from Knipowitschia caucasica, assembly GCA_964034765.1. NCBI lineage: Eukaryota > Metazoa > Chordata > Actinopteri > Gobiiformes > Gobiidae > Knipowitschia > Knipowitschia caucasica. The sequence goes on along the minus strand of OZ035837.1, from coordinate 19,154,771 downwards.
AGGGGGGCATTTCTTTATCCACGGCCACATAACACGCATAATACTGCTAGCTGCAGCGGTTACTGGTCCGGCGCTGAGTCTCCGGCACTGGTCCTCGCCTATGGATCTAAACAGGTCTGGCACTGGTCTCATCCTATGGCTCTATACGGGTCGGCACTGGATCCTCCCATGGATCTATCACGTGTCTGCACTGGTTCTCTCCCATGGATCTATATCGTCCTGCACTGGTCCACCCATGGATCTATACGGTCTGACCCGTTGGTCTCCTCCCATGGATCTATACGGGTCGTAGCACTGGTCTCTCCCATGTGTTCTAGAACGGGCTTCACCGTCTCTCCCATGGATCTAGACGGGTCTGCACTGGTCTCATCCCTTGCACTAGACGAGTGCTGCACTGGTTCTCTCACATACGGTCCGTGCCTGCATGCATCCTGAATCCATACGTGGTCCGCGGCTGGTCTCCTTCAAGTCTGGGTCTGATGCTCTCTTCGGTCCGCGACCGTTGGTGAAGATGGTTGTTATTGGTAAATTCGCAGGATTATTCGAGAAGTGGACCGTCACCAATTTACCCTACTCTTCTCTTAATCTGAAAGTGGATGATCAAAAAAGGGGACTTTAATTCTAAAAGAACACAATACATTCATATATACTTTTAAAACATGAAAACAGGAATGATAAGACCCCCGAGCAAAATAGATTTATTTGTGATGTAGAAAGGTTCTAAATCACATATGATCATTAAGTTACATGTAGAAATATAATATTAATATCAATAGCATTAGGAAAATTTGACCCTGTGACACAAAACACTTTTTAAAATAACAGGTGATAACCTTTAGCTATAGATCTGCAGTCCTTGAAATTATTTTTTTAAAAGCTTTTAAAATAATTTATTTTGTTAAATAATGTCAGTTTTTCTCAATAGCATTTAGGAAATTTGACCCACAGTAACTTCAAACCACTCATAATAACACTAGCTGCCTCTGGCTATTTAAATGGGGCTCAGGCCTAAATGTTCTTAAAAGTCTTAAAATAATTTTTTTGGTTGAAAAAACAGGTTTTTCTTGTCCTTCAATAGCTTTTAGGGCATCTTGACCCATTACTCCATCCCACTTTTTAAATAATAATCCTAAATGAGGGCTATTGGGTTTCCTCCAAATTTGGTCTCAGTCCTTGAAATGGTTCTTAAAAGCTTTTAAGAATAAATTTTGTAAAAAAGACCAGATTTTTCTTCATAGCTTTTAGGGAATTTGGATTATATACCCAAACCACTTTCTTAAATAAAATTACTAAATGAGTCTATTGGGCTCAGTCCCTTGAAATTGTTTCTTAAAAGCTTTAAAATTATTTTGTTTGTAAAAAATTACCAGTATTTCTCTCAATAGCTTTTTTAGTGCATTCGACCCATTGACTCCACACACTTTAAAATAATAGTCCTAGAGGTGAGCTACCTGAGGGCTCATGGGGCCAGCCCTTAAAAAATTGGTTCCTTAAAAGCTTTTGAAAATTTAAAAATGTTTTTTTTTTGAGTTAAAAATACCGTTTTTTTCCGTCAATAGGCTTTTAGGGCATGATCCAACCCACGGCATCTCCCAAAACACTTTAAATAATAGTAAAACCATAAGGCTCTGTCTCAAGTTATGAATTTATAAAAGGCGAGAATAATTTCTTTTATTACTGACCTTTGGACTGGTGTTGAGTGTTTCCCAAATTCCAATTTTTATGGCAGTTCCCAAAGATGTGTTTGTTATTCCTTTTGACCTCGTTTTCAGCCTGTGCGGCACATTTTTGGATAGTGAAAACATGTATGGTACCAGGAAGAAGCCAGATTTTAATTTCCACTCAAACGCCTCCAAGAGCAACTGACAACAGCTTGCATTCTTGCCCAATGTCTCCAGCCCACTTTTATTTATTGTATTATAATTTTTCTTAGATCCTAGAGTTGAGAACGTCAAATTCTTTCCAATTGTGCCGCAAACTGTCCAGGTAAGGTGGTCTCCAATAGCCATTTCTACACTGAGTCTGCTGGGGGAGCAAGTACCCCCAAAGGACCGCTCGGCGAATGACACGCGGATCCTGTATACTGGACAGGTGATTGGCCTGTCAGCGGAGACATATACAACAATGAGAGACAGAAGTCACTAGGAAATAATTGCTCTCCGTCATGGACAACCCAACACAGGTGCCACTACCACCGGACTATATAGGGCAAAGTAGCGCCTCTAAAACAGACTCCGCTCCGCTACAACCAGTGAGCGTACAGAGATCACGTTCATGGCCACAAATAAAAAAAAATCCCATCCAGCTATCAACAGTCAGACCGCTTCTGGACAGATAAACTGTAAATTACAGAAGTATAATAGTATATACTATTTCATACTGTAAATGTGTCCATATTCACTGATATCGTATACATTCCTGAGTACTTCTGATTGTTCTATGCTCGACAAAAATAACTTATTATTTCTTAATTTATATTCTTATTTTTAGATTCCCTTGGAATCAATAAAGTAATAATCTTTCACTCTCCCACCTCTCGTTTGATATCTGTATTAAGTGTCATCTTACTCATATCTAGAGTCTTATAAAGCTATAAGCGGTTTCTTTGCTATCTTGTCCAGGGATTACAAATCCTGGTCGACCAGGCCTTTCTGAGTGAGTTTGTGTGATTCTCTCCCTGTCTGTGTTGGTTTCCTGCCGGTGCACGCTGTTTTCCCCTACCGACTAGAAAAAAAAAAATACAATTACAATAGGTCTGGAAGCGTTTTGCCTGTCCTGTCACTAGCGACCCCCGCTCCCATCTCTGATGAGTAGAGGAGCGACCAATGCCCAACAAATAAAATTGTACACGATTTGTTGGCTGTGAAAAGCGGTATATAAATAAAGATTACTTACTTTCTGACTTATGCCCATAAATCACATATTGTGCAAATGTTGTCAAATGATTTTAGTTCTCCCCTTAAAAAACCTGTCCGCTATAAATTAGTCCTTCTTGTTCCCCATTTATCATATCTCCCCCGTTCTGTGTGTGCGTTTGCCAAAGTCAGACGTTCTTAGTTATTTTAGAAGCCCGCATATATGATCCGACATTTTAAATTTCTTTTAATTACTGCGCCAGATTTTTCAATGTTCCTTAACAATCGTTTTTCTTGATTTTAATCTACTGCAGAGATTGTTTTGTTAATAAAGAAAGGTAACTGGCAAAAGTTTATTTTTTGGGCATACAGTTTATTGTACATACCCTTTGGTATTGGAGCCCGATATCAGCCTTGTACAAAATTAAAAGCTCGTAAAATATTTTTTTATTTAAACACAAACATGACTATTCGGTTAACACAAAATATGACTTTAAAACTCGAGATTTAGGAGTTAAATACTGTTGACCATCCTGGTAATCATGGTTATCGATGAATTCAGCCAGAAATTCTGTGAATAATATTTGACTGAACAGAGAGACCGTTCGTCATTTTAAATGCGATCACTGACAGCAAGGGAGTGGATCTCCGCAGTACAGAGGAAGTGTACCCACATCCGCGGGGCCACCGAGTGAAGTTAGTGTTGAATTTGAACATCCGAAAGGACGTGTCAACGTTGGGTACCCTTTCTCGGTAAAACGCTCTCCATCGGTCTGACACGTGGCACACAAAAGCCTACTCCAACATTTAAATTGCACCCCTACTACAACATACGGGTAAACACAGGAACATTGTACGCGGTCATTTTATGATTAAAGAGCGACTAAACACCTGTTGGCCCAGCCGGAGCGCAGCCCAGCCTGGCCTTCGCCCACATGGATCATTTGAAACAGGGGGCGTTGCCTGGAGAACACAGGGACATCAAGTGGGGTCTTAATAATTGGACTGTGATGACAACTCGCTGTCAATCAAACGAAAAAAAACAGAGTACATTGGCCATTGCCGCTTAGAGGTCAATAGTTCACGAAACCAGAAAGTCCATACCACCCTTGTTTAACACACTAAGTATTATTGGTAAAGCTACACACGTTAACGTCCGCTCAGCTGAGCTATATGAACGCAACAAAAACCAGATGGAAATGGTATAGGGTCCATTTTAAGTATTAAATAAATGATAGAAAATAAAATAAGTCACAATACAAACAACAACTAGAGCTCAAAGTAACGAATTGACAAACATAACATAAAATAAACAACACCACAGGAGGATTGGTAAAGGCATGACTGGCACGGAACAGGGTCCAGCTGCCTCGGAGCTGCTGAAATGGGCGTTATATGGGGACGCCCTCCATTATGGGGATTCCCCGGGTTGGAGTACGTCCTCTTGAACTTGTCCCGCTGCAGCCACGGCAGATGACACAGCGAAGCGGGCCGGCCACGCCCCCGCCCGAAAGCTCCTCCAATGATCACCTGCAGATCCTGTACAGAGCAAGGCGGCGCACACAAACACTAACAGCAACGGGAGCGCAATCTTAGTGCACAACTGCAGCATAGTCGTTGCCCGTAACACACACCTGAACCTATAAGTCACTGAATTATGTTTAGCAGAATGGCTGTCAAACATAATACACGGCTTATTAACACTAGCGCGAGGTCCTGTACAGAGAAATAACAGACCTTGGCCTTTTATCACAGACCTCGCCACGTGCTCGATCTGTACATTAAGTGGCAGCATTCCTGATTTTTTCTCCATACAGACCTCGCGCTCCGGATAATAACCGTTTATTAGTTGACAGCCACTTCCATGCTAACATAATCAGGTGAACTAAGGATCAGGTGTGTGTTACGGGCAACGACCTATTGTGCCAGTTGTGCACTTGATTGCGCTCTCCCGTTTGCTGTTTGTTTAGTGTGCGCCGCCTTGCACTGTACAGGACTAGCAGGTGATCTTATGTGGAGGAGCTACGGGCGTGGGTCGTGGCCCGTATGTGTCATCTGTGAGTGGCTGCAGCGGACAAGTGCGAGGACGTCTCCAACCCCGGGATCCATCAATGAAGGCGTCCCATATAACCTCCCATGCTCCCGCCAGCTCGAGGCAGCTGAGACCTGTTCCGTGCCAGTCGCTTTACCACTCCTCCTGATGTTGGTGTTTTAATTATGTTATGTTTTCACTGTCTACTTTGACTCTAGTTTTTGTTGTATAGTGTCATTATTTTATTTACCTCTCATATTTAAAAATACTTAAAATGACTAAACCATTTCCATCATGGTTTTTGTATGCTTTCAATCAGCGTAGCTAGCCGGACTTAGACAGTGGTTTACTTTCGAATAATCTAGTGATGAAACAAGGGTGGAATGAGACTTCTGGTGTGAACTATTGCACAAGCGGCAATGGCAATTGTCTGTTTTTTTGTTGTTTGTGGACAAGCGAGCTGTCAATCACAGACCAATTCTAAGCCCCACGATGATGTCCTTAAACCAGGTACTGGTAGATTTGGCACTGTGTGCAGGTGCCAAGTCATGTTGGAAAATGAAATCTTCATCTCCATAAAGTTGGTCAGCGGCAGGAAGCATAAAGTGCTCTAAAACTTCCTGGTAGACTGCTGCATTGACCCTGGACCTCAGGAAACACAGTGGACCAACACCAGTAGATGACATGGCACCCCAGACCATGACTGACTGGAAATTTTACACTGGACTTCAGGCAACGTGGATTCTGTGCCTCTCCTGTCTTCCTACATACTCTGGGACCTTGATTTCCAAAGGAGATACAAAATTTACTTTCATCTGAAAACATAACTTTGGACCACTCAGCAGCAGTCCAGGCCTTCTTGTCTTGAGCCCAGGCGAGACGCTTTTGACGCTGTCTCTTATTCAAGAGTGGCTTTACCTGTGGAATGCGACAGCTGAAGCCCATATCTTTCATACGTCGGTGCGTGGTGGTTCTTGAAGCACTGACTCCAGCTGCAGTCCACTCTTTGTGGATCTCCCCCACATTCTTGAATGGGTTTTTCTTGACAATTCTCTCCAGGGCGCGGTTATCCCTCTTGCTTGTAGACTTTTTTCTACCCCATCTTTTTCTTCCCTTTGCCTCTCTATTAATGTGCTCTGTGAACATCCAGCCTCTTTGGCAATGACCTTTTGTGTCTTGCCCTCCTTCTTTAACATGTCAATGGTCATCTTTTGGACAGTTGTCAAGTCAGCAGTTTTCCCCATGATTGTGTGTCATACAGAATCAAAACGAAAGACCATTTAAAGGCTTTTCCAGGTGTTTTGAGTTAATTAACTAAGTAGAGTGTGGCACCAGGTGCCTTCAATATCTGACCTTTTCACCATATTCTAATTTTCTGAGATATTGAATTTAGTGTTTTCATTGGTTGTCAGCTACTGTATATTGTCTTCTTTTTGGCAAAATAACAATTGAAATATATTAGTCTGTTTGGAATGAATATATACATTCTACAAGTTTGACTTTCTAAATGGAATTAATGAAATAAATCGACTTTTTCATGATATTCTAATAATATGACCAGCACCTGTACATGTTTTTAGTGGTAGGGGACACCGGAGCACCCGGAGGAAACGCACACAGACACGGGGAGAACATACAAACTCCACTCAGAAAGGCCCTGGTCCCACCAGGATTTGAACCCAGGACCAAGATAGCAAGAAAACGCTTAAAGCTATATAAAGCTCTGCATATGGAAGATGACAATAATACAGATATCAAAGAGAGGTGGGAGAGTGAAAGACTTATACTTTATTGATCCACAAGGGAAATCTAAAAATAAGAATATAAATTAAGAATAATAAGATATTTGTGAGAATAGAACAATCTGGATATAAGTACTCAGGAATATACATATCAGTGAATATGGACACATTTACAGTATGAAATAGTATACTATTATACATCTGTTAATATACAGAATAAGGACAAAGCAGATGTATTATCTGTCACAGAGCGGTGACTTGTTGAATAGCTGGATGGATTGTGGCATGAACGTGCTCTTGTACCGCTCACTGTTGCAGCGGAGCAGAGTCTGTTTTAGAAGGAGCTCCTTTGCCCCTCTATAGTCCGGTGGAGTGGATGTGTTGGGTTGTCCATGACGGAGAGCATTATTTCCAGTGACCTTCTGTCTCTCATTGTTGTAAATGTCTCCAGCTGACAGCCAATCACCTGTCCAGCTATACAGATCATCTTGTCAATCCGAGAGCGGTCCCTTTGGGGGTACTGCTCCCCCAGCAGACCACAGTGTAGAGAAGGGCACTGGAGACCACATACTGGACAGTTTGCTGCACACATGGAAGGATCTGAGCTTCCTCAACTCAGATCTAAGAAAAATTATAATACCAAATGAAAAGTGGGCAGAGACATTGGGAGAAGGACATGCAAGCTTTGTCAGTGCTACTTGGAGGGAGTTTGAGTGGAAATTAAAATCGGGCTTCTTCCTGGTACCACTACATGTTTTCAAATCTAACAATGTGCCCAGCACAGGCTGGAGAGGTCAAACAGGTGATAACAAACACATATTTTGGAACTGCCCTAAAATTATGGAATGCTGGGAAACACTCAAAAACAGACAAAAGTCCAGTAATAAAAAAATTATATACGCTTATTATAAATCATAACCTGAGCCCCATAGCCCTAAGGTATTACTATTATTTAAAAGTGTTTTGGGATGAGTGGGTTGAATGCCCTAAAAGCTATTGAAGAAAAACAGGTATTTTTAACCAAAAAAATAATTTTTAAATTTAAAAAGCTTTTAAGAACAATTTCAAGGGCTGATCCCAATAGCCCTCATCTATTACTATTATTTAAAAGTGGTTTGGAGTAAAATGGTCAAATGCCCTAAAAGCTATTGAAGAAAAACTGGTATTTTTTTACCCAAAAATAATTTATAAACTTTAAATGCTTTTAAGAAAAATTTCAAGGGCTGAGCCCCATAGTCCTCATTTAGTACTATTATTTAAAAGTGGTTTGGAGTAAATGGGTCAAATGCCCTAAAAGCTATTGAAGAAAAACTGGTATTTTTAACCAAAGTATAATTTAAAAAGCTTTTAAGAACAATTTCAAGGGCTGAGCCCAATAGCCCTCAGGTAGTACTATTATTTAAAAGTAGTTTGGAGTAAGTGGGTCAATTGCCCTAAAAGCTATTGAAGAAAAACAGGTATTTTTAACCAAAAAAATCATTTTAAAATTTAAAAAGCTTTTAAGAACAATTTCAAGGGCTGAGCCCAATAGCCCTCATTTAGTACTATTATTTAAAAGTGGTTTGGAGTAAATGGGTCAAATGCCCTAAAAGCTATTAAAGAAAAACTGGTATTTTTTAACCAAAAAATAATTTTAAAATTTTAAAAGCTTTTAAGAACAATTTCAAGGGCTGAGCTCCATAGCCCTCAGGTAGTACTATTATTTAAAAGTGGTTTGGAGTAAATGGGTCAAATTCCCTAAAAGCTATTGAAGAAAAACTGGTATTTTCAAACCAAAAAATAATTTTAAAAGCTTTTAAGAACAATTAAGGCCTGAGCCCCATGGCCCAGCGGTAGTAGTGTTATTTAAGAGTGGTTTGGAGTACGTGGGTCAAATTCCCTAAAAGCTATTGAAGAAAAACTTGCATTTTTAACAAAATATTTATTTTAAAAGCTTTTAAAAATAATTTCAAGGCCTGAGATCTATAGCCTACAGGTAGTCATGTTAAGTGTTTTGGGGTCACAGGGTCAAAATTTTCCAAAGCTATTGAATAATATTATATTTTACTGTAACCTATAATGATCAAAGTGATTTAGAACTTTTACATTACAATTAAATCTATTTTGCTCGGGGTTATAATCATCCTTTTTCATTTTTTAAAAGTATATATGAATTTATTGTGTTATTTAGGCATTAAAGTCTTTTTTTATATCCACTTTCATGTAAGTGAAGAGTAGGGTAAAATGTTGACGGTCCCTAAATGTAGGCAAAGACTCGCGCGAGTACATGTCCGCTCCGTGCTACTCTCAGGCCGGCTGACGACCTCCTCACTTCCCCTCTCTGAATATCTGCCGAATATCCAATATCCAACCAACTTCACCACGGTGTTCAGATGCGAATCCTGGACCTTTAGACATGGACCAGGCAGGTTATCATGGGTCCAAATCCGTCGCGCAAGACTGTTTTTAGTGGCCCCTAATGTGATTTTCATTGACCGCGATTTGTTAGGGTCACGGTTCCTCCAGCGTGAGGAAAACGCTGGAGGAATTAATAGTTACTTATGTAACCTAAGTTATACGAATAGGTGCGTAGTCCCTTAGGACTTCGCTAGTGGGATATCACGTGACCCCCAGGTCACACGACAGAGAGATTCAATATATATAATATGCTCCAATCACTAGCGACCCTCCTCTATAAAAGCCCCTGCACAAGGCCGCGCCCCCTCTCAAACTCTGCCAAGCCGGGATGGCCTGATCTGGGCTCGTAGCTAAGGGACTACGCACCTATTTGTAGAACTTATGTTTTATAAGTAACTATTAATTCTACGTCATGGTGCTACGTCCCTTAGGACTTCGCTAGTGGGACACAACGCGGAGGCCGTAGGAACATGTACTCCCAGCAGGCCAGCGAAGAGTGATTGGAGCCCAAGCAAGACCCTCACACAGTGAGAGGACTCAGGGCAGAAGAATAATCAATTGCGTGTTACAGGGCCGCTCCTCCCAAGGACACCCCCAAGTAACACAGACCGAAGGCCACCCGTAGTCCCAGGACGCCTCTCCCAAGAGCTCCTACCGCACCTGCAGGATGCCTCTCCCAAGAGCTCCTGAACCAGGGCGGACAAGTCAACCGTAGACCCCCTCAGAAGAGGAACCTCACGGTTTCAACTCAATCCGCTGCACTAAGCACGGAATGGGCCACTGACCGGTCCGACACATCCAAAGGTAAGACCGGACGAAAGAGGAGGACGAAGCCCAAGAAGCCGCACGGCACACGTCCTCGACCGAAGCCCCCCCGAGGAGGGCCGTAAAGGCCGCCACCCCACGTGAAGAGTGCGACCTGAAACCCCCTGGGGGGGCCAGGCCCTGAGCCTGATACGGCCGCCGCACAGCCGTGGCGACCCAGTGCGCCAGCCGCTGAGACGACAGCGGGGCGCCCCTGTTCTTGGGGCCCAGACACACAAACAGCTGATCAACCAACCTAAAGGAAGATGTCATGGCCAGGTAACGCCTAAGCATTCTGACAGGACACAGAAGGGCGGATGGGAAGCCCTAATCCTGATCACTCTCGACCTGAAGGCCGAAGTGATGACCTTAGGGAGAAAAGCCGGATAGGGCTGGAAAGCGGAAGTGCGAGATTTTGCGAGATTTCCAACCGTACAAACAAACCACACGTGCCAGTTGTATGGTGCGGAGATCGCCGACTTCTTCCTCGTTAATGGACTTTCCTGTGTTATTTTGGACACATTTCGTCTCTGGGACAGAAACATTGAGTGAGCGGTCGGAATTAGCTGTGAACTGGCCATGTCCTGACGTTCCCATATGACGGGGAGATGAGAAAGGTGCAGGGCCGTGTTCAAACTCATTGTATTTTAATCCACTATCGCGCATCAGAAAGAAAATATAGAAACACTATTCCTATGCAAATAAATTGATGTTGTCCCTTACAGCTATCTTTGCTGCTTTGGTTATAAGCCAATGTATATGAATGATCAGTTTTCTATCTGTTCATCAGCTCATTCTCCACTTCACACTCACTGCAGCTTCACATTGGGCCTTTTTCCTTTTTGCTGTGCTGTCAAAAATAACATGATGTAGTTGGGCTACCTATTCATTTAATACGAATGATTGTCCGTTTTCTGTTATATTTTAACATTTGTTAAATGTTATTTAATACGTGTTAATATGTTCCTCCTTTATCTCTCAAATAGATAAATATTTGAGAGACAATATTTATCCTGTGTGACATCAATAAAGTTTCTTATCTTAAAATACAAGCCACAAATAAAGGCTTGGCCGCGCACTATTACAGGTTAGCATTAGCTACAAGTTAGCTTGAATACATGTTCAAGTTAACTGTCTCTGAAATCAGACAAAATATTTTATCAGAACTGCATAGCTTTTCCCACAGCTTCAGTTGGTCTTTGGGAAACCTAAAGAATGAGCATGTGTCGCGTAAACTGTGATGATTACAGCCGAAAACAAAGCAGAGCATTATGCACCATTCACTTAAACCGCCTCTTCGAACAGCTGACGGTTTGTTTGTATCCGAGCAATGAACCGGAAGTGCTTCTGGGACGAGACTTTCCAGCCCTATTGGGCCACAACTCCACCAGTCCGTCACCCTCTCCAAAGGACAGGCAAGACGCATGGACGGAGAGCGCACACAAGTCACCCGCCCTTTTAGCAGACGCTAACGCCAGCAAGAGGGCAGTCTTAAAACCACACACTCAGGACTCGCCTCCAGCACCGGTTCAAAAGGCGGGCCCGAAAGACCCCTTAGGACCACCCTGAGGTCCCAAACCGGGGGCGTTCTCTGTAGCGGGGGCCTCCTCTTGCGGGCGGAGAACGGATGAGAACGGGGCGTGAAACCCCCCGATATCGCCGTGACCCCGGCTCGTCCGGGAGGACCCAAGGCTCCATCACCGCCATGCCCCTCAGGAAAGGGAACCACTGGGCATGTGGACTGTCCGGAGCCACCAGGACCACCGACCTCCCCTCCTGTTCGATCCTCTGCAGCAGGACCGGCAGGAGACGAACTGGTGGAAACGCATACAGCAGGCCCCCTGGCCAGGGGTAGTGAGCCAGGGCGTCCACCCCTAAGGGCGGTTCGTCCGCGGCCCTTAAGGCGAACCAGGACGGGCACTGTGCGTTCTCTGCACTGGCGAAAAGGTCGACCACTGGACGGCCGAATCTCCGCCAGACCTCTGCAGCTATCCGCGGGGCCAGGCCCCACTCGTCCTGGAGTGGGCCCCCCCTGGACATCCTGTCGGCACCCACGTTCCGGGCACCCGGGACGTGGCGCGCCCTCAGGGACAGGAGGTGAAGCGCCGCCCACAGCAGCGTCACCGTCGCCATGCAAAGGAGAGCGGGGGATCTGGTGAGCCCTGTCTGTTCAGATAAGACACCACCGTGGTGTTGTCTGAGCGACGTGTCTCCCCTGCAGCTGTGGGGCAAAGTGCAGCAGTACTCTGTGCACTGCCTCCATCTCCAGAAGGTTGATGTGGCGGGCTGAGTCCGACCAGCAGCCTCCTACGGAGCTCTGACCGAGGACCCCGCCCCAACCCTCGAGTGACGCGTCCGTGAACACCTCCACGTGAGACACGGCGCAGACCAGAGTCACTCCGTCCCGCAATAGACCCGGAGTGAGCCAGAACCTGATGTCCGACGCTGCAGTTTGGGGAACCCAGATCAGCCTTCCCCCGTCCCGGGAGGGGTGAAGCCTGAGGCGTGAGAACCATCTCTGAAAGTTCCTCATGTGGAGGAGGCCTAGCCGCACCACAGCATAAGCCGCCGCCATCATCCCCAGCAGGGACCTGAGGCGCCGAGCGGGGACCCTGGGGCCCGCTAGCACCTCCCTGGCTAGACGGGTAATGTTCCTACGTCTGTCCTCGGACAATGCAGCACGTGGGTTGCTTCCTCCTCCCTCGAGTGGTGGCGCCCACCGAGGTGAAGTCCTCCACCGCCTGGTCCGGCTGCGGTGGTAGAGGAGCGTTCATCATGGCCGCCGCGGAGGAGTAGAGACTGGGCATGTGATCCAGTGGGAACCGGTCCGGCTCCGGGTCTCGCTGGAGTTCTCCGGGCGCTGGAGCACCGAAGAACGGAAGCCCGCGCCCACTCTCCTCTCTGGGGAGAGCGAGACACGAGGCGCAGCTAGCGCTCTCCGCCGCATGGCCCGAGCCCTGGCACAAGAACAGCGTGAATGCTGGTCCGTGCGCCGGAGCCCGACCCGACACTCCAAGCAACGACGACGTCCGACGCCGGAGGGCGAAGGGGAAATTGGACGAGCAGTCGAGGCAGACATCTCAGCAGACAAAGTAGATGTAGTAGATGTAAGTATGATCTCAATCGGCGCCAGAGTGAAAGAGGGGGCGCGGCCTTGTGCAGGGGCTTTTATAGAGGAGGGTCGCCTAGTGATTGGAGCATATTTATATATATTTGATCTCTCTGGCGTGTGACCTGGGGGTCACGTGATATCCCACTAGCGAAGTCCTAAGGGACGTAGCACCATGACGTAGAACCAACTTTTAGAATACATAGAAAAATGTGCATTTTTAGGAAGAAGATACAGATGCAGTTTGAGATTCTACTCAGCGGATTTAGCAGAAGACAAATTTCACATGTCAAATAATTATTGAAATCCACAAATACAAATACATTTGCACAGCAAAATGTGTGGATAATGTTCTTTAATATATTACAATTGATTATTGTGGGGAAAAAGAACACACTGGTCTTGTGTCTATCCACCTGGTTCTGATATAGATGTATTAAACACTTGTATTGATCACATCTTGTTTAATGGAAGTGGAAATGTAATCGATCTGCTTAAACTAAGCATGTTCTGTGTAGCCGAACCCTTCATTGTCATGGTGTGGCTTTTATTTTTGTACTTTGGTTTTATTTTGACATTGTTTCTCTGTGGTTTTGTTTTGAGTTTGACTTCTGTGCTGTTTCCCCTGTCTTGATTGTCTGCCCCGCCCTGATGTGTTTCACCTGTGTCCATGTCTATAATTACCCTGTGCCCCTCTCCACATGTGGCTGATCCATTGTATTGTACACTTCTGTTCCGTCCTGTTCCTGGTTCTGTATTTTGGATTTTGAGTTTTGTTTTCACCTGGACATCAATTTTATTAAATAATGATTTAAGAAAATTGATGTCCAGGTGAAAACAGAAGTCAAACTCAAAACAAAACCACAGAGAAACAATGTCAAAATAAAACCAAAGTACAAAAATAAAAGCCACACCATGACATTCATCCTCAAATGACTCGACCTAATCGTATCACATATCATGCTACTATTTTCAAATATTCTAAAGTGGTTTTCTTTTAAATGATCTAACAGACCACTTGCCCGTCTTCCTTGTATGACTGTAATTAAAGAAAAATATAACTATAATTAGGGCAGGGCGATAGGGCAAAAAAGTAAAATCTTGATTTTACTTCCAGCTTTGGACGATTTCGATTTTCATTAAAGTCACCGAAGACAGACTTTGCCCGTAAAAATATGTTTTGATCTTTCCGCTCGATATTCAAGTTTCAAAACTATTTTTAATTTGTTTCCCCCAATACGTATTATAAAAGTCTTGGACAGACTATGTCCTGTAATTGCAAGTATAATTTTTGTGCTGCTGGAACTCTCATAATATCCTTCATTCGATTTAACGATTTTCAAAGTTTTCACAAATTCGATTTTTTCAAAAGCCGCTTAATTGCCTAAATTCGATTTATTGCCCAGCCCTAACCATAATTATAAAAAAGATGCTTTATTCGTCCCACAGTGGGGACATTTCAGTGTTGCATCTTAAGTTACAGAACATTAGGAATATATGGAAAATTAAGGATAACTAAACTAATTGGAATAAAGAAACAAGTGTAACCCAGATAATAATCTAAATGGATAAAAGTTGTAACAAGGTTATAAAAGTTAAAATGACAATTTGTTTTAATTCATTATTCATTAGCAGATATGGTTCTCTATAAAGGGTTAAAATCAGTGTATAAATGCATAATTCATATTTATTTTCTTTACAATATTGTACATGTGTAAATGTGTATTTTTATTTTTTGTATGATTTTTTGATGGTCAATTAAGGTGACATAACATCGAATTGGGACCATGGATCTTTATAATAATAACTGGATAGGGTATTACTAGGGTATAGCTTATAGCTGTCCCACCAATGGGCACAGGGGGCGCCCGTGGTACTGCAGACTAAATTCACGAGGGCTACCCAGAAAAAAGTCCCACAGAACTCAATGTAAACTAAAACAGCTCGACCTCAGCTGACAGAGAACCTACAGCTTTCATAAAGATCGGATTTTGTGGGGATTTTAGTGTCCCTTGTCATCCTGAAATTTTTTTCTTCTTAAATCCTTCGGTTTCCCTTTCCACACTTTACTGCCACAAACTCTGTTGTTTTCCTTCCCGCTCTGACTCCACTCTACCGCTGCTTCGATCAGCAGCTCTGATTAGTCAAAGCATGAGAGCCACACATACGTATTTGGCGCAACACATCATGGGAGCTCGTCCACTGCCTTGAACTGGGAGGACCAGACAATGCCCAAATATAGACGAGTTCCGCTAATCTTTCAGCACAAGCCAATTTATTTGAATAGGGCGCCATCTTGGATCACCGGGGCTTGATTGGGACAGAGAAGGTTCGAGGGATTCTCTGAGGACAGCGATAACATTCGTGTTCAAATTTTTTGAAAAAGTTTTGTGCCATGGTTTGCTGTTAAAAGAAGCCATCGGGAATGTATGCGATAAAACTCAGAAGTTTCAACGCGGAGCTTGTGGACTGCGTTTTTACTGATTATCACTAGTTTATTGAGCTTGTAAAGAAACAACCTCGCATCTGAGACTTTAGGTTGAGGTTCGCCAACCCCGCGAAACCCACAGAAGCTGACAGTGGATGTTCTGAACGGGGAAGCGATGGGGTCGTGAGTGAGCAGAGCGACCACTAAGTTTTTGGTCTCAATTTCCTCAATTTCAATTATGTGGTGTTGAACTAACTGTATGTTCCAAACATAAATACCTAGACCAAATAGAAAAAAGCAACCATTCACAAACTCAATGTGGCATGCAACGGCTGTCAAAGGATTTTTTTGAAAAGGCCAAGATGGGGAAGTGCAAGTACTTTGTTTGTGTCCGCGAGAATTAGGACATTTTAGGCAGTCATTTAATGTCTGATGCATGGCTTTATCTGTCAGCTCAATGAAAGCCAGAATATTGTAATCATAAGCCTGACAAATGTCAAATTCAGTGCCACGCGGGACCAGTCAGATCTGGGGAGACACTGGTACAGCTGTTTGCTCTGAGAGTGAGGGTTTTTGCGGTGATTATGTGATAGTTTGATAGTTTGCAGCTGATGAACGCAATGGTATGACAGTCATGTGAGGGGCCTTGAAGCAGCACAGCCCCCTCCGCTTTGTCTTTGAAAGCTTCCTTTTCTCTGATGATCAGTCTTCTTTGGTCGTCCTCTTCCAGGTATTATTTTAAGTTCAGAGGTTGGTAGTGAAAATCTATTGAAAATAATAAAAAAATTGATTAAGCTCAAAACAACTGTTTTAGAGCTACTTAGGACATGCAGCCGTTTCCAGGCGCAGCAACAGTTTGCTGAAGTTACTACCGTCTCCACTTGTCTCATCTTTTCTACATGTACGAAAGCAAAGACTGTAGGTTTCCAAGTGTTTTGTCACTTGTTTATTTCTGTTCATCTAGTTCAGGCATGTCAAAGTCAAATTTTCTGCGAGCTGAGGGCCGGACTGGTTCAATGTTTATTAACTCATTGCCTGCCAGCCTATTTCAAAACAGGTACTCCCATATTGCCAGTAGTTTTTGATGATTTTTATAGATTTTTCAAGACCCACAGAATATTGTATACTATGACTATCTGAAATCCGAAACCAGATTCTGAAAGAATAGACTGACTACTTTCATCAGCAAAAAGAATTTTGTTTCTAGCTTGTAATCCTCAGTTGAGTAGAGGGAAGTTTTACTGAAATTACCAAAAAGCTGAGAAAAAGAGGCACAACAAGTGCATCTAGCTGTTTTCAAACCATTCAGAGAGCGCTGCTGCCCCCTGCTGGCTCCATTCAATATGCTCTCAAGCTTATCCCCAAACATATTAGATATAATAGACATCTGGGAACATGAAAATAGCAGAAAACGCAATTGCAATGGCAGGCAACGTGCCATGTAAAATTCATTCGCGGGCCGGATTTGGCCCGCGGGCCTTGACTTTGACACATGTGATCTAGTTCATCTAGTCATAGTTTGTAAGTTAACCCCAGGCATTAGTTCTACCTAATTAGTTCAGTTGTATTTATTATGTATTTGTACAACACAAAGCTAAATGTACATTATTTCTGTTTTATTTTATACTCAAGGTTTCACTCAAGGTTTTCACAAAATGTAACCTGTCTACAAGTCCTCTATTAAAGGAGCAAGGAGCTCAGTTTCCTGTCTCGTGAAGACCGAGTTTGACTTGCTGTTGATTTACGTTAACATACACCACCTATATCCAACACGTATTGATAACAATACAAGCGTAACATGGGACTTTTAAGGAAAGTTCAGAGTCACAGCGGGAGTACATCACCCGGGGCCACGCGGTTCCAGCCCATGGTTCCAGCGGCCACAGTCCAGCGTTTGCAAAGACAAACTGACTTAACTGAATGTATGACTAGTTATATCATCTTTCTGTCTAAATGTATAGTGTCCATAGTGTTACGGGCCAAGGAAACATAGTGCTGGTAACGAGAGGTGGATAATGCGTCATGTACTTTAGCTGTTGCATTATCCACCTTTCGCATTAGCGTTTTCCCGGTGTAAGAAGTGATTATTTTTGACTCATCAAAATTGAATGGCGCCGCGAGCTGGAGAAAAAGGGCAAAGGATGAGTTTATTTCAGCTTAAAACAGCAACAACAGGTCCATCTCCTTAATTTTCACTGGTTCACTGATAACGCTCGTATTTTTAATTAATCTGCGATTTTGCAATGCATATACTCCTCTACCTCAGTTAAAACGTCTACTCACCAAGAAAATACTCACCAAGTTGAATGTGTCGAGGCCTTTTTACATGTTAAGCCGCTGAAATGGATGTATTGTGTGTTGCCAGTCTTCCCCGCATGGTGGTGATGGATGAGGAGTCCAATGGGACGTAAACATGACCAATGGGACGTCGCCATGTGTCGAAATCTTTCAAAATATACTCTCATCTTCCTCTTCATAGCTCTGTCTGTGATCATCTTTCTATTTCGTAACATAAACTCCTTTGAGGTAAGTTGTTTTAAACATTGTAAAACCAATAACACATAATTTCCCGATTTCTGTGCCCACTGGGACAAATATTTATGACGTATAAAATTACTGTAGATTTCTTGGGTTTTTGGCATCATATCGACACAAACTAATATGTCCAATAGGTCTGAGATCGCAGAGACAGTAAAACGTTAGAGTTGGGTATTGGATTGGCTTTTCGTTTACATGAAGATGGTGTTTCAGCGGAGTGATAACGCAAGCGTTGAGAAACAGCGCGGCGGGGGTTGTTCCACACCCGCGTGAAAAGGTGTAAATTCTGCACCTGCACTGACCTCACTACTTCCTTGCACGTACATTTGGACATGCGCAGTAGGCGAGAAAAACAATAATTGTGGCGGGTCAACGAATGCTAAGTGTGCTTCGAGCGCTACGCGGAGGATGATTCTACTTCTTTGTCCGTCCAAACAAAACTACGCAAAGCTGGAGTTTCAGTTTCCATTTTTGCTGCAACTGTTAAATGCAGAATGATCTTTGCCATGGCCTGAGGAGGATGTTGTTGAGAAAGTAGTTATACTCCTGTTGCCGGGTGCTAGAACTACATTGTTTTCCGTTGTCATGAAAACCCTGTGTACTTCAAATTAGGAGCCTGGTCGTTTTTGCTAAACGAGGCCTGAATGTAATGAGTGTTTGGGTCATGTCTCAGTGTGTTCAGCGGCTCGCTTCTGTTATCACGGTGTGAAATGAATGGCAAAACCGCTGTACTTCAAAAAACTTTCTACAAATTTTGTGTGACCTTGTGTGGCATTCTATCAACATAAAGAATACTGACTAAACATTTAAACATATATGTATTATACTGTATATGTAATGATAAATTACTATTAAATGTAATATAAGGGGGACTTCCGGTGTCATGGTGGATTTTAAACGTTTTATGAGATGGCCGTAACCTTTTAATCCAGAACAACGGCTACAAACTACATTTATCTGACTTTAAAGTAAGCAGCGAGTACTGTTAAAAGAAGAATTCCCACAAAGATGTCAGGCAAGCAAAGGAAATCAAAAGCAAAAGGCGCTAATGCTAACAAAGAGGAGCTTGCAACCATGCCAGCGGCCACTGAGCTGTCGGTACCTATGCTACAAGCTGAAATGGAGAAGAACCGATCAGGCGTTCTTGAGGAAATTAACGCTTCGCTTTTACCGTTCAGTACAATTTCGTATAACATTTTGGATAAAAAATGATCACGCAGAAATAATCTAGACATAATTGGTCTACCAAAAGACTCAAAAGGTCGTGCACCCACAGGCTTTATGTCCAGATTTTTTGTGGTCGTACTACAGGACCCATCATTTAAGGAGCAACCTCAACTGGACTGCACATAGGCCAATGCTTGTCCGCTTTTTGCGCTTCCAAGAGAAGGAGCAAGTACTCGCCATTGCAAGGAAAAAGGGGCAGCTGTTCTACAATGGTCGCAAGATTTTTATCTTCCCAGACCTCAGCACTGCCCTCACCAAGAAGCGTTTAGTCTTCAATCTGCTCAAATCCATGGTTCACCTAAAGGGAGTTACGTTTTTTCTCTTTTATGCTGCTGTCCTCTGTGTTACGTATCAAGAAAAGGATTATACATTTGAATCGTATTGGAAGTGGAAATACCTTACTCCAATACTTCAAGTCTATGACCTCATTATCTGTTGAATAGGGAAAGAGACGGAGGCGCAAGGAGGAGAAGGAAGAGGAGAGGTGGAAATCTTATATCCCATGTCTTTTATTTTTTTCTCTTCTCTTAAAGCTTATTTGAGAATTTGGGGGGCTGTCCCGCATTCTCGCACACTGTAGTTTCTCTCTGCTCACAGGCCACTGTTATACGTGTGGCTGGAGGGTGGAGAAGATGTTGAGAGGGAATGTTTGTCATCCACCTGTCCATGAATGACTGTAAAATGTGGAATATTAAAAAATGCTCAATAAATTGTGTTGTTTGAGGATAAGAAATGCTTTTCACCTCCACCTTCTACCACCAGAGTTGCCTGGCCTGCCAAACAATATGCTTTTTCAAAGACATATTCTTCTTTTGAACAGAAAGGAGGAGTGTCTGGCAGGCCAGGCAACCACCAGAGGGAGGAGTTGATTTTGTTATTACATATTTTTTTCCCAAAATTTGAAAATTAGAATTGAAATCCTTGTTGTTTCAGAACTGGAACTGCCACACCATCTCGGCACTCTACCAGCTCCAGAGCCGGATCCAGACCTCTTTCAACCCGGTGTCTCTACCCACATTCTACCAAAACCGTAGTTTCTGCTCGCACCTGGGACAGCGTCCGTCTGCAGAGGATGAACTGGAGGAGCGCTACCTTCTGGACTCCATCCTCTGGCCTGTGTCCTCCCATCAGCCTTGGCATCTCCCCTTACGCCTCACCACAGACCCGGGGCACAGCCTGTTCGCCATACTCCCCTCTAAATCGGGACGCAAGTGGCATTTGGGAGACCAGCTGGAGGCTCTGGTGCAAGTACATGACTTCCAGGGGAGGCCCAAGCATTACGGGGGAGACTTTCTTCTGGCCAGACTTCACTCTCCGGAGCAGGGGGCAGGGGTAGCTGGGACAGTGCTGGACCATAAGAACGGCTTCTATTCAGCCAAGTTCCCGCTTCTCTGGACCGGCTCGGCTCAGGTCGAGATCACATTAGTGCATTCAAGCGAAGCTGTCACCGTGCTGCAGCGCCTGAGAGAAGAACGTTCGGATAGAGTGTTCTTTAAGAGCTTATTTCGATTGGGATTTTTGTCGGAGACCACGGTGTGCAACCTGTGCCTGCCTCCTGACCAGCAGCCTTTGTGTAACTATACTGACTTGCACACCGGAGAGCCATGGTTCTGCTACAAGCCCAAGATGCTGGGCTGTGACACCCGAGTCAACCACGCCAAGGGGGGCTACCTGAAACATCTCATCACCAATAATGAGGCTCTGCTCTTCCAGAGGTTTGTAAAGAGTCAGCTAGTAGAATTTTAATTGTATTTGTTTATTTGATAGGGACAGGGCACATAAAAGAAGTCATAGTATCTATTATATTTGGCCATGAAAATTATTATTGATATAAAATATATGGTGAACCATGTATGAAGGATAATAAATGCTGTGTAACGCCTGTAGCTCCCTCTGCTACCACCAGAGGGACAGAGGAGGCTGAATTTGTCATGATCTCGTTTCATGATGTGCACATCACGGGACTAAATAAATTGCACTTTTTTGTTTTGTGTTAAAAAGATTACTTGCTTCCATTGCACATTCTTCCATTACTTCCGTTGTTGCACTTTTTTGTGTGTTTATGTAATTATCTTTTCTTATCCCCTTGTTCTGTAAATGGTTTGGTAAGTATGTATGTGTGTTTAAATGTTTGTATGTTTGTATAGGACCCTCTCGGAAATGAGATGATTCTTCTCAAGGGTTCTCAAGGGCTCTCCTTTAGATCAGATTCAGATTCATTTATTTATAAACTAAACTAAACATTATTGCTACAGACTAATGGCACGTTCAGGGTCAGAAGTTCTCATTGTACCCCTCAATACATATTGTCCATTGTTTTGGGCACATATTAATTAATGTTATTTGTCCTGTTCTAGTGGAGTTAACCTCAAAGTTTACATTCATGCGTCAGGCCCAGATAGAATCACTGTCCTTCCTCCACTCAAAGGTACGGTAAAGTATCATACTTTCATTTCCCATTTTGCTCGAGTGTAATTTCACTTTCCTTTCTCTTCATATATTACATCATATATGATATATGACTCTTTTTTTCAGATAACGTGCAAATTGAAAGTGACACTCAATACCCAGAGCCGGCCAAAATAGGCCCCTCTGGATATTACTATGAAGACCGCTGGAAGCCGGTAAACGGGTTTCAAATACGGCAGTTCAATGACTCAGCCAACGTCACCCAGTGTTTGAGGAACAAAATGATCTACATGTACGGGGACTCTACCGTGCGGCAGTGGTTTGAATACCTCACTGACTTAGCACCCGGTAAGATGTTGTTTTGTTAAGGGTAACCATATATATATTTACACACACACACCCACCACTCCATTCTGGTTCCTGGAATATACCATGCTTTCTAGGCAAACGTCGCACCTGTGTATAAGCCGCATCACCTAAATTTCAAAAGAAATGGGCATATACGTAGGCTGCAGTTGAATGTAGCAGATAGACGACTAATTCAACAGGTCACATGATTTAATAATGAGGCGTTTAACAGCTTCATTGTTGCCATGCCAGTACTATTTCACTAGTCTATTTGGAAAAGAAACAAATGTCCTATAGAGTCAAAAATAGTAAGTCTAGAAACTCTGCTCCAACAGCTGTACCACAATAAAAATACACACATTTGCCGCATCACTTTATAAGCTGCAGGGGTCAAAGAACTATACAAAAGTGGCAGCTTGGGGTCAGGAAATTATAGTAATTCTCCATAGAAAAGTGTTTTAAATCTTCTGCAGGAATTATTATTAAAAATATCCATTAAGATTTCACTATTGGAAACATTAGGCCCCGCCCACTTCCCAGTAAAATAACTTAAATGGACACAAGCAAAACGCAAACCAGAAAATGTGTGTTCTGCTCGTTTTATGATCAACATGAATTTTGATTTTCATTCATTTGACGTTTAGATATAAAGGAGTTCAACCTACACAGTCCTAAGAACGTGGGGCCGTTCATGGCGGTGGACAGCGCGCACAACATCCTGCTGAAGTACCGCTGCCACGGCCCGCCCATCCGCTTCACCACCGTTATGTCCAGCGAGCTCCGCTACATCTCCAATGAGCTGGACGGCCTCACAGGGAGCCCCAACACCGTGGTGGTCCTCAGCATCTGGGCCCACTTCAGTACCTTCCCCGTGGAGGTCTACATCAGGCGGCTACGGCACGTTCGGAGGGCCGTGCTGAGGCTGTTGGACAGGGCGCCTGGGACGATGGTGGTGGTGCGCACAGCCAACCTCCAGGCTCTAGACCAGGAAGTGAGTCTGTTCAATAGTGACTGGTTCTCGCTGCAGCTGGACCAGGTGCTCAGGGCCATGTTTAAGGGCCTCAACGTGCTCGTGATCGACGCTTGGCAGATGACGCAGGCGCACCACCTCCCACACGCGCTCCACCCGCCTCCAGCAATTGTGAAAAACATGGTTGACATGTTGTTGTCCTACATCTGTCCCGAAAAGAAAAGCCATATAAAATAGAACTCCAAATATTTTCACGTTAATCTGAATATTTGTAAACATGTATTTTATATGACTGATACTGAGAGTTGGATTGAAGGAACTGAATTTGGGACTTTTTCATGGGATTAGAATTTCTAATGTGCAGACAGCCACAATTTTCAAGTAATATTATTATTAACTTGCAGTAATAGGGTTCTTGCCAGAGCTTGAGTACCTTGGTAATTTCTTTGTCATTGGGGCAATTTCATCCCCAATGCATCAATGACTTTGATCAGTTGGTCTTTTTTTTTATAATCATTGACGTCAAATTGTGGCATTTTGCCTGAAAGTCGTGTCATTGCTCGCCCCTAGTGAGAACGCCGGATAGAATGGGCTACCATATGTTTCAGTCTTTTAAAGCCAATTATCTCCAGTTATGGAAATGCCATTTATATATATTATTTTTTTTAGTTTTTTTTTTTAATTACAGACTTGTAGTCCAAAACACAAAAAATAGACAACATAAGACAATAAAAGTCCCCAAATCTCTTTAGAGGAGGCATCTATACTGTACCAGTGTTTCCACAGTGCAGAGGTATAACGAAGATCACTGTGTGCTCTACTCGTCAACACTAAAATCATCATATTTGCACTATTGTCCAGGCGACACATAAACTTGTACATTAGGTTCTTCAATTATTTATTTTATTATTTTTGTTTCCAACACAATTTATTGAGTTTTTTTTATATTCCACATTTTACAATCATTCATGGACAGGTGGATGACAAACATCCCCTCCACCCTCCCAAATTAAGTACAAATAGTTAAACATGTATGTATATAAAAAAATAAAGAAAAACAAATTCAAAAATAATAATAATAATAATAAATAAACAGCATACATGTACGTATGTC
The DNA here is from genome assembly GCA_964034765.1 of Knipowitschia caucasica. Classification (NCBI taxonomy): domain Eukaryota; kingdom Metazoa; phylum Chordata; class Actinopteri; order Gobiiformes; family Gobiidae; genus Knipowitschia; species Knipowitschia caucasica. The sequence goes on along the minus strand of OZ035837.1, from coordinate 19,130,798 downwards.
TGTGGTGTTTGAGTATAATTTTGCCAATCTGGTTTTACTTTGGTGCGCTCTGTGGGCCACTTTGAATTTTATCACTTGAAATCTTGCACTAGATGAGAAGGACACTTATTTCCCGCAGTGCCGCAGAACACCAATTTTCATTCAAGAAAATACATAGTTTCTTTTCCTATTCAATTTTAATCTTGGCCATTGCAGGTGGTGAATTTGGTTCGAGGAGGTCATATAGAAGAGAAACATGACGTTTCATTTTATTAACCAGAGGAGACAAAAGGTCAATATCAGATTGTGGAGGTGAAGCCGGGAATGAAGTGGTATTAGACTGGAGAAAATTACAGATTAGAAGAATAAAAATCACCAATTTCAAACCCTGTCTTTCCCAGGATGAGAATCTACCTTCCATCGGAGGAGGTTGGAATATAAATGTTGCAAACCGGAGTACTAAGCGGGAGAGTCTGCCAATTACGATTATTTTCAATTGGCCAAATATATATATATATATTTGTGATAACGTTGCAGATCAAGTAAACCCATACCACCATCCAATCTTTGGAATAATGATATTTGAAGTATAGGAGGTTTATTGCTCCATATGTATGACGAGATCAGGCTATTGAAATTATTTAGGCAGATACAGAGGAAGGCACTGAAATACATTTAAATATAAGAAACGGGGACCGGGACGATGTTTATTTTTATGCTGTGTAGGAGCGGGGACAATAGACATCCTTGACGAGTTCCTCGCGTTAGAGGAAAGAAAGAGGATCTTAAAAAAACAGTGCACACACAAGCCTGAAGAGATGAAGTGGTCACTGAAGCCAATTTCTTTCAGGGACAGATAAGGCCACTCCACACAATCAAAGGCCTTTTCAGCATCTAAAGAAACTACAGCCTCAGGCACTTGTAATGTAGAAGGAAAAAAAAACTATATTTAGAAGTCTGCAGACATTTGTGAAAGAGTGCCGGTTTGTTATGAAACCTGTTTGGTCTTCTGAAGTGATAGTATGTATGACTGATTCAAGTCGGCATGCAAAGATTTGACAACATTTTTACGTCTACATAAGTGAAAATGGTCGTTACAATGAACACCTATCTGGGTCTTTTCCTGGTTTGTATATAGTGAAATGGTCGCTTGTCTGAGGGAAGGTGGTAATTCCTTGCTGCAAAGAGATGTTCATTGATTTACAATACAATTCAATTTACAATTTATTCTTGTACAGCCCTAAATCACAACAGAAGTCATCTCAGAGGATTGGCAGTACAAATCTAATTCAATATAATAGGGAAATCTAGAGAAGTACTCCTCTCAACAGAGAGCCTGGGCATTTCTAGATTATCAAAAAAAACCTAGTATTAAAGTGATTGTCTGGAGTTTGTCAGAAAAAAGAGAGAGGTACAGCCAGGATTTGAAAAAACGGCCCAAGCTTCCTCCCCCCCTCCTTTCTGATTGGCCTATGCCTACGTTTCCGTAACACATCATAAAATCTGAGAACACATTATACATATACATTATTAATACACATGCACGGAGGTTTTCATAATTATTTGTTTACGTTTTCATGACAAAAATAATATTTTAATGCACGAAAAAAGCGATCGCGATAAACCCGGTAGTAGCTATTATCATTAATTGAACATTATAGGACACATCTGCATAGGATCTGATTATGGATATAGGTTCAGTATATAAATGGGTAACTCAATGCGGATGTTCAGAATTCTTTGTCCAGTTTTCATTAAGTTCCAGAACCTATAGACAAGTTATTTTTTGCATTTCTTCTTCTTCTTCTTCGTGTGCGTTTTCGGCAGGCTAGACGCCGCTAGGCGTATTGCTGCCTTCCACAGTCAGTCAGTGGAACTGCATCAAGGGAAAATCTTCACATGAAGATTAGTGGAAGAAATAAACTCCATCACAGCAGCAATGATCTCACGCCGATTTGTTTGTGGTTTGAGCATGGTCTTCAATGACACACTGTCAACCCCCGTTCCCAGCACAACTTTAAACATTTGGCATCGCTCCTGCTTGTAGCATACACACTCCATTAGTACATGACGAACAGTCTCTTCTTTCCCGCCGCACTCACAAAGTCCATTTGGTCTCTTTCCTATAAGAACAAGATCTGGGGCAAACCCACAGTGTCCCAGTCTGAGTCTTGTATATATTACTTGCTCCCTTCTGCTCTTTCCCCAGGTGATGTCTCCCCCCCTGACACTGCTCTGAACCAAATAAAAATGCCTCCCCCTTTCCTCTACATCCCACGCACTCTGCCATCTGCGCCCAATCTCCTGTCCTATCATTACACAGAGCTCGGTGTATCCCAACGTTGTTAACAGTAACATTCTCCAAATTCAAGGCTTTCTTCGCAATAGAGTCTGCACTTTCATTTCCAGCAACTCCCACATGAGCCGGCACCCACATGAAGGCTACTGAAATGCCTATCGCCTCAGCTCTATACAGAGCCATAAGAATTTCCGAAATTATGTCCTGTCTTGCGTGGGACACTCCTGCTTGCAGCGCCATCAGAGCAGCTGCAGAGTCTGTACAGATTAACGCTTGCTGAGGACAAATCTTACCTACCCACTCCAACGCACCCAGAATCGCTATTGTTTCTGTGGTAAAAACTGACACCCCATCTGGGAGCCGATGTCCCCGACTTACACCAACCTCAGGAATGTGGACAGCAAAAGCTGCCTTCTTGCTGCCAGGGTCAACAGAACCATCTGTGTAAAACTGCATGGACCCACCCCAATTTTCATCAATAGTTTCTGTTACCACCCCGACTGGGTTACTTCTACCCTTCTGCTTAAACTTATCCCTCACAGCCCAATCTATCTCTGGATCTGGAAGCAACCATGGAGGGACACTCGGCCAGACAACCCTGGGAGACATGTCATTGCCCCAATTAGGAAACTCTCTTCTCACTTCTTTTACTAAACTCTCTCTTCTTCTTTTCTGAGCAGGCAGCCAGCTAGCCTCCAGCAATCCCTTCACAGGATTCCCTTGGTCTTGGCTCTGTACCCTCCCAATATACTGAAGGGCTAACTTCACACGTCTCAATTCAAGGGGCATCTCACCACACTCCACTAATAAGGCTGGGATAGATGTGGTCCTAAAAGCCCCACAGCACACCCGCAACGCTTTCGCCTGCACCACATCCAGCCTCGCTAAAATTGTCTTAGCCGCACTCCCATACGCCAAGCACCCATAGTCGCACCATTGCCCTGTAGATCATCAGTTGAGTTCCCTTGTCTGCACCCCAACTACTACCCGCAAGGCACCGCAATATATTAATAATTTTCCCACATTTTGCAACAATCTTATCAACATGGGATCTCCAGGTCAACCTCTCGTCAAAGTGCACACCTAAAAATTTAAACACTTTGACCCTTTCAAGCACTCTGCCATACATACTCAGTCCCAACTGGCCTACTTTACGCTTATTTCCAAATATAACATATTTACTTTTATCTACTGAAATTTTAAAACCCCACTTTCCTGCCCATTCAGTAACCCTATCCAGCGCGACTTGTAACTTCCTCATTATAAAACTAACATTTCGCCCTCTTTTCCACATTGCCCCATCATCTGCAAATAGAGATAGACCACACCTATCTCCAACATTAGAAAAAATATCATTGATCATTACATTAAAAAGTACAGGACTTATTACACTGCCTTGTGGCGTACCATTATCAATTCCCACTACCTCTGACAACTCATCTCCAACTCTAACCTGAATTTTGCGGTTATTCAAAAAGGCTTTAATCCAATTCAACATTCTCCCTCGAATCCCTGCATCATACAGTTTAATGATGAGCCCTTCTCTCCACAGCATGTCGTAAGCTTTCTCAATATCTAGAAATACAGCCACAACAGCCTCCTTGTTATCTATTGCTTTCCGAACATCTGACTCTAGCACCAGAACCGAGTCCATTGTGCTTCTTCCCAGCCTAAATCCATTTTGAATGTTTGTAAACCAACCCTCTTTCTCTAATTTATACACTAATCTGTCTGTTACCATTCTTTCCATAATCTTGCACAACACTGCTGTTAATGCAATTGGCCTATATGACCCCGGATTTTTGGCCTCTTTCCCTGGCTTTAGGATTGGTACCACCACAGCCTGTTTCCATGCTGAAGGCAATACCCCCTCTTCCCACACATTATTAATAAGTGCCAACACTTCATGCAATACCAAATCATCAACATGCTTAAAAAATTCGTACATCAGCCCATCCTTACCTGGTGCTGTTTTACCACCTCTACTTATTGCCTTCTGCAATTCATTGAGTGAAAAGTACAAATTACCTGGATCAGAGTTGTCATCGTTAACTTCCAGTTTATACTCTTGACTGTTCAGGGTTCCATTTCTCTCCCTAATCCCCTTCTCTCCTATATTATTGCCACAGTGGACCTCCTGGAACTTCTTTACAAGTAAACTTGCCTTCTGGATGTTGCTTAAGGCTTCCACCCCTCCATCTTCAAGAACAGGAATAGCTCTACGCCTGCAGACACCTGCCATACAATGCACCGCTGACCAAACCTCCGCTGCTGATGTCTCCACTCCTAATCCACTACAATACTTCCTCCAACAATCCCTCTTGGCTACCTTTATTGTTCTACGTGAAACAGCCCTCAACTTTTTATATTCTATAGAGTTCTGTTCTGACGGAAACTTCTTAAATTGCTTATACGCCTTCTTCCTTGCCCTAATAGCATATGTACATGCCTTATTCCACCAGGGCACACTTACCCTATTCCTCCCTCCAGCCTTACAGGGTATACACTGACCCATATTATGCGCAATTTCGCTACACAAACTGTCATTCCACTCCTCCAAAGAGTCATCATTTACCTTATCTAAATCCCTATTACACCCCTGAGCAAACTCAGTCCACTTAGCTCGACTAAAATCTAAAGCTTTTGGCCTGACCAACGTATCTGTGACTAAAGACCTACCAAATCTCACTAATATAGGAAAGTGATCACTCCCTAATGAACAACTATCCAGACAGTCCCATTCCCCTAAAGCAGCCAACTCACTCGAGGCCAGGGCCACGTCTATACATGAAACCCCTCCCGTTCTCACATCAAACCTTGTGGGCCTGCCATCATTCATACAAATTAGTCCATTCCTATCAATAAAATCCTCAACCTCCTCCCCATTATGGTCACGAGACCAGCTGCCCCACAACGGGTTATGGGCATTAAAATCTCCTACCCACACCAACGGTGTTCCTACCCCCTGAAATACTTCACCTAAAGTGTCAGAATTAAGGTGCAAACATGGATTATAAAAATTCACAACATTAATTTTCCCCTGTGTACCCCAAACCCTCACTGCCATACACTCCAACCGAGTGTTAAGTGATAGTCTCTGATATTGCACATTCTCCCGAATAAAGATTACACACCCCCCTCCAGCTTTATCAGCACGATCAAGCCGCTCACTCACATACCCAGGCACCACAAAATCCAGGCAAGGTTTTAACCATGACTCCTGAACGCAAATTAATTCTGGTTTGTGAATAAAATCTTCTAAGTACCTTTTAAGTTCCTGTCCATTTGCAATGAGGCTTCGCGCATTCCATTGCAATACGTAAAACATTTAACCTACTGAAGAGCTTTCTCCACTCTGACTGGCCCCTCCTCCTTGTGATCATCTACGTGCGTGCGCAAGATTCAAATGCTCTGGGGACACTTCCGTACCCAAAAACCTACCTGCCTCTTTTGCAATCATTGCTTTATACCAGATGGCGTGTCCACCTGTCTTGCTGCCCATAAGACTTCCACTAAAAAGGCAAAGAACGCCACCTTACGCCAGAGGTGGGACAAAGTCATTGTTTAGCAAGTCACAAGTCAGTCTCAATTCATTGCCCTCAAGTCACGAGTCAAGACAGGCAAGTCCCGAGTCGAGTCCAAGTCAAAGGCCAACAAATCTCAAGTCAGTCCCAAGTCCTACGGTTTGACTTTCGAGTCCTCTCGAGTCTTTTTGACCGCGATTTGTTTCTTGTTGGTCTCCACGTACTTTTGTAGGCAAACAAAATAATGTTAGGAATCATTTTGCTGGTGCATTCTCGTTGGTCTCTGACCCATGGACTAACAGTTTGTTCCATGTCGTTGGCTGCTGATAAATCAAAACTATCTACGTGATCTAATTGGATGTTGTGCCAGATGCAGGCTCAGTTACACATGCACAGACCACACATAAAATCAGAGCAGTCCGTGTCAACATACTTTTTATCTTTGGGGTTTTTAATGGGAAGTAGCAAGTGCAGCATATATGAATATGAGTATTGGGCTAGGACCTGTATCTATATGATCAGTTTAATGTCCGTAGTGGTTATTGTTCCAAATGTCCTACTGTAGAATAGGGGTAGTATGAGGGGTCTAGGCTTTGGACCTGGGGCAGCTCGCCATCAACTGGACCAGCATTAGCAATATCTCATAATTACCAATATATCATTACATAATAAAATGTCTCATATAAATTAATTCAATCAGTCAAAGCACTGATTCTCATATCAATGCACCATAAACAATAGTGCAAATATTAATCTAGCTTAGTGCACATAATCAAAACAACTATCTAATGTATGCAAACTTTAGCAGGAGGAGCACAGCAAAAACATACTCATAATAATAGGCCTCGGCGCCCACACAGAAAAATATAAGAAAGAGCCAACAGAGCAGCGCAGGCTAGCGCTAGTTTGACTCACCAGTTCCTCTTTAAAACACGGCACACAGTGTGACAACTGCGTCGATTCAATTGTATGAGGCGCCTGTAGTGAAAGCATATCAATTACGGTTTGTAGAACAAAATATGACGTTAGGTCGCGATAAATACCTGCAGCTCGCTCATTTCCAGCTCCCCTACGACAACACACCCACCGGTGAATGCAGTCCGCTTGTTTAGGGAAGTGTTGCTGCGCGAACTGCGGAGAACTCACGTTCGAACTCTCGCGCGAGCGCTACAACTACCGCGAGGCTTTGTTTCTTCAGAGACGGCATAGATAGAAAGAGAGATGCGGAGAAAGGTAAAAATGGCCCGGGTTACGCAAGTCTTTACAAGTCAATTGGCGCAAGTCCAAGTGAAAGTCAGAGTCATTGATGTTAAAGTCCAAGTCGAGTTGCAAGTCTTTTTATATTTGGTCAAGTCGAGTCTGAAGTCATCAAAATCATGACTCGAGTCTGACTCGAGTCCAAGTCACATGACTCGAGTCCACACCTCTGCCTTACGCACCACAAAACAATCATCCGAGACTTGACCACCTGACTGGTTTAACCTTTCACTTTGAGCCTTCTGCCCCTCCTGGCCTGTCTCTTTGACTCTCCTGACAGCCTCAGCATAGGAGATATTCTCAGTCTTTTTAATTGTCTCCACTTCTTGGGCTTTGACATGTACCCCACATCCCCTGTACGCCGCCACATGGTTGCCCCCACAATTACAGCACTTCACTTCACTGTTTGTGCACTCTGAATAATCATGACCGCCACCGCACTTTCCACACCTTTTCTCCCCTCTACACACTGCAGCGACATGCCCAAATCTCTGACATTTATAGCAACGCAAAGGCGGGCGCACATATGGTTTAACCTGAAATGCCATAAACCCAAGAGTAACTCTCTGCGGCATGACCTCTTCTCCAAACAAAATGAGCACAGCAGTGCTGTCCCTCTCTTCTCCCTGTCTCCTGGTTTTGAACCTCTTTACTCCCAAAACTTCCCCCCCTTTCAGGTTTTTAAAAATGTCATCTTCTGAGACATCTGTGTCAATATAAACGACCCCTTTCGCTCCCTGGTCAGAAAGTAGATTTGACCCTGGCACCAAGCCTTGTACAGCCCGTTTATCCAGCTCCTTTATCAGGAGTGCCTTCTTCCTCTGGGCTTCGGTTTTACACAATAAGAACACATTCCCATTAGACAAGATTTTGGCATGCAAGATTTCTCCAATTTTGTCACGAATCTCTGAGGATAGCCTAAGAGGGTTGGGGACTTTTCTCAATTCGTCTTTAAATTTAAGGATTATTTTAAAGCCTTCATCTTCATTCTCAGCCCGCCTCACCATTTTGGCTACTTCTCTCTCACGGCTCCCACTACTACCAGACCTGGTTCGTTTTCCCCCCTCTTTCCCTCCACCCCCCGAACCACCCCCTTTAAGGCCCTGTCCACACGAAGTCAAGCTCAGGCCTAAACGCAAAAATACTTTATCAATCCAGTGTATCGTCCATACGAGGCCGGCGTTTTGGGGGGGTGTAAACGAACATTTTTGAAAGTAGGTCCCAGAGTGGAAAGATTTCAAAACTCCGTATATGCCGCTCCGTGGTTACTGCCTCTCCGCAATGTATCTGAGACGCTTGCGTCATCGCCCCGCCTCTTGTTAAAGCACGCATGCGCCGCACTCAGAAAATAATGACAACAACAATGTAGCTTGTTGGTTTTGTAATCCAGTGCGACCCGAAGCAACAGTTCAACCTCATCGTCCGTCCATACTAATGTAGTACCAGCTCGCCCACTCGCCATGTTGTCTGTTTACAAAATTCCGCGCATGCCCACGGAAGTTTGGGCTTGATCCCGTCATTGCGTCACAGCGCCACCAACAGGTCTGGCATAGCTTCACAGCGTTTTCAGGCGTATTGACTACATTCATATGGACGCACACATTTACTGAGCTAACTCCGTGTTTACAGAAAAAGTTTCTGAAATTATAAGCGTTTTGTCTTCGTGTGGATATAGCCTAAGTCTTCCCATGCAGCAGGAGAGACACCACCAAGAAAAGTGCAGTACTTTAAAGTCAATGTGCCACAGGAAAAGTACAAAAGGAGCCAAATTAAAGTTGGCGCCAGTTTAATTTCACCAGCCGGAGACCGTCAACCGCTCAACCCGCCTGTCACTCCGAATCGTGCGACACGCACGTAGCAGCCACTGCACCAGCCAGCCGTCAATCGAGCCGCCCCACTTGCTCGACCCTTTTTTTGCATTTCTGGTTTACTTCCTGTTTTTGTATTTCCATTTCCGGTTTCCGTTCAAACACTGCAGATGTTTTCTGGCTTGAAATATGTCTCGGATATGGCTGCATTCGGCAAAATCTCTTACAGAAGTTGAGCTATACACAATTCCTGATCCAACTACAATAACGATGTGGGATGACAACATTCCACAACAAAAATGTTTGTATTTGTTGACTCCATGGCTGTGGATGGAAATGCTATCATGCACCTGTACCTTCATAGTCACAAAAGTGTTACTTATACAGGAGCACGGCCCTCTCTTTTATGTGATAGCAGATGTTCAATCATGTCTTAAAGGTTTTTTCCACAAACCTTAGGTAACCATGGTAACCAGAGGGTCAAGTTAATAAATAAGGCATATGGTAACAAAGTAAGCGTTTGTTTGACTCACTGTAGGTGTAAGATTTCTAATTGTTTAATGTTTGAATTCTTTGTAGCTCGGTGTTCTCATGCCAAGGAATTTATAAAGTTGTGAACTATCAGTTCTGAGTGACCAGCTAAATAAACAGGGGATGCTAGTTTCTTCTTCTTCTTCATTATGGCTATTACTTTTCACACTTCCACCTTCAGCACTTTTTCAGATATTAACATAAGTTAAAGCACTTTTTCCCATAGACTTACATTGGACCAGTACAACACATTACCACACTAACAATTGATTACCACAGATACATTACAACACCTTACAACACATTTAGCACTTTACAACACATTTCTTACTTCATCTTCACTTCTTCCTCTTCACCTTCCTCCTCCTCTTCCTTCTTTCCTCTTCTACCCTTTTCTTTCTTCTTTTTCTCCTTCCTTCTTCATCCCTAACCCTTCCAACATCTATGCAGCCACTCACAATGGCTTCAGCCATTGTACCATTTCTAGTTATTTTCTTTCTTTGGACCACAATGCAATACAGAGTCTCACCTGAAGAGGGCAGTCTTGACCGACTCTAGTTTTCAGATAAGGTTACAGTATAATAGTCAGTGAGAGTTCCACAAATCCAAAGATTCGATTTCAACATGTTTATTTAAAACCTGTTCCCTTTAAAAGCCACATTTGCATGAAAAATCCAGCATAGAACAACACTGGAGATGGGATAAAATACATTAAGAAAATGTTAATAATTGTATATCTCAGTAACTCTGGCTGAACACTACAAAATAGTATTGGTACAAAATGAAACAGGACATTTTACAACCCTCTGCACAGTCACACCACATAAAGGCCTCTGAGTAAACGTCTTACATCTAACAGGGTCCAGTCCACACATAATTCTTGGAGTGTTTTGATCAAGTTGACACATTTAGGTTCATTGACAAGGGATGTGTCAGCCATGGACTCTTAACATAAGCTTTAAAAGACAAAAATGGGCAGTGATAACTTGGTTACCGTTTTAGAGGCACCGCAAACACGGTAAATTCCTTGGGAAAATAGACTATGGAGAATCTTTGAGCCTCCCATTTGATAAATACCACCCTAGACAAGCCTAAGATGCGATGCATACAATTTGATATGCAGTTACTTAACATCATATAAAGTAAAAAGAAAAAAAAACATTCCCAAACCTCCCAGCTGTCCTATTGCCAATATGATCTTTTTGCTGGAGCTACACAACAATCAACAATGGATCAGACGTCCTGGACATTCATGGCTTCCTCAGGCCAGGAGTAGCTGTCCAGAGTGAAGGAGTCATAATCAGGACTGTAGATGTGGGAGAGCACAAACGCCTCCTTGTCCTTTGGCTCCGGGTGAACGGACGCCATGTTGTGTTTATATGCATAGTTTATGAGCTGTGGAGAAACACACAAATAAACTATAACAATTGTGTTACAAACAAAAACAATGACCACTTTCAAGGTTGACTAGAAGCAAAATGATTCCATCATATAATAGTGTTATCTTAATTACTTTATTGTCTGGGTCATTGGGTTTACCTTAACAGCAATCTTAAAAGAAACTTCTCTGATGGTGTTCAGAGGAGGATACAGTCTGCCTTCAGCCAGGTTTTCCTCCGTCACCATGTCAGCGATGGCCTGGGAGTCGAACAAAGGTAAGAATATGCCTCTACTCCACAGTGTTCACTGATAAACGGTTGTAAACCTCTGCTGTTGTGAGGAAGATGTCCTCGCTTATGTGGCGCACGCCACAGGCAATAACCCCCAGAGCCACTCCAGGAAACACATAGGCGTTATTGCCCTGACCGGGGTAGAAGGTGCGTCCATCAGCCAGAGTGACCTTATTAAAGGGACTTCCACTGGCAAAAATACCTCTACCCTAAACACAGAGGAGGAGAAGTTAAAATATAACTTGTAGTGGGAGTGTTCCGTCCCAGTACCTCTGTGAGGGTGTAGCACTGCTCGGCCGTGCACTCTGCTTTGCTGGTGGGGTTACTCAGAGCAAAAATGATCGGCCTTTCATTGAACGAAGCCATGTCTTTGATGATCTTCTCAGTGAAGGCTCCTGGAATGGCTGCAACACCTGCAAAGCAGAAAATAATATTCACACCAAAAGATCCTTTAGAACATATCAGAACAGAAAATCATAACAGAAATGTATCTTGGAAAATGAATGCCAGGAGAAATTCTTGAATTATAGGTCAATTGAAACATTTAAAAGTTGTTGTTAAAAAGGATTGCTTTTGATGTAAGAACACAGACAATAATTGATGTTCAATTTGACAAGTGCAATTAGTGTTTTAGGACTAATGAGTAGGTTAGTTCATCTCATGAATTTCAAAAAGTTGATTTTGCACTTAGTAACGGTAATGATGTCACCTTTAAAAGGCATTGTCGTTTTTCAGCCACTGAATGAGAAATAAAAGTATCTTCATAAAAACCTTAAAGCTGTACAAATCAACACCTGCACACACCATCACTGCTATAGGGTACAGGGCACAGACCTATGATGGCAGTGGGCTTGATGGTCTCCACCACCTCCTCCAGGGTCTTCACGTGTGGGTGGTCATGAGCAAACTCCTCCTTTTCATGGTTCAGGTTTCCTCTTCCCTATTGTAGCACAAAACATGGATAGTTTATTACTCTCCATTTGATCACAGAATATCAAAAATAAATGGCTGCACCTTCACAATGAGACCTTTAGAGTCCACCATCCATATTCTTTTGGCTGCGTCTTCTCTGCTCACTCCCTCCTTCGACATGGCCATGATGAGCAGGTGGGCAATCCCCATCGCAGCCTGGGTCACATTAAGAGCAGCACAGGATTAATGACCAGGAATAAGATGTAGAAGCATAATCTCCAAGAAACCGCCTGCTCACCTCGCCTGCTCCTTGGAACACAAACTTGTGGTCTAAAAGAGTATTTTTTGTAATCCTTAAAGCTGCCAGGACCCCAGCCACAGCCACCGAGGCAGTGCCTGAAATAAATTAATATTGTAAGACCTCAATTATGGAAGAGATTAGGGCTGAAAACATAGACTGTATAAAAATGAACAATGTTGACCCTCTAGCTCAATGAAGCTCTCCTCCTACTTTCTCTGGCTCCGATTGACTTGCATTTAAAAGCTCTATGATAATGGTGTCTATATTTTGATAATGACTCAATATAGTAATCAGATATCTTAATTTGCAGGGCAAACTCCAAGTTGCCTTAGCAACTATATTAGCAACACTTCTGTTTTAGGTAATTTGCTCCAACTAGCTTATCTTAAAATCGGCTTCTTCTGCATTTGGCAAACAACGTGGTGATGACGTCAGCACTGCTAGTCCACTCCTAATGTACAGTCTATGCTGAAAACACTGAAAAGCACCTTGGATGTCGTCATTGAAGGTACAGTATCGATTCCTGTATTTGTTGAGGATGCGAAATGCGTTGCTATTGGCAAAATCCTCAAACTGAATGAGACAGTTCATTCCATATCTGCAAAGAGGAGAAAACAGTGACTGATGGTGACTGATTTTCTAGTACGGTTATAAAAAAATAAAATAAAAATAATACTCTTCCTTTATTGTTATAATAAACGTACGATTACTTTTGCACGTACTTATCTGTCACGGCCTGCATGAACTCCTCAATCAGATCATCGTATTCCTTGCCTCGAATCCTCTTGTGTTTTAGTCCAATGTACAAGGGGTCATCGAGAAGTGTCTGCCAAAGAAAACCAAAAGAATCTGTATCAGCAATGTCCTGCACTCCCACGTCTTTTCTCACGTAGCTGAAGATAAGTGACTCTACTGCAGTGAGTCATAAAAGTATATTGTGCAGTTCTGGAATGACATTTACTGTACCTGGTTGTCGGTGCCAACGTCCAGGAGCACAGGGAGGCACTGTTGAGGTGAGACCCCTCCGCAGGCGGTGTACAGGGCCAGCTTCCCCACAGGGATGCCCATTCCATAACCGCCTAAGTCCCCCAGGCCCAGGATACGCTCGCCGTCAGTCACTACTATGGCCTAGGAAAACATCAGTAGACATGTGTGACCGAGGAGGAGCACAGTACATCTATCTGTAATGTGGATTAAAGAGACAGTACCTTTATGTCTTCTTCAGGCCAGGAGTTGAGCATGGTAGCGATGTGACCTCTGTCGTGGATCGTGATGAAAAGCCCTCTGTAGATTTACACGCAATTGATGTGATTTATCCAACTCACATTCATAATACAGCAGGAAAACCAAACCATTTAAATCGTCTCGATCACAAATAATAAATAGTAAAAGGAATAATTTACAATAAATGTAACTTTAATAACCACAAATTGTAGAATCATTAATCTTGCAGCACAAGGTTGCAAAACTATGGGCAATATAAACATTTCCCAAGCCGTGAAGAGTTTAAAATCTACTTGTTGAAGCCATGTAGACTTCATTATATTACAGATCAAGTAACATTACTGCGAGGAAATGTTCAGACAGCTCAAACATTGAGCCCCGAAATACATTCCTGTCTGCTGGAAGCTCGAAACGCCATCGCAGTGTTAACCACAGATAAATATCAGAGGGAGCTTAAAGTTGTGCTTCTTTCGACACTGAAATACATTGTACCCTCCATGAATTATTGATCCACGGAGCTGCAAAGTGGAGGAGCTAAAAGGCAATCAGCAGCGTAGTCCTTACCTCGGCCTCCTAAAGGCCAGTCCGTACTGCTGGCAGGCCAGGCCCACAGTGGGAGTGTACACAATGGGCATGAACTCCTCAATGTCAGAAGTCAGGACGCGGTAGAAAAGTTTCTCATTTCTGTCTTGCAGCGTCATGAGCAAAATGTATCTGGGAAGAGAAAATACATTTTTATGAAAGCTTGTGTGTGTATAATAGAGAGATTATAAACTAATGTAGACTTCACACTTGTCGAGTGAATTTGAGCGCAGCTCATAGCTCTTCATGACACGCAGGACTTGAACATCCTGGGACAGAAAGCAGGGAGGCAACAAGCCGTGGATGCCCAGCTGCTGACGCTCTTCCAGCGTGAACGCCATCCCCTGTGAGCAGAGGACAGTAGCAGAATATAGACACAACAGCCCAAAACAACCACACCGATTACATGAGTCATCCTCGGTCATGTGGTTCAAATGTGACTCATCTTTTCCACTTTTCTAGATTTTAATGAACAAAGTAACCATGGTTTTGTCTTTGATATGCAATGCTTTGGTACAGTGCCTTGCGAAAGTATTCGCCCCCCTTGAAACTTTTTAACATTTTGCCACATTTCAGGCTTCAAACATAAAGATATAAAAATTAATTTTTTTGTCAAGAATCAACAACAAGTGGGACACAATCGTGAAGTGGAACAAAATTTATTGGATAATTTAAACTTTTTTAACAAATAAAAAACTGAAAAGTGGGGCGTGCAATATTATTCGGCCCCTTGCGCTAATACTTTGTAGCGCCACCTTTTGCTGCAATTACAGCTGCAAGTCGCTTGGGGTATGTCTATCAGTTTTGCACATCGAGAGACTGGAATACTTTCCCATTCTTCCTTGCAAAACAGCTCGAGCTCAGTGAGGTTGAATGGAGAGCGTTTGTGAACAGCAGTCTTCAGCTCTTTCCACAGATTCTCGATTGGATTCAGGTCTGGACTTTGACTTGGCCATTCTAACACCTGGATACGTCTATTTGTGAACCATTCCATTGTAGATTTGGCTTTATGTTTTGGATCATTGTCCTGTTGGAAGATAAATCTCCGTCCCAGTCTCAGGTCTTTTGCAGACTCCAACAGGTTTTCTTCCAGAATGGTCCTGTATTTGGCTCCATCCATCTTCCCATCAATTTTAGCCATCTTCCCTGTCCCTGCTGAAGAAAAGCAGGCCCAAAGCATGATGCTGCCACCACCATGTTTGACAGTGGGGATGGTGTGTTCAGGGTGATGAGCTGTGTTGCTTTTACGCCAAACATATCGTTTTGCATTGTGGCCAAAAAGTTCGCTTTTGGTTTCATCTGACCAGAGCACCTTCTTCCACATGTTTGGTGTGTCTCCCAGGTGGCTTGTGACAAACTTTAAACGAGACTTTTTATGGATATCTTTGAGAAATGGCTTTCTTCTTGCCACTCTTCCATAAAGGCCAGATTTGTGCAGTGCACGACTGATTGTTGTCCTATGGACAGACTCTCCCACCTCAGCTGTAGTTATCTGCAGTTCATCCAGAGTGATCATGGGCCTCTTGGCTGCATCTCTGATCAGTCTTCTCATTGCTTGAGATGAAAGTTTGGAGGGACGGCCGGGTCTTGGTAGATTTGCAGTGGTCTGATACTCCTTCCATTTCAATATAATTGCTTGCACAGTGCTCCTTGAGATGTTTAAAGCTTGGGAAATCTTTTTGTATCCAAATCCGGCTTTAAACTTCTCCACAACAGTATCTCGGACCTGCCTAGTGTGTTCCTTTGTCTTCATGGTTCTCTCTGCGCTTTAAACAGAACCCTGAGACTATCAAAGAGCAGGTGCATTTATACGGAGACTTGATTACACACAGGTGCATTCTATTTATCATCATCAGTCATTTAGGACAACATTGGATCATTCAAAGATCCTCTCTGAACTTCTGGAGTGAGTTTGCTGCACTGACAGTAAAGGGGCCGAATAATATTGCACGCCCCACTTTTCAGTTTTTTATTTGTAAAAAAAGTTTAAATTATCCAATAAATGTTGTTCCACTTCACGATTGTGTCCCACTTGTTGTTCAAAAAATTAAAAAATTAAATTAAAATTTAATATCTTTCTGTTTGAAGCCTGAAATGTGGCAAAATGTTGAAAGGTTCAAGGGGGCCGAATACTTTCGCAAGTGATTGTATGTCTTAGAGTCGTCTGGTTCTCGTTGGCCACATCTGTCGTGCTGCTGGCCGCCGTGCCAAAAAGTGAGCTGTTTAATCTATTTATTCTGTCCAATGGCGTGGCTGCGCAGTCTCACTCCCCTCCTCAGCTCTCTTCCTAAACACTGCACACTCCTTTTGTTCTAGATTATAACATGAACAAGGAACTGTACAGAACAAGCGGAAACCCTTCCAATACAGAGATTGGGAATGTAGTAGTAGGAGTAGTAATTGAAGCTTACATAGATGTTAACATAAGATGTTTTATAACTGACATGCAGTATGCATTAAGAACAAACTAATATGTCTTAATGACATTATTCATGTTCCATTACAAAAAGAAAATACATCTCAAAGTGTAATGGGAAGAGGTATACACGTACTAAAAATACCCCCCAAATAATGACAGCGTTTTTTAAATCAAATAACCCAATGTGTACAAGTCATCTTTATGAAGATGTTCTCCTGGTCATCTGCTTTGTTTTAGTCCCATATTCACTGACATTTTGGAATTAATTAGAAATAAAATCTAAATTATAATCAACCAACAAATGGATTTTCCCATAATAATTGTCAGTTACAGTCTTGATATAGATAAGTGGTTTTCCTATGCAATGTTCTCCCATAAACAGTGGGAAAAAAACTTTAAAAAAGGAAGCTATAATGTCACAAATGTATCGAGATAAATAAACCAACAAGATCTATGAATTAAAACAGTGGTTCCATGAAGTAGTTGAGGACAGTGTGATATCGCATACAGTCTTATCTCTTCCTGAACAGTCATCAGGAAGTTCGGGATTTGATGA
The DNA here is from genome assembly GCA_964034765.1 of Knipowitschia caucasica. NCBI lineage: Eukaryota > Metazoa > Chordata > Actinopteri > Gobiiformes > Gobiidae > Knipowitschia > Knipowitschia caucasica. The sequence goes on along the minus strand of OZ035837.1, from coordinate 19,113,736 downwards.
CAGGGCAGCTTTATGAGAAGTTGCCCTGCAAGTAAGCCAAAACCCATTCAGTTTGTTCTTCCTACTGAGAAGAACTAATTTTTATTTTTTTGCATCATCGGACACAAATCAAAGCCTAAATATTGCATAGCACTTTTGAAGTACAGTAGAATATGAATACGCATTTTGGACTAATAATGCTAACTTTACTGAGATGTGAAAGCACAAACGTCTACATGAGTCTAACTGTTCAGCAGGACTGTTGAATTTTCTTCCTTAGTGAATTAAATGAATTAAAGAACCCTAACATAGCATGATTGAAACTTATTGACGGTTCAAGCATGAAACCCTGAAATAAACGTGTTCAGTAAATAGTAGGAGCCAAGGCGTTGCTGTCATACTGTGAGCAGAGACACGTGGCTTCATGTCAGTCTAATGGGAACAGTCGAGTTGTGGGCATGTGGGACTTCATCGTATTGACTGTCAACACATGGCTATATTGAACAAGCATACAAGTAACGCAAACAGCAATACATTTGGTTTAGAATGAATTAACTGTGCATGAAAAGGTTATGGAAGACTATTGCTTTAGATCCAAAAATCCCTAGAGCGATGTCTGCTCTGATGATCCAGTCCTGGAGTAGAAACCACTGGTACTGATTTCCAGATTATGGGACACTTCCAGGCGAGAGGCAAAAGACATTTTCTCAAATAATTAAATTGCATTGAAATATTTTGATTTATAATAATGGTGTAACAATGTATCTTTGAACAACATATTGCATAACTAAATATCTGACAATGTGTTGCTCTAAGAGATAATATATATATGATATCATGTGATAGAGGAAAATGGTTCAAATGGTTGAGACCCGCTGCAACAGAATGTCAGCGCCAATGTTTTGCCCGATAAAAATACCAAAACTAAAAGCACCACTTCACACAGAACAAGATAAACAGACGCACACCTTGTTCAGGTGAGGGTTTCTGGTGATGTCGTAGCCCCTCTTCCTGGTGAAGACACTGCGGTTGGTCCCAGAGTGACAAACCCTCACAGCCTGGACACATGCTTTATCACTGGCAGAGGCCCCTGGAGAGGCACCAGGGGACCCCCCAAACACCTTCATGCCCCCTGCAGGGCGGCGGCACAGGGCCAGGGCAGCTCTGGCTGGGCATGTGAAGGAGTTCATAGTGCCTGCAGAACACATACACACAAATGGTTGGCAGCAAGAAGGTCCCTGGTCTGCAAAGGGGTCCTCTGGGAGCTCCGGATCCCCCTAAGAACATGTCTGGACCGTCTGGTATGCGCCTCCTGTATGGAGATCCCACTCCCATGTGTGGAGAGAGAGACAAATACCAACAAAAATTGTAAAGCCTGTGACTCTGATCTGTGAAAGGCGCTATATACATGAACAAATCTGTACTTACTTTCACCGTACACGCACATAGAGCAAAACAGCTGATATGAGAGGCATGTCTAGGTCAAGCCGGTGCAAACACACTCATCATGGAAACCTCAGACGGGCCGCTCATTTCAGAAGAGGCAGCTCCAGTAAACAAGGCTGGGGGACGCTTGCATATTGGGCTAATATCTTTTTGGCTAATAGTTGTCCATTTAACCTGTTTATAACGACACAACTGACGTGCATAACACAGTTCATGACAATAGCATGCAGATATAGCACAGTCCATGTTTGTGCTGTGCAGTGCTAAGCTGTTTCTCTCCCTCATGCTAGTCTGTGAGCTGCAGCCAGAGCTAACATCAACATGTGCGATGCTGTAAAACCCTTACCTTCAGATTACGAGAAGGAAAAGTGCAGCTGAGGCACTGATGTGTACTGAGGATGTTGTTGGTCTGCAGACGGTCCAGGATTTCATTGACATTGGCAGTTTCACTTCCCAGTTTACTGCTTTAGAACAACCAATCAGACAGAAGAGGGGCGGGGCATCCACATCTATGAATCATTATTATCTATTATCTACGTATATGTTATCGACTGAAGGATTTTTATCTTTATCTTTAATGCACTCTGGATATTTTTTTAATCCCCTGATTTCCATGTTTCAACCTGTGTGATTTTAATGTTTTAAATGATCTGTGTGAATTACCTGTGTGATTTTAATGTTTTAAAGTTTTTATTACCAGTAATTTTTATTTTTGTTTTGAATGGTGATTTTGGTGTTTGTTTTATGTGATGATTTGTGCCTTGTGTGAAGTGGACTGTGAAGCGCTTTGTGTTTCCCTGTGTATGAAAGGTTCTTTACACATACAGATTGATTGATTAATTATTGATGTATTATATTATATTGGCATCTATGATCCCACCCAAACATTACCCAATGTGAGGATGTGGTCTGATATGTGGCGCCATCTACCGGAAATCAACTGCATAGTAGGTTGTGTTAAATTGGCTTTGTTCCTGATCAATTTAATTTCGTTCATGACTTTGCAACTTTGCAACTTCTCTGCAGTTCTTATTTCGTCAGACAATATCTAATTTCTATGAAAGCATGTGGTTTTGGCTTCTCTGCCGACTGGAGAAATTGGAAACAGTCCATGAAAAAAGATCTTGGAGGGATGTATCTTTGTAATAACATGAATTGATCTTTGATCCTTTAATACAGTGTCTCCCAAAGTGGGGTCCGCGGCCCCCTGGTGGGCCGCGAGGGTACTGCAGGGGGGCCGCGGGAGGTCATAAAAAATAAAAAATAAATTATTTAATGTTAAATTTATAATCTTTTGTTTGTAATATTAAAATATTTGTGTTCATTATTTGACTTGAATAATCCACTGTAATCATTTTTGTATTACAATGTTTGTAGCAGAGGCTATTTCCCCAAAATAAAATAACCAGAAGAGCCTATTCTTAATGTTGTCTTCTTGGTTATTATTTTGGGGGGGCCACGCAGACCCGTCAGATTTTTAAGGGGGCCTCGGTGTTACTGAGTTTGGGAATGGCTGCTTTAATAGAATAATAATCACTTCAATCAGGTTCAAATTACACTTTGTTTTTTATTACACAGTTACTAACTTCTAAGTAAAAGTACAATTAAGTTAAAAAAAATGACAGAGCATGTCAAAAACGTAAATGTAAGAAAACAACGTATTTCACAAAACACTAATAAATAGTAAAAATAAACCATTGTTGTCTGGAAAAAATATATCTACATTATATTTTTAAATTTGGTTAAAGGTTATCTTTAGAAAACAAAAAAGGGCAGGGCAAATCCACAAACAGTTCACAGTCAATATGGACCTATCAGACAATGACAATCATCAACAGACAATGAAATGCATACAATTACAGCAAGAAACGTCCCTTTATTGCAGGGTCTCTTTTGTGAAAGGTTAAACAATAAAAAGAGTGAAATGTTTCAGATGACTACACTCGTGCTGCTACGGGAGCTTCTATCCTACAAGAAAAAAGTGAAAGTTAAAGATTGCAACAATAATGTAACAAGTCACCACATCCAAACCAGGCAAAAGGGAAGACAGGTGAAAGAAGTAAAATAATGAATAGTGATTATATCTATGAGTCAAGACCTTTCCACTTTCTTACATGCCACACACATGCCACACACAGGCCACACACAGAGAGTAAATGAAAGCAGACAAAAGACATGCCTGATGTTAGGTTAATGTGCTTACAGAGAGCCGGTCATAGTTCCTTCTGCTGTGTCCTGGCTGCATCTCGATGGAGAAGTAACTGGGAGGTTGTTCCGGCCAGTCCTTCTCTTTGCCTCTCTTCTTCCTCCTGCTGCTGTAGTCTTCATCGGAGCTCCAGGAGCTTTTGTGTCTCTGAGGAGAGTAGCTCCGCTCTCGCCGTCGTGGTCTGCTCTGCAGCTCCTCCATCAGGTCATCTCGACTGCGTGTGTGAGGTCTGGATCCATGGCTCCTGGAGGAGCCACTCTCATTCCTCCTGTGCGGGGCTCGGTTTTGCCTGTTGTCCCACGCCGTGTCTTCATTATAGTCACGTAAGATCCCACGCCGCGGGGGCGATGTGTCTCTGTATCCACGGACACCGGAGCGATTGGTACTCCCACTAGACTGACTGGAGAGTTTGGGTCCAGGCAGGCCCCTCTCAGCACCACCTCTGGGAGAGCTGAAGCTGGGATTGCGCTGGATAATGGGAGGCAGAGTGATCACCCGCCTCTCCGTTCCTCTCACTCCCATCTCGTCCAGAGCTGACAGCATGCTCGGAGGACCGGGGGTATAGGGCACAGGTGGAGGGCCTGGTGGAGGACGGGACTGTAGTGGTGGTGGAGGGTGCTGTAAAGGATGGGACTGTAGTGGTGCCATAACCTGAGGCAGGGGAGACATATCCAGTCCTCTGACCTGGTTCTCAAGGTAATCCAGGACCTGACTGGTCTCCTGCACACTGCCCTGCAGGCTGCCATTCACCAGAGGAGGAGGACCGTGGTTTGGGAAGCCCATTGGTGAAAATTGCATAGGTGCCATAGCCAGATTTGGTTTTTGAGGGTAATCTGAGTATGATCCTAAATTAAACAGAAATGATCAAGTCATGATTAAAAGCAGCATAAGCGTGTGTCTGCAGTAAACCTTTGAGACACACCTGAGTAAAGGATCGGGACGCCCTGAGCAGAGGCATTGGAGCTGATGGGAGCGTAAATAGGCTGGCCGTTCATCCAGGGGACCATGGCCTTCTGTGCATCTCGTATCATTCTGTGCTGCATCACCACTGCCATGTTGAAAAGAGATTATTGTGAATTCCTAGTATTTTTTTGTCATTTTGGTATGTGTATCTGCATGTGTTGTTGTACCTTTCTCAGGACAGCAGCATGTCTGTGGACAGCAGGGACAGCGGACATAGCAGCAGCACTTCTGAGGGCAGCACTGGCAGCAGCAGACGCAGAAGAGGATGATCAACAGGAGCGCACCAATGATGATGAGCAGCACCGTCAGCCAATCTGAAAGGTCATGATCATGTTGATGTTTCACTCCTAAAGGTTCACAGAAGCTGAAAGTAACTTACGATACACAATGAGTTTGACTTCACGATCAGAGTCCCCTGATGTGTCACCAGGAGCATCAATAGTGCAGTAGTACACTCCATTATCCCACCACATGACTTCTGTTATGACCAGGTCAGCCTCTGCAACACAGAGCGGCATTACAATAGTCAAAAACTAAAACAGTTCAAAATCTTTGCTCTATGGCAATAATATGAAAGACAACTGTTAAATAATGCCTCTACTCACTGTTTTGTATAGTTATTTTTCTCTCTCTGTAGTCCGCCCCCAACATAGGCTCGTTTAAACCTCTCTTTTGGATCACAGTGCGGACAGTACGGTGGCGGTCAGGGCAGTCATTGGAAGGGTCCTGTCCAAGCTGAATTGCTGCCTGATAGGCTACATGGAAAACATGGTCGATGGAAGTCAATTCTTTGCATCTTTCTAACAAAATGGTGTATTTAAGTTATTTTCAGTGTTATGTCACAAAAACCCAACCTGTGGAGTAGTATTCCAGCACTGGGTCTTTGCAGAAGGACTTGAACTTCCAGGACACCAGGACGTCCTGAGGGTTGGCGGAGGTGCTATAGTCACAGCGCAGAATCACAGACGCAAACAGAGTGGTGTGTCTCTCTGTCTCAGGAACAATCACCTGGATGGACCAGACATCTGCCCCAACAAAATACAGTCAGGACATAGTGTATAATGTATTTTTGAATCAGGTCATCTGTGCTGTGTGTTTGTCATCACTTCCACGCATCGTGAGTGTGAGAAAAGAATGTGACTTGACTGGTTAACATTTGTAAGTATTTAACTGCAGAGTACTAAAGACATAATAGCAGCTGTCAACAAAAACACACCAGCGTGAAATGGAAAGCTTTAAAGGGACCATTAGACCGTAACATGTACATGATAATTGAAAATAACTGATTATGGAAATAGTCGAATCATTTTGGAAAATATTAATCACGTTTTGAACCTTTATTGACATGTTGAGAAGAGGTTTCATTATTCAAATAGTTCTATGGCTACAAAATTAAATAAAAAAATATGTTTTGATCAAACAACCTAATGTGTAACACAACTTTGTTATTCACTGACCTTTCGTGATTTAAAATAATCGATTATCCTCATAATCTCTCAGCTGGCCTGGGAACGCCTTGGGGTCCCCCCGGACGAGCTGGAGGAAGTGTGTGTGGATAGGGAAGTCTGGGCGTCTCTGCTTAGACTGCTGCCCCCGCGACCCGGCAACGGATGAAGCGGAGGAAAACGGACGGACGGATTATCCTCATAATAGGGCCTTAATTACAACCCATATTTTTATACGGAAATCATTCTTGTAACTCAGACAGATCATCTCATGGGGACAGCTCATAGGGGAATCAACAGAAGACGGGAGAAGATATGGTAACTTTTCAGGAAAAATTGCTTCATCCCTTTGATAAACGTATTGCTCTGGATAACGTTGGTTGTATTCATGCATTACAAAAGATATAATAAAAGGTAGCCTGTTCCTCGTCCGCGCAACAGTGTAATAGTAATACCTACGGCTACAACATAACTGTTGTCCGGTCACGTGACACCCGTGGCCTCGCTTTATTTACGCTCGTCGATAATAATTAACTAAAATGTGGTTCCGACCGACAAACAACATCTTTAAATGAAAGCCTGGTTAGTGTCGGCTGAAGAAACCACATCCTCAAGTGAAATAACAGCACTTTGTGTGGGCCCTCACCTGTTGGCAGGTGCAGCAGCAGAAGAACCAACAGCATCAAGTTCCCCATCGCCTCCGACGGGACTGGGGCCTATCTCCTCTCGCGGCGAGTCCCTCTGATCCAGGGTGCTGAGGCCAGGCTCTTACAGATGATTATGGAGTATACCTCTACTCTGCATTATCCAAAACCAGGATCTGCTTCCTCAATGGTTTCTCTTTCATGAAACTGTTGTTTACAGAACAATCTTTCAGGAACAGAACAGAGAGAGTCGCGCAGAGCCCTTCCCCCTCCCGCTTCAGGTGACATCATAGCCCCGCCCAGAGACAGACAGGTGCAGCCCATGGATCTATGGTGCAGCCTGGTGCTATGGCCTGGTGCAGAGGACCTGATATCCACCGTGCATGCTCAGAGCTCGAGGAGACGAAAGGTGCATGGTTAATAGCACAGAATTAAGAGATAAGTTTAAGGCAGAAATAACTTGTTGACTTGTTATTTTCTGTAATTTTATGTTTCATATCTATTATTGTGGGTATTTATGTTAAGCTAAAGTCGTTTTTAGTTCTGTCTTCAGTTTTCACGCTGTTTTATGTGGATCTGTGCAAGATGGATGCTAATATGATATGTTTTATTATTTTGTATGGCCATGTTTTTTGTACTATGTCTGTCTCTGTTCATTTGTATTTTAAAAATGTGACAGTGTAGGTTTAACCGATTAACCATTGTTATCTATTCAGGCAAACATGATACTCAACATGTATTCACCATTACTCTAGTCTCACTGGTGAAAGATTGATTCTTACGCGGTACGCTCTGTTGTTGACTCATGTTTGGACTCTTTGTGGCAATATTTGCATCTGCCCTCTGCTGTGAATGGCTTCTGGCTCAATCAAGAGCTGAACTAAGAGGCTTTTGGAAAACTTCAAGAGGGCTTCACATAATAGCACTTCTGTCAGTCCTGCAGCGGTTTAGACCCTGACAACCTGCATTTATTTAAAAACATCAGTGAACAACTTGAATCCAACTTCATTAATTCATTTATTATTTATTTAAAAAGAGTGCAATTATATATATATAAAAATAAAATACAGTTTTATACTTTACGTAAAACAAAGCATAAATCCTGAGACATGAAAAGTACAAGTAGAACGTAAAAGGCTGCATTGAAGTTGGCACTGGAACAGTCGTGGCATTCACAGCTGTCATCACACATCAAGAAAGGATATGCAACATGAAGGCTCGCTCAATGGAAGTGTTTTATGTGAACCTTTTGTCAGTGAGTTCAAGTGGCTCATAGCGCAGTCTGGACGGTTAAGTGAGAGGACTGCAGAGGAGTCTGGAGGTCCAGGACGGTCACACTAAGAGAGAGTCTCTGCTCACTGCAGCGCTCTGGTAAGGACACAGAAGCCATAGCATTCCATCAGCAGGTGAGGTTCCAATGAAGTTAACATTTACAATTCTGTACAGGCAGATAAAAAATGAATTAAGACTTTTTTCTGTGCATATTTTAGTTAGTGTATAAACTACTCACAAACATGTGAATTGGTGAAGAGTAAGTCAAACTATTGCTTGGATCACTGACATTCCAGTGTTTCTTTATCGTTGGCCTCATGTTACAAAATGAAAGTGACTTCAGGTTTGTATCCGCGCAGTTTGGATGGTTGCTATAAGTAACTCACCAGGTTTCGGTTTCTGTCCCTGTCCTCTCGGCTGCCCTGCAGTGTGTGGGACGTCCCGGCAGGTGGCCTTGTGTAACTGAAGGGCCTTGGCTCACAGCTTCTATAGCTCTCTGTCCCTGCAGGCGCTATGGGCCGATAGCGCTCTGTGTTGAGCCCAGCCCTGCGGTATCGCTCTGCCTCCCACTCTGAGTACGGAGGTAAAGGGTCCTCCTCTTCTGGACGGTTGCTTGGTGACCTACTGTAGTAACTGTCACTGCCTTTTCCTCTGGAGCTGCCTTTAGAGGGAGTGTCACTGTCTTCATCAGCCCTCGCAGCGCCCCTGTCCCCTCGACCCCTGGCCTTGTTCTCCAGCACGCTGGTGAGGTAGGCGTCATCGTAGCCTCTGCTTTTACATGGCCGACTGGGACGATCACTGTCCCATGTGTCAGATCTTTTCCGTGGAACAGGCAGGGGGCTGGCACCTCTCCAGCCTTCTTCCTCGTCTCTGTAGGGGCGGCGAGGTGGGCTATAGTCTCGGTCATATGTTCTATCTCGATGACAGTGTGTGCTGTACGATCGTGCAAACTCCTCCAGTTCATCCAGGGAGCCTGCGCGCCCTCGTCTGCCAATAGTTCTCCTTTGCATGTGCTCCGAGCGAGGATTCCATCTGCAAAATAAACAGAGTTTTGGTTCAGACTCAGACTAATAATAGAAGCACGTTTGTGATTTGTATTAATCACCTGTTATCTAACATATCGTCTGAGTTTGCTCTGTCCCACTTGTGCCTATGGCTCTGAGCAGCCACCCTGGATATGGACTGGTCATCCAGGTCAGCTATAGGAGGGAGAGCCTTCATCTGCACTTTCTGATATGTATTTCTGAAGTCATTGTTTCCCCCATCATGAAGGGAGCTCAGCTCAGAGAGGCTGCTGGCTGTTAACAATAGAGAAAAAATTAATTAGTAAGTCATATTTTGAGGAAAGAACCACAAACTTAGTAGTGATACATAGTTAACGTAGCTACAAAGATACACAAAATAGCAGCACACGTACTAATAACACAAGCTTCCTCTACAGGCTTACGTTGCAGTGAAGCCATCCTGGCAGAGGGAAACTCAGCCATCTCCTTTTCTATGTAGTATAAGACTTTCATTGAGTCCTGGTGCGGAGTGGCTTTCAGTCTGTAGCCACTGTGCACTGTGGATGCGTGCAGACAAACACACAAGCACATGACCATGCATGGACACACAATATGAACGACATGAAGGCAGACAACAGCTAATGAAGTTAGCATTACACTGAGTTAGCAGATGAAGTTAGATGAAAGTCACACACATTTCAAAGACAACGTTCTGAAGTCTCCAAACCAACCTCCTGCCAAATTAGCCTCCACTGACGGAAGAGAAACCAGCTTTGGCTCCAGATGAGATGGAACCAGAGGCACGGCAGACGGGGCCACAGAAGGAACTCCAGGGATGTAATAGGGATACACAGGGATTGGGGCAGACTTTGCAGATTTCGCCATCTTTCCAGCTTCATACACTAATACACAAAGGATAGAAGACATGATACATCAAGAAAGAATATGAAATTAATACCAGTACAAGACTTATAGCTCACATGTTCTAACAATAGTTCTAATATTTTACAATTAAACAGTCAGTAATTAGTACTATGTGAGTTCTTACAGTGTCGGGGGCAGCAGCATGTGTCTGGGCAGCAGCAGCAGCTCAGGTAGCAGCAGCAGGAGTGAGGACAACACTGGCACCAGCAGATTCCCAACAACAGCAGCAACAGGACACTTCCCAGGACCACCGAGCCCACGAACGCCCACTCTACAACATGAACACTGCTCAAAATCTCTTCTGGGATGTATGGATCAATCAGCTGTATTTGTTTGGGTTGTTACCATGGCACATTTCTGATCTGTAACATTCAACACTATCCTTTTGCAGTGATGGATTTATATCTTGAGGAAAACAAAATTCTCCAACATCCAATATGTGAGAAATGATCGTAAAATATCTAAAAACTAACAATGTACAGTCCCCCACGCCTGCTTTTGATTAGGGCTGTACAAACATGTTGACATATTGGTTTACAGATTGTGTGTGTTGGGTTTGGTTGAATGAGTGAGAGGTGTCGGAGCCAAATAAGCATCTGCTTCATCCAGATTCTTTTCAAAATGGTTAATTTCTGTTTTAATTATGTACCTTGTTTATTGTTTATAGTTTCTATTTTTTGTTTTACATTACTGCTACAACTATACGGGGCTATTACAATGACTTGTTAATCCCATTTTCCCATTTCTTCAAAATAAGAATTCAATTAAATATATTAAACATATTCACGTAAAGAATAGATAAAAACAGTGTGTTAAGTGATTGTCATTGTAGATAATAATCATAATATTAATAATCATAATAATAATGTTAATAGTAAAAATGCATTGGTTTTAAAAAAGCACTTTTTTGAACACTCCATACACAGAGGTGATAAACTAATACAGCTGCCCTGAGGCACACTGGCAAAGCAAGGCAACGAGTATGTGCCATTGCTCCCCCAAACCACCAACCATTCACACACACACCAGACTCATTCTAGGCAATGTGGGTGAAGTGTCTTGCCGAAGGACATAACAACACTTTAGCCTTTTACAGCCACAGCCGCCCAACTGGCACCTGGTGTTCCTAGAAAGTCTCCCATCACAATACTAACAAGGCCCTGCCCTGCTTAGCAATTTCATTTATCATTCCACAAAAAGGTCTTATCAATGATTAAAAGTCGGGCTCCACATTGCGTACAGTGTGCAACAGAATATGTATACTGTATATACAGTGAACCTCTGCGGTCATAATTGGCAATTTAAAAGCTTTCAAATGCTGACAATATTTTAGAAACCCATGGAAAATAATTTCACGGCCTGACTAGTCCGTCTTTGAACAAAATAACCAAGATTTTGATACAAGCAACCTTTAATACTTCCCCTGCGTTTATCCTGCATGAGCATTATTGTAAAACTGGAGAAAATGTATTGTGTTGTGTCGCTCAATTAAGGCGACAGTAAAATGAAAACAATTACAACGCAGCACATTTGTGACATATACTGATAAATGTGATGGGCCGTTCTGTTTATTTAATCTATTCAGAGAAATGGCTCGCAGCTCGTTTGGGTTAGTATTGGCTGTTTTCTTGTAAATGTTAGTGAGTGTGAGAAAGCTTGGTGCAGCATGCGGTGGCGTACCTGGCATAATCTCCAGATCAAACTCAGGCAAGAGGTCATTCTGTTCCCCTGTCCTGCCTGCAGAGAGAGGAGAGGAGAGGTGAGGAAGCAGCAGCAGCTAACGCAAAGATTTGTAAGGGCCTCATTTATCAACGCAGGTGCAATGGTCCTGGTTTAGTTCTAAAGGATATGTGCATTTAGGTTTTCGTTTTGCACGTGAGCAGAGGCTTGATAAATGAGGCCCATAGCGTTCATGCATTACACTGTCAAGCTTCATAATGCATGTGTGTATCACTTTTGTATTAGTGCGAAAGCGTAGGTACTTGCAGCATGAGTGAAAACACAGAGATATGGGTGAACTGGCCAAAGCACACAAAGTTTTGGATTTATAGATTGAGTCAATGCAACTAGAAAAATCATCAACATCAAAAAGATTTGGAGCTAAAACTGGCACATGAAGTGTTTGTGTATATGTGCATTGTCCCAATAAAAAGAAAAAATAAATAAATAAATACCAATGTTAGAGGAAAAAAAACTAAAAATGTATTATCTATTGCAATGATTAAATTTTAATCAAATTTTACCTCAACATACAACATTTTTGTCACATATCTAGACTGGGAGCTGGAAAAAATATATATATTCCATAAATATGATGGAATCTGAATGAAACAAATGAACTTGTGGCTGCGAATTGACAACTTTGTAAAGTCCTCCTGCCCTGATGACTGCTGTTGTGATTTAGGGCGATAAAAATACAGTGAAATTAATCGAATATAATGCACCTGTCTTTTCACCAGTTTTATTTTAAAACTCTTGAATGAATGTTGTTCAACAGAAAGATTTTACTGATTTTTAAAAGCGTTGGTTAATCCTATACAAAATTCCATGGGGTTTAGTGGGCGTTACGAAACTCACAAAACAAAATATGCACAAAGGAGCAATGCATGTGCAAACAAAGAGAGAAACTTTGGAAAGTAGGACAACTGATCTGGGGCAGTTGGCGTCAAAAAGGCCTCGTCTGTTACGCCGTAGAAATCTTACAGTTATAAAACAAATTGATTGTGCAGAACAATCATGTAACGTTTTCTAAATATGCAGCTGTGCTTGACGTCCACAGACCCAGCCATAGGTTCCATTGTTTTGGCTTTATTTTGGAGATATGAAACAATATGAATGACAAGACCTTTTCCCCGCTGCTTGTTAGTGGTCGCATGTATCATTCTATAATCGAGCCAAACTGGGGAATTCTCAAATTTGCGGTTCATGCAATCCAGCTCAGGAATATATAGGAACTGTCTTTTTGCCAAGAAGAGTGGGCAGCTTTACCATCAGAGAGGATAAAGAACGCTCCAAGCTGTCGTCGATGTTAAAGGGGAAACACATGCTGTTAAGAACTGGGGGATGGAAACTTTTAACTACGACAGAAGAGAGGTTTCTGTTGTCATTATAGTTTAGCAATCAATGGCTTCAGTTCACACAACAAGAAACAATGAGTGATGGCTTTATCCTTCATAATCTCCTAGAAATGGTCCTTTTTTTGTTTTCCACATTTGTACCTGGTGTGCAAACTTTCAAGAACAACTGTATAAAACAAACGTGGAAAAGATCATCAGGCAATGATTAAATAATGTTCAGGGCGTCTCTCTGCTCCTCCTCTCCTGATGTGAAAAACTGATTCCATGATAGAGATAGCTCACCATATTTACTCTACATTATAGTTTCTCAAGAAGCAAAAAAAACAAAACAAAAATGAATGCGTATCTCAGTGCGTGGAACCGCTCTTTGGAACAAATTACATATGATGCTGTTCAATAATATGTAAAAAAAAATGTATTGGAAAGAAAGTCTATGGTCAGACAGTTGTGAGTGTGTGTCTGTGTGTGTGTGTGTGTGTGTCTATAGGTGTGTTGTATGTGTAGGTGGGTAGGTGTATGTGTGCATGTGTGTTTGTTGAGTGTGTGTGTGTGTGTGCATGTGTTTCTCTGTGTGTATTTTGGGTTGAGCTGTGTATCTGTCTCTAGTTTGTTCCGTTTCATTATGTATGAATTATAACTTTGAAATTAACACTACAACTAAAATAGTCACCAACCTGTCTATACTAACAGGGACTATGCTCTCTCTTAGTAAGACTGGATAACCATTCTCTCTAATGCCTCTAACTGCAGCGATGAAGGAGCAGTGGCAGTGTTTGCTGAGTGTGGGGTAAGGAAAAGGCCTTAGGTAAAACTCCACGATAAATAAACTCGTCCTTCTCCTGAGGTGCATACCATAGGCTTAGTAACAGAGAGGAGCCTGAGAGAGCCACACAGCTATGCAGCACAAAAACATCTAGAGCGCTCAACAAAAGCAGAGCCCAAAAGCTTGGAATGAAAATAAAATGCTGAATCAGTTGGTGTACAAAGCAAATTTCAGACTTTTAATGTAACTTGAGCTACTTTTAGTTTTAGAGTTTTTCCTTATCGATGCAGGATGGTCTGAGGACAGAGGTGATGTTCCAGGACACTTCAACAACATTTATGGACTTTTATGAATATTTCTGGACTTTGGTCATCTGCCCCTTATGGACCAATGGTGTTTTTTTTTTTTATCATTGCATTTTTTTATTTCTGATCTATGTTGGCGAATCTGACGGTTTTGTAAAGTCCTATTTTCAAGTTAGATTATCTTTGTTCTGTGCACTTGTCTAACAACCTCTTTTCTTCCTGTCCATTGAACCATTGATAATCAGAGTAATGCACAGCTGAGGATGGTTGGACAACACAGTCCAATAAGTCGCTACAGTTAATCTCTGAGCACACCGTTCTGCAGGATTTGTCCTTTGGTTACTTTTTCGAACTTGCTCGAGTGGTCATTGTTTAACGGAATAACATCAAACCAGCGATAGCAACGGCTTCCAGTTTGGTTTATATGTCACCTGGAAACAAAAGGGGCTCCAAAAGTGGAAGTTTGGTATGCTACAATCTTAAAGGGGACGAGTTAGGTGTTGTTTGTTTACACTGTATGTACCGTGTAATTAGGAGCTAAATGGGAATATACCATAAGCCATTTGAATACAGTGACGTGAGTCAGCGTCTGCCCGCATAAAGCTGACACAATACCTGGCTCTGTACTATAAAAGCATTTATGAGATTTGTATTTTTTTCACCATAGATCTTTTTTAAAAGGTGTCCAAATCAACACTCAATTCAGGCATATAAAAGTCTATAAAAACTGGGAAAATAATTTAATTTCCACATGATTCTGTATGTGTGCCAAAGAAAGTATTAGAGTAATTTTCTTTTGTCTAACAAGTAAGTAATCTTTATTTATATACCACCTTTTCACTGCAGATCTGAGTCTCAAAGTGGTTTACAATTGTTATTTTTTGGGCATTTGTCCTCTCACTCCACACAGAGATGGGAGCGGGGTTGCCAGTACAGGAGGTGCATGCCTGACCTATTGTACATATTTTTAGTGGTAGGGGAAACCGGAGTACCCGGAGGAAACCTACACAGACAAGGGGAGAACATGCAAACTCCACTCAGAAAGGCCCTGGTCCGACCGGGATTCGAACCCAGGACCTTCTTGCAGAGAGGCGAGAGTACTATCCACTCAGCCACCGTGCCGCCCAGGTTTGTTTTAAAAAGAACGTTGAATATGCACATGAGCTCAAAACTATTCAAATATTGCTATATGTATTTGTTTGCTGATAATAGTATAGTAACATTAAAGGTACTGTCTGTAACATGCACTCCTAGTGGTCTAATAAAGTATTTATCATTGCCATAATCTTACTGTGTGTAACGCATGGCAATCCACCTGCTGGGGTTTAGCTATGTAATAAAAGTACACACATTATGTATGACTATTATGATGCTATGCTTGCTATGCTTGTTATCTACATATATTTAAATACATATTTAAAGATGAAAGCCAGAATCAGCTAAATAAACAAATTGGCAACCCAAGAATAAGAATAGAGTAAGAAAAACACTTGTTCAAACTTGTTCAGAAAAGTTCCAAAATGGTTTGAATTGTTAAGCTCATTTGCATATTCAAATACACAGAGAAACGTTTCACGGGGATTTCCAGTGTGACGAGTTTCATTGTGAAGTAAATGGAAAACATTCCTATTCCTGCATAGTTGTTTGGCCATATCGTCACACATCTCGAATTAAGTGTTTTTACCTTGGAGTTAAATAATATCTAAGATTGTAGTGTGTTGTTCTGAAAAACTCAGATTAATTATTCGTGATGGAAAAAATTGGCTAGAGGTAAACAAGACATGGCTGATTGATAAGAGAAGATATGATAAGAGAAACTTGACCCACAATGGGGAACATTTGAAACCATTTGCGGTTGAAACGATTGTGCAGAACTATTCCCCTGAAACAGCTCCTGTAATTAAATGCACACAAACATAGAATAGCAAAAACACGCTGTTACCCAGTACAAGAAGCTCCAGATGGGCCTCGTTCTTGCCCTCCACGTCGTCCGCGATGATCACTTTACAGAAATACACTCCGCTGTCTCCCCACTGTAGCTCTCCGATACGCAGGTCTGCCTCTGTGACAACACAAACAAATGTGGCATTTTGCACTTCTGAGCATTCTAGTTCATATTTGTACGTCAGAATCAGAATCATTTTTATTGCCATGTAAGTAACAGGAAGTCCCAGACTAGAAAATTGCTTTGGCTCTCAATGCAAACAAGTGCACACGGAGCACACAATTTACAACATACATTAAGCAGTGCAGTAAGGTGACGACAGTGAAGGGCAGTAAAGTGGCTTTTAACCCTGTAGGCGCCAACGAGAAAAGGAGTGTTAATAAAAGACAAAAGGTGACGCCCTGTAAGTTAACAAGAGATTGTGGACTACAATAATCAATCATGGAAACACAAAGAAAAAAAGTATGCAAGAAAAATGTAGAGAGACGACCGTGGCACGCTAGGTCGCTGTATAGAAAGTGTTCTGGATTAAGAAGGCTGTGTTGCAATTTGGCTACTTTGGCGCCTAAAGGGTTAAAGTGACTTTAAAAGTGACTTTAAAGTTTTCACCAAAGTTTTATCACTTATTAAAAGTGAGTGAAGGTCAGAAAAAAGTATAAATGACTTACTTGCAATACAACTGGAGGAATAATAATAATAATAACAATAATAATAATAATACTTGAAACTTAAACTCCTGTTATGGTCAGTGCGGGGGTAAAACTTAAAATATGTATATGACACTAAAATAGAACTGTCCATCCATCCATTTTCCACCCTTTAATCCATTTCTGGGTCAGGGGGGTGGCAATCAGAGATACCACCCAAGTCTCATAGCACCAGCCCTCGAAGCCTTCCAAATATCTTTTTACTTGGCACTAATCTGTTTTTACAAATGAACAAATCGGTTTCAAACAAGTTTCTTTCATCCCAAATATACAAATAGTATACATTTGTATATTTGGGATGAAATGAACTTCTTTGAAACCAACATATATACTAGATTCATAATGTCTCCCCTAATATCGCAATAAATTCTGACTCAAACCTTGCAGCACATATAAGTTATAGAGGGCAGGTGGTTTCCCGTGATAAGGCCCTGTTGAAGGAGTCTTTTGTGATTGTGAGCCCAGAAAGACAAAGGGGAGGACAGGAAACAAAACAGTGACACATGTATGGGTCAAAGGACATTTGCAGCTAAATTTATCACTCATTCAAATCAAAACCCTGCCTTACTGTTAATTATGGCGATGTCCCTTCCTTTGTAATGCTCGGCCAGCGTGACGGAGGGTCCCTGTGCCGAGGCCACTATCCGGCTGGTTCGAGTTCTGTCCGAACACTCCAGCTGGGACTTGGGGCCCAGGTCGGAGGTCGTCTTGGCCAGCGTGTCGGGCAGAGAGAAAGAGTCCTGGGTGCGGTCGCGGCAAAAGGACTTGTACCACCACTGCACCACGGGCGTCTGTGTGGAGGACGTCTGGAACTGACAGGGCAGAACCACGGGCTGGAAGAGCATGGCGTACTGCCGCTGCTCCCGCATGGAGACGTGGACGGCGGTGCATATGTAGGCTGGGAAAGAGATAGAGATGATCATCACATAGTACCAACCAATCACCACAGAAATGAATCATAATAATTCCATTCCGTCTTAAGATTTGGAGGACTTTACAAAACCATTTGCCAACACAGATCAGAGAATCAAACTTAAGAAATGCAATAATAGTAACACATAATAATAAACACATTGGTCCATAAGGGGCGGATGACCAAAGAATAATAACAGTCTTCTCTGTATGGGGCAAAGCTCTGGAACTCTAAGTCCTCAGCTTAAATTGAACTTGAACTGGGCTGGTCTTAAACATGAACTGAAGCATTTCTTTTAAAACAAGCCAGTTGTGTGAAAATCGATGAGTTGGGGTGGGGGACAAGGTAAAAGGTGTTTTTAATTGTGTTAAAAGCCCTTCGAGGGACGGACATTGCAGATTAGCTTTGGCTATAAATGTTGTAGTGTTTCACATGTTGATTGCGTACTTTTCCCCATACATAAATAAATAGATGTATACATTTGATAAATAATCAACAATACCTCACATCAGCCAATTTCTCACCTATTTTTGTCTATATGTAAGTACTGTATGTGTGAACTAAACAAAGCACTGTCTGATTGGCTTACATTATTTTGCTCAAAACTAACCGGACACTTAATCGTCATGAAATCAACAAATCATCCAATATTAGATCTGTCCTCCCCAAAGACTCCAGCATTTATCTCTCTCCGCTTCTACTGTTACACCACACCCAGTGCGAGTCTATACCACAGACTGTAAATGTCTACACAGTGGGAGATATTATTTTTGTCTATTTCTTATTGGTTTTGTTAAATAAACATAAGGTTCAGTTAAACGTTGGAGTTTGTATTCTTCTCATCTCATAAATCTCAATAACTACTCGTATCGGTTGTTGCCCTTCACTAGATTTTATGCCAATGCAACAGAAATGATCTTGATATTAAATATTTTGTCAATAATCTCCCCACTTTTGTCATGGTTTAGGGTTATTTCCTGTTTTATTTTGTAGTTTGTTAAATCGTTCTTTGGTTGTGCTTCCTGTTGTCTGAGTACCTGCCCTGCTCTCACATGTATTACCTGTGTCTCGTCAGTCTTGTATTTAGCCCTGTGTGTTCCTTCACTGGTTCCATCTGTTTCAGTTCTTGTCCTTGTTCCTGGTTTGGTTACTTTTTGTGGTGTTTTTGCTCAATCTTGATTTCTATTACTTTTTATAAAATCCATTATTTTGCAGTTTTGCATTTTGGGACTTCTTGTTTATCACCCCTGTGACAACTTTGTAGTCATACTAGTAAAGAAGATTAGTCACGGTCACCATATGCAGAAAGGCTATGACTCTAAAGCTTTTGACATATTTTTTGCATGAGAAATAGTTCTAAATATAATGAAGCCGGGTCCACCAATTGACTCATGAAGCAAGCTCAAACCACTGTGTTGCAAAAGAAATAATTTGTGTTAACAACCCTTCAATTAGATTATTTAAGTTAAAGTTGCGGGCGACAGTAGCTCAGTTGGTAGAGCATTGGCCTTAAGCCCAGAAGGTCGTGGGTTCAATTCCCACCTCTGCACCTTCTCCACCGACTCCCACTGATGACTGCTGTCGTTGTGTCCTTGGGCAAGACACTTAACCCCACTTTGCCCAAAAGCCCCCACTGAAAGATCAAGGCTATGCTCACACTCAGAGAGCAGCCGTCCTCCTGTGGACTCACCACCTGCAGAGGGTCAGTGAGGGGCTGCTATGAGACTTGGGTGGCATCTCTGATTGCCACCCCCCTGACCCAGAAATGGATTAAAGGGTAGAAAATGGATGGATGGATGGAAGTTAAAGCTGTAGATTTGTTTGTTCCAGGAGAAAGAGTCTTGTTTAAGTAACATTTTACATACAAATTAGACGACGACATTAAATTCTATAAGAAAACTTTAATCTTTCACACACTGAGAGCTGAATGGCTGTGAAGCTGGTCCAAAGCTGATCTAAAGATGTGACAGAGGTCAAAAATACATACAAATACAGACAATGTGACAACTATAACTAGAACCGAACCATTTTGAGACAGGAACTTTCGTACTTATTTTTTGTGTGATTTCAAAGTCAGGTACTTCATCTTTAACTCATTGAGTGCCAGCTATTTTGATGATTTTACTGATTCTCAAGACCCACAGAATATTATGTGCTATGATTATGTAAAATATGAAACCAGATTCTGAAAGACTGGATTGCCTACTTTCATCAGCAAAAATAAGTTTGTTTGTAGCTAGTTATGTTGTCCTATAATCCCCAGTTGAATAGCGGGAGGTTTGACAGAAATCACCAGTCTCAGACATATACGCCAATGGCAGCCAATGAGTTAAGGAAGACTATCTACAATACATATACCCTGACATTACTCTTGCAACAATTGTGTGTGATATAGAAAAGATTATACCAAAGATCCTGCTACAAATATATAATATAGGTGAAAAAAGTAAGTTTGAGCTAAATCCATCCCATACTTTTTGTCATTCATAATCCGTAATATGATTTTTTTAATACATAAAAAGCGGCCTAAACTGCAGATTTTTATTGTGCAGCACTTTGATCTCTGTGCAGCACTTTGGAAACTGGTGTTATAAAATGTGATTGGATTGAGTAATAGAAGTATAATACTCAAACATGTACAGAATGTTGTTGATATATAAATTCTATTTTTACTTTTTAACTTGTTTGCACCGAGAGCCAAAGCTGTTTCCTAGTTTGTGACTTCTTCTTATCACTCACAATGGCAATAAAAATAATTCTGATTCTATGTCAACAAAAAATAATAATCTTGCTGCCATAGAAACAGGACGTGAATTTCTTGACACACAAAGCATATACAAACATTTCCTTTAATTTCTTAAGGGACTGTTTTCCACCTGACGTTATGGACAGGATGAGACGCAGATCCAGGTTCCTTCCTGTGTCACATTTGGTTGGTTTTCTATTGTTTTTTGTACGGACTGTTCAATTAATAGTCATTTAGTCCGTTGTCACAATCACTCCTCCCCTATTGTGTGATATATTATCTTTAAAACAATTGTGACACAGCTCAAACTGAACTTTTCTTGAGTTTTGAGATTTTCTACCTGAGCAGATAGCACTATAGGGGGGCCTTTTTTGGCTCAGTTTGGGGCCAGAAAGGTCAAATTCCTGTCTCTATGTTTGGGGGGGATGCTGAAAGACAGTGACGTACAAAAAAACTACAAAGAAGAACTACATTGTGGGCTTTCTGTTGATTCACAGATAGTTTACCCATTTGAGGTGGGGCAGGAACAAACATTTTTCTTTCTCAGGAAGTTTGAAAAAAAACAATCCAACGGCGGTCTCTAGGGAACATCCATTACCTTATCTTTAGGCATGAACATTAGATCTATCTATCCATTACATTAGAAAGCAGTTTTTCTTAGCCAATATATATGAGACACCTCAACTCCTACATTCCTCCCACTCTAACCTTCACTGGGTTGCATTTTTTTGGACGGGTCTATTGTTTAGGCTGTACAGAGAACCCCCTCCCTCTGTCCCACTTGAAGAATGAGGATGGTGGGAGTAAAGGGGGGTCACAAACTCTTGGCCAATGGGATCTTGAGACCTAGTCCAGCTGGGTGTAACAGGCCAATTAACAGGCAGAGATTTCAAACCGTTAATGGTGATGAGGGCACTGTATGCACCAGCAACAAGTGCCACAGATCCATTCTTCACCAGTCACTGTAGGCTAATGAGCAGGTTGGATCCACAATCCAAAACACATATTATCTTTGGGCAGGCAACGTTCGCACAAACTCAGGTCAACTTCTGGACGTGCATATTTCCTGAAACAGGCAGACCTTTCCTCTTCATTTTCCTGTCTTTACTGTGTCATGCATTCCTTCACATTGACTCAATACTATCCAAAACTAAATGAAGATAAGAGTAGCAGGCGCTATCTTCACGACCAACAATTTCATAACAGTCAGCACTCTACACCTCCAAAGAGTCACAATAACTATTGGCCCTGGACAAAACATGACTTTTTGGTGTAGGCTTTGATTTGTATCATTTCTTTCATTATGCATAAGTTTACTAAAAATCAAAACGCGCGCGTGACGTCAACGCGCTACATGTAGAGTTTATTGTTTAATTCAGTGTCTCCCAAAGTGGGGTCCGCGGCCCCCTGGTGGGCCGCGAGGGTACTGCAGGGGGGCCGCGGGAGGTCATAAAAAAAATAAAAAATAAATATAATTATTTAAAGTTAAATTTATAATGTTTTGTTTGTAATATTAAAATATTTGTGTTCATTATTTGACTTGAATAATCCACTGTAATCATTTTTGTATTACAATGTTTGTAGCAGAGGCTATTTCCCCAAAATAAAATAACCAGAAGAGCCTATTCTTAATGTTGTCTTCTTGGTTATTATTTTGGGGGGCCACGCAGACCCGTCAGATTTTTAAGGGGGCCTCGGTGTTACTGAGTTTGGGAATGGCTGGTTTAATTCAATCAAAACAAAACGCAGGCTCACTTCGATGGAACCTGCCAGGATTAAGTCGAGCGCTGCTCCGACAAAGAAACTCAAAAAAGAAAAGAAACCAAACCAACCTGATGCTCCCAGCAGAACTGTCAGCAGTGAAACGTCCATCTCCTTCAGTGTAAAGTGCACTTTATCCAGTGGACGATCATGTCGTGGTCCGACGAGCCGCAAACAGCCTGAAGTAACGGGACCTGTGGACCGTACCACTGCGCGAGGACAGACGCGAATGAACGAGCACTGAGCAGGACGCTGCAGTGCGCCTGCGCACCACGCAGCGGCAGCACTGAGCAGGACACTGCAGTGCGCCTGCGCATCACGCAGCGGCAGCACTGAGCAGGACGCTGCAGCACGCCTGCGCACCACGCAGAGGCAGCACTGAGCACCTGAGGCAGTGGCCCCTAATATCAATAACGATAATAAAGATGATAAGAATAAAGAATATAGATCTAGGATGAGCGTGGTGTCGTGCTCTTGGTTCTCCTGTAGAATTCAAAGTGCAATCAAGAGAAGAAGAAAAACAAACCTCATGGTTGAAACCAAACTGTTGTCAATTCTGTTTGTCACATGCTAATAGTGCAAGTGACCGAAATAAAACTTCACTTTTTTGGTCTCCAGATTAAGCATGGTGTCTGAAAAATATATTCTCTGAGCGTTTCATTGATTTGGCCTAAATTACTGTCCTATCTATAATTATGATTAAGATCAAGAGATCCTTTATTCGTCCCACACTGGGGAAATGTCAGTGTTGCATCACGAGTTACAGAACAGTAGGAATGAGGAGCGCAAGTGAATATTCAAGTATAGAGTGAACTCTTTACTTGACAAATGAGATACTTATCAATCAATATTTATTTTTACTTTAATAAAGAAGCAAAGTATAAAATGTATAAACCTGTATACTAGTGCAAAGAAAAAAGAACATAATATGTATATCTATCGATAAATCTGTGATCAATAGCTCTGAGCGTTCAAGTGTTCTGACCTAATTTTTACTGTCTATGGTTCTGACATTATTGCATTATTATTATTGCATTAATACAACATAATTAGTATTACAGTATTACTTATTCAATAATAAGGTACGTGTAAGCAACAGCACAGAATCAAAACTCCCAGACTAATGGGTTAATATGAAAAAAAAAATCTTTATTCTGAAAATTGAAAAGAGAAGATACAAAATAAAGCAAAGGAAATCACAATATGACTCTGCAGGTTGCCACCACTATTATTCATATCAACTGTCTACGTAATCAATATGGTCACGGCTGCCATGGCGATGACCCCTATCGTCAAGGCGTTCTCGACTACCACAATAATTGCCATGCCGATCCCTACTCTGATAGTCGTTATGGCGATCTCGACCCTGATAGTCGTCAAGGCGATCTCGACTACCGCGATAGTCATCCTGACGATCTCGACTTGAGTCGCCAAGACGATCTCGACTACCACGATAGTTGTCAAGGTGATCTCGACTACCACGATAGTCGTCACGGTGATCTCGACCTTGATAGTTGTCAAGGTGATCTCGACTACCACGATAGTCAGCATGGTGATCTCGACTTGAGTCGCCAAGGCGATCTCGACTACCACGATAGTCGTCATGGCGATCTCGACCTTGATAGTTGTCAAGCCGATCTCGACTACCACGATAATCGTCATGGTGATCTTGATCCTGATAGTTGTCAAGACGATCCTGGCTGCGACGACTTTTGTGACTCTCAGCAGTACTCTCTATGTCTTCATCTCGTTTATCCATTCCTGTCTTTTTCTGATTTTGGATTTGTTCACTGATTCTGTCTTGAAGATTTGACATCCTATCTTCTTGGCCTCCATCTGGGTCCTGTATGTCCCCATCATGATATTCCATTTCTCCAACAGACCTGTATAAAGAAAAAAAAGATTGTATTGTATGTGAGCTGAGTTCTATTACCTATATACTATAAATATAATAATGACAAATATTGGACATGTAAGTCTAACCCTTCAGTGTACTTGGCCTTCTTCTTGTTTCTGTAGCAACAGAAGATAAGTACTGCAAGAAGCAAAAGACCTGCAACAACTCCACCAATTATACCCGCAGTAGCACCACTCATTGATCCACCTGAGCAAAAGAAAAACACAAATGCATGATGTTTTAAAAAAATGATAAAAATAAAGGCCTCAAATGAAACACAATGTAGGATGTAACTGCCTCAGGAAGCTGGACCTCAATGAGCAGAAGTCAATGAATGAGTGGGGAATATAACGTACCTGGAAACACAGATAACGTGAGGTTACAGCTAGCTGAACCAATGCGATTGGTTGAAGTACAAACATAGAAACCCGACATTTCTCTGGAAATATTGAAGAGTGATAATGCTCCATCCTCTGCAACAGAAGAGCCCCACACTAGTATCAAACGAGAGATATTGGACTGAAAACATTATTAAATACAAAATAATGTGTACTTTCAGTGGTCTTGGGTGGAAATGGTCTTGGAACATTTTCAACACTGTAGCTCTTCCAGTCAGGAAGGGGTTTGGGAGATCCCTCCTCAGACATGCAGGTCAGAGTAATATCATGCCAATACTCTACTGTTCCCTGAATTTTGCATACTGGGGGGGAAGGTGCGACTAGACAGAAAAATAAGATAATACAATGTTAGGACCCTATAGGAGGAAAAGGGTTATGGTGAAAAGTTTACCAAGGACCAAAAGAAAAGTGGTGGCAGATGGTGTTCCCTCATCATCTCCAGGAATCAAGACGGTGCACCGGTAGTTTGCATTATCTGCCATTGTCATTTTTGTCAAGTGCAGTAGTGCTTGTTTCGAAGTACCAATATCTAGAGACGTTCTTCCCTCATAAGTAGGTGATATGTCAATTCGATTTAAATTAGAATAAAAAGTTGCAATTATAGTCTAAGAAAAAAAGTGTTAATTAATAAACAAAACTTAATCTGTTAATGCCCAACTTTTAGTTAAATTTCTTACCGCTTTATTTTCCTGAACTACTTCCCATTTCAGAATAAACATGTCGTAGTCTGGTCTGGCAGGAGAAAATGAACATGGCAAAGTTATATCGCTTCCCTTTGCCACTTCATATTGTTTCTCTGGAATAGAAACTTCTACACAAGTACAGTGGGAACATGCTGAAAAACACAAATCACATTAATCCAGAAATAATCCTTCCACAACATTTTTTTCATTTTGCGAGAACGAAGGAAAATGTTTAATGATTAACAACTGTACAATACATTCTACGCTTTAAGGTGTGGCAAACGTTGCAGTATAGTAACTCTCTCTATAACCATGAGCTTACCTGAGAGGATCAAGAACACCTTCACCCATCCAAGAAACTTAAAAGTCATCTTTAGAAAATATATGAATAAATGAAAATATATGAAACAGTCTTTTGACAGATGCTGTTAGACCTGAAACAGGAGCGGCTTCTAACCTTCACGGTGAAACTCCCTGATAAGGACGGGGTGACGTGGTCAGGTAATAAAAATCACATGTCACTGAAAGACCAATAACGATGAATGAATCTCCATAAAAACCAACAGGTTGCAAAAAGGAATTGGCCTAAAAAAATATATTCTAAATTAAATGAAATCAAATGTAATCTTAAAATCTGAACTGTGTGCATTTGACACTACAAACAAACAGTAGAGGCAGATCTTAAAACAAGCCTAAAGTTTGGGTAACTTGGAAATTCACTCATTAATTGTGAGGAAGTGAAAGTAAAAGTACAAGTTAAAGTATTTAACACTTTTTTATAGTTATTATTTTTTGTTTGTACCCAGGATAATTTCTATGTGGACAGAGAAGCAAGGCAATGCCAACATGATCTGAAAGGCATGGAATTATACGATATATGTGACACACAATATGTAAAAAAAAATATATGTATGTATATAAATATATATATATAAAACTGTGCTCTATTACTGATGACCCAACATTTTCCTCCAGCTATAATAATAATAATAATAACAATAATAATACATCAAACTTATAGCGCTTTTTTGAACACTCATGGTCATAGGCCCCATTCCATGTTAAACCTGATCTGCCAAGTGCTACACAGCGGGCAAAAATAAAATAAAAAGTATGTATTTTTAACAACTTGATAATAGTGAGAATAATAAGGGGGAAAGGTTGTTAAAAACATATACTTATCTACTATATTATATATTTCTTGGCTTCACTGCTCACATAATAGAAAAGTTGTTTTATGCTGTACAAAAAAATACCTGCAGAAGGCAGTATTGGTCTGAGGTTCTAATTACCCCGCCAACAAGAGTATTGTTATCGTCTCCGTGTGTCTGCTTGTAGGCAGGGTTGCACAAATACAATTGAGCTGAAAGTTGGTGTGTCCATGTCACACCCTTCTCACTGTGAACTTTACAACTTATTCCCAGTAATGTTGATGCTTCACTAATTGACTGCAATCGAACTGTTATGTGTCTTTTTAGCTGAAATACAGAGAAAGTGTTGAACTAAGCCTCTGAGTAATGTGACCCATGAGTCGGAGGCTGTACGGTAATCAGGACCCCGGCTCTGCAGCCTGTGTTCGGGAGCGCATGTAGGTGTAGGCTCGGGGCTGGGATTTCGGCTTAAATATTCAAAATGGCGGACGGAGGAGCAGCGAGTCAAGATGAGAGTTCAGGACCAGGTAATGATTACAGCATTTTACATATTCATACTCGTATTCAAACTTTGTTGCACACATTGTACAATTAGCGGGATGCAGATGGATTGGAGATCGCATCTCTGGGCTTGATGGCAACCGTTAGATGTCTGGTGTAGACGGAGCTAGCTAGTTAAATTGACAGAGGAGGAAACGAGCTATTGCAATACGCTGGCAAATTACATGGAAACATGCCTCCCCCTTTGTGTGATTAGATGGCTGTACGTCGCTGCATATTCATACCTCTGTCGACAAATACAGTTTAGCATATTTTATTAGTAATCGGCTACGTGACTGGGATCCATACATGTCATATTTAGATGATTCGGTAACGCAATTTGACTGAAATGAAGACGCTAGCCCGCTAGCGTTAGCTCGCTGCTAACACTGGGCTTTGTGTTGTTGCTCACTCGGGCATGGAGCTTTTGAAGGAGCTTTGCATATTCATATTTGTGAGCCGCGCACTGGATGCGCTTGTTTACTAAGAGTTTGAAACGAGCGAGACATAAACAACATTCACCAGTGTATGTTTCTCTGTGTGGCTTTTGGGGCATAGCATTCCCCAGTCTCTTTTGTGCTACAGCAGCCTGTTGTGTTATTCATGCGGGCCGCTAAAGGAGAGTGCGGAGTTCAGCATATTCCCGGTGTCCGCTGGAGCTGATCGGTGACTGCATGTTTACGGTGCACACTCGGCCTTTTACCGACTCTGCATCTGCGGCTTTTAACGCTTTCTCCGTGATGTGAGAGCAGAGGAAAACACAATCTCGTGTCTGTTTTGTCACGTCGTGAGCAGACGTGTATATTAAACTATTTCAGTATAGATGGTTTAAATGATTACATTAACATGTGCAGACTAGAGCGATACGGGAGATGTTTGGCCAAACGACCGAATATTATGATTGATTACATTTTTATTGAGTTCTCCTCACGGGAACACCATCTACAGAAGTTTTCTACCTGTGATTCCCCCAGGCGTTGGGAGGGGTGCAGAGGCCCACTTCCGGAGAGCCACAATAACAGGCAGGGCATATTATATGCAGGATCCAAGGCAGGGCAAGACACAGCTTGTGCTCTTTTTAGTTACATGAGGCTGAATATGTGTGAAGGAAGCTGCACATTCTGCAGGGTCTTTTAGAACAAAGAAGGCATCAGCAAATTAACTTTTTTGTAGCTTCATGAGAGTTATGCTTTTTTATTTAAAAGTTCAAGGTAAATGGAACATTTTGTTCGCATCTGCACTAAAGCATTCACTATACCCTCTGTAGGTTAAGTGACTTTTGTCCTATACATTTGATTATGTAAAACAAAAAACTATGTAAAATAGCTAAATCTTTCAGTTTCCTTCATTTTACGGCTTCTCATTTAATCAGTTTTACAGTGCCTCCCTCTTTCCAGCCTTGTACTTCAATCATGAATATTCATTAATGTAAACACAGTTGCTATGAATAATGCATAATTTTCCGTAATAAATTCAAGACATGCCGTCTCTGCATACAGAGACAGCTTCTTGCGTGAAAGCTTCCGTCAAACTAAACTATTACTTCACTTATTACTTTGCTTGTTTTTAATGCTGAAGAAAATTGTACCTCTAGTGTACAGAACTTTACGATGCTACTAATACCACGAAAATATGTTCCTTTTATTTGTTATTCATAAAAAAAGACATGTACTTAGAAAATATACACAATATTTGTATGAAATAACGCTTTTGGATATTCAATTAAATTCACTTTTTTATAGCCCTAAATCTCATAAGCAGTCCTCAGAAGACCTAAACATGGGAAATGCAATATATAAAGGTTTGGGTATTACATATTCACTCTTATATATAGATCTGCACAATATTGGAAAAGAGGATGATATGCAATAGTTGTATTGAGGACTGCAATGACGTTGATTTTTCCCTCCAATAAATGAATACATGTTGTAACTGCAGATAGTTCAGTAGCTATTGCAGCTGCTCTCTTTTTGCTTAGCATCTTCCATCAAGTTGTTTTCTTTCCAGTCATTGTACAAAGCAGTCTGGGCTCACTCTTTCCACAAAGGAAGTTTAAGGATGAAAGAAAGTTAGATTTATACTTATGATAACTGGGCATCTTTCTGTGGATTTAGGTTTTTGAAATGCTTAGGAAAATTACAATTTTGTCTAAATAATGATCCCACAAGTAATAATTCATTAAAAAATTAAAAAAAAAAATCATGCCGCAAGTGTAATACTTTGTTCAAAATATGCCCTATGTAATTATGTTATGACCTAAAAATACTTTTATTTGCTAACAAGCATTAGCACCTACCCCCTATATTTATTTGCGGAATCAAATCCACCTAACATGTCTTTGTTAAAAAAGGTTGTGTAGATCACTTGTAGATGGAAACTTGGGTATCAGAATGTACGGTGGCTGCAGGGACAACTCTGGAACAAGGTGGCTAAAGCGTGGGTGGCAATCAACCCTCACAGCAAGAATCGTGTGGGTTCAGTCCCTTATTGGCCCAGACCTTTTAAATATATTCATGATAAGTAAATACGTTTACTTTTAAAAATACTTTATTAAATTGAGACATTTGTGCATTTGTTTTTGCATTGTATTTACTGCTCTGTTTCAGTCTCACAGAACTCATCTGTGTTAGTCTGTAAAGGGAGCAGTTCAATGATTACTAATGTATAAATAACACTTAGTTTTGTTGTGGGTCCTGCCCTCATGGCCTTTGAGTGGGTCTTATGACAAATTTCCCGATGGGGACAATAAAGTATACCTTTTAAGTTGTTTCATTTTTATTATTGTTGTTATTTTTTAGCACTTTTTATCTCTTTGGAAATGTGGTGTTCATCAAATTGTTCATGCGTTATTGCAACAAACAGAGCAGTAAACCCTAATGTCCATACAAAGGGACACTCGCCACAGTTTTGCAATTGGATAAGACTGATTAGTCTTTAGCATAGAATTGATGGTGCTGAATGTAGATGTGCTAATTAAGTTTGTTGGATGTCCCAGCTCCCTCTAACTCTGCTGAATTTAGCCAGACTGCCGTTATTATGCAGTTAATGAGATACATATTTTAAATTCAGTGCACAAGATGGAGCATTGTTCCACTCCGCATTATTGGCAAACCAGTCAACCATTTAACTTTAGTCCACATTAGTATGATGGGTAAGTCTAGTTGGGTTTATTCATAATTAAAACTTATACTTGCTCTTCATTTCAAATTATTTTGAAAACAAATTGGGATATCTCTGTATAGCAGATTAAGTTTTAGATGAACAATAAGACTAAGATTACGTTGTGTGTCTGAAATTTGTTGGACTTCTATCTTCAAGTAAAAAAAACAGTTTCCCTACAACATAGCCAAACATTTATATTATCAGGACACCTGTGTAGCACCAGCAGGACATATTTGTCCCATTATATTAACCCTCTGAGCACATGGGGGAATTAATTTAAACGCCCCTCGAAATGGAACTAATGGAATGTAAAGCTAATCGAAATATGCTAATCCACTAACACTTCATAAACATTGGCAGCAACAGCCGCCACCCACTCTTTAGCCATCACAGAGGAATGCTGCGACCACAGGGGGTCCAGTAATGATGGCCTCGTACTGGATTAATGTTTATTTATTTACATTTGAGCGACAGCCTCTCCCTGGTCCCTGGCCCCACATGCTAGTCCAGAGATGCTTGCACTGAGCTGTCTGTTGCATTAAAGGATATACAGTCAGCCTTGCTAACATGCCCAGATCTCCGCTGACAGTCCCTTCTCCCATTCTGGACTATCGCAGTCCTCCTTGCTCTCGGTTAATTACTTTATACTGTGCACTTTTAGAATAATTGGTCCTGTGCTGTTGCCTTCCCTCCCTCACCTTCGCTGAGTTTGAGCACTTTTTCCCTTCTGTGTCGTTCCTATTCCCCTGTTTTTTATCGTCCTCCAAAAGCCGTCCAATTAATATGCTAATGAGCTGATAAATATTTATAGGGGTTTAAATTATGCAGAAAGCTTTCAGAGCTCGGTGTGAAATGCGTTGCTCGCAGGACTTCAAAGCCTTGCATTGCTAACGAGGCAGAGGCAGATTTGCATACGACTTTAATCAGTTGAATACTGATTATGCTTCATTATGGAGTTTGAGGAGGGGAGGTGGTGGAGGCCGCCAGCTGCTCTTGTCGTTTGTTTCATTCCAGCAAGAGAGGGAGATGGTGAACTTTTTCAGAAGTACTGACAATCTTAGCATGCCAGAGAGGGAGGGAGAGAGGGAGAGAGAGTGAAGGCGGCAATGTGGAAATGGGCAAGCTATAAGAAAAGGAAATGGAGAGGGAAGGCGCTCTGTTTGCCTAAACCCTGTTGGCTTTCCCAGTGTGCATCTCTCCGCGCTGCTCGGTGAGGCGTGAGCTGGACAGTGCCAGTGTGTCTGTGTATAGCCCCAGCTTGTATTTAAGTCTGCTCGCTGACCAGTGGAGAGTGAAGGCCGGAGGAGTGGGAGGAGGAACTGCGGGACAGCCTGTTGGCAGGCTCACCCGCTAACTTTCAGGGCTCCTTAGCCATGCTGGAAAACACAGGTGGAAGTAGAATGGGTGAGTTGTTAGACGGGGTTCATTTTTATGCTTTAATTGCATTGAATGTATTTGTTTTTGATTTCATGTTTCTTTTGTGACACCAAGTAATGTTCTGCATGTTTTCTATGTGCTCCTTTTTTATAGATGTTAAAGTGAATAATCAGTCAGGAACTACCAAATGTGCAATGGACAGTAGCAACAATAATACCGGTAAGATA
The DNA here is from genome assembly GCA_964034765.1 of Knipowitschia caucasica. Classification (NCBI taxonomy): domain Eukaryota; kingdom Metazoa; phylum Chordata; class Actinopteri; order Gobiiformes; family Gobiidae; genus Knipowitschia; species Knipowitschia caucasica. Next base: position 19,082,201 of record OZ035837.1, on the reverse strand, counting down.
ATTGATATTTTATTTTTTAAATGTTTCTTTCCTTTTTTGTTGCTTTTTGTAGGTTTTTACGTGACTGGTTCTGATATGTTCGGCCAAGATAAATGAATTACTTGATGCTAATATAATTGCCTTAATGTTTATTGGTTTTTGTTGTTATTTTTATCAGATGAGTGAATATGTTTAAATCTTGTCTGTAGGAATCCACAACAATGGATTGGACTTTCAAAGGCAGACGTTGCCAAATACAAGTGCACTCACAAATGCTCATGCACAAGCCCTCCTGCAACAGGTCAGTCCTTTCCCTTTTCTCCTCTAACAGCAATTATCTGAAAAGACCACAGAAGTATGAAGACTAACTGATTGAAGTTAATGTGACACATGCCTACTTCACACAGGCACGCACACGAGCTGAACAAGTTCATTTAAATTAGCCAGGCTCTCCTAGTGTCGCCTGGCAACAAGGCAGATTAATCAACCCTGTATGCTAATTAGCACTCTGCGGTTGCTCGGAAACAGATGGTGGAGAATATGCAAATCTATGCAGAATTTACATGCACTGCATAACAGTTATTTTAATTAGCCGTTCTCAGCTTGCCGTGCACTTCCCCTCAGAGCGCTGCAGGGTATTTGAAATTCCGAATCATTTACATTCCTCTTTGTAAAAATGAAAAAAAAAAACATCAACAAATTAATTTCCTGAGGATAAATCTCAGCAGGTAACTCTTCAATGTTCTTTATCATTGAGTTTTATATTTCTATCTAAGCTTCCATGTTTTATCTCTAGTCTAAGTCGGGAGACTCGAGTGCTCTTCCGACCTCCGTTCAGCAGAGTGTCTTGCCTCAAACACAGCTAATGTTGGCCGGCGGACAGATAGCTGGAGTAAGTGGCTTTGAGTCAACACAGCGAAACTTGTGCCAAACAAGACTAAATGATCTTTCATCCATGCCTGTTCATCCTTACATGTCATGTGTTGTATGTATAGCCGTATGCCCAGGATAAGATCTAAGTGTTTTTGAAAGTGCACTTGTTTAGCAGTCTATAGCAGAGTGTGTACTTTGCATGTGGTGCTGTGTTTGTGACTATATAATAATCTATTCCAGCATTACCATTGTGTCTGCATCAGCTCTTGTCTAATCACTTGTCGAGAACCATCTTGCTAGTGTTGCCCCAAAACAACCATGTCTAAGAGTTGTAGCACATACGTTATTTATAGATGCATTAAACCCATGATGAAAAAAACAATGAGAGCCCTTTGTGTATTGTGGCAACATTAAGTCCTCTAATGTGAATGGCAGCGTCAAATCAAAGTCAGCCTGTGCATAATCTGACGGTGTGTGTTTCCTGTGGACTGTCCAGTTGACCCTGAGTCCAGCGCAGCAGCAGCTGTTGCTCCAGCAGGCCCAGGTGCAGGCCCAGCTCCTGGCAGGCCTGGCAGGACAGCACTCGGCCAGCCAGCAGAACAGCACCACAGGGGCCAGCATCTCGGCGTCTGCAGCCACTCCCATCACACAACTGCCCTTATCTCAGCCCATCCAGATCACCCCTGTAAGCCCTGTGTTGCAAAAAAGCCCAACGTGGCTCAAATCGACTGCTTGTGTGTGAAAGTAAATGTGTGACTGTTTGTTCTGGCAGCAGCTACAAACTTTACCCCAGTTTGTTTTGGTCCAACCTGGCCACCACATCACTACGCCTCTGTCCACCCAGCTTATCTTGTCTCCTACACAGCCGGGCCAGCAGGGTCTGTATTTGAATGAATGTATGATCCATAAAAAGACTAATTTACTTTGTCTATGTTGTTTATTTATCTCTTGCATTTGTATTGTTCTTATAGGCATATTGCAAGCCCAAAGTCTTTTAACTCAACTACCTCATAGCCAAGCCAACCTCCTGTCTACTCAAGCAAACATCTCCCTCCAGACTCAGGTGAGGAATGAAACCTTTTCTTAACCGGATTCTCGATTTGGCCCCAGTCAATCATCTGCGTTCATGTATTTTCCAGCCTGCTACTCCGACCCGCACAACAACCGCTACTCCTAATATTGTCCACAGTCAGACACCCCCAAAGAGACTAGATACCCCCACCCTCGAGGAGCCCAGTGATCTGGAGGAGCTGGAGCAGTTTGCCAAGACCTTCAAACAAAGACGTATCAAACTTGGCTTTACACAGGTGTGTATATTTACCCTTTCATTCAGAAACATGAGTCATTTTATTCAAATTTAATATTTTAATTTATTGTTTTATTTGTTGTCTCTTTCTGCTTCACTGACTCCTACATATCACAAGCCTTTTTGCGTTCACTCAAAACTTATACATGCTTTCCTTGATAAATGCAAAAACTCCACTGATCCTGTCACAAAGACAGATGGGCAGATTTTAGCTGTAGACTACCAACTATTTTATGTGAGCAATAACATATGCTCACTGACCTTTTACTATAGCAGATCAGAACTCTTGATAGGTTTGAGTCGCTGGGGTTTGAGCTCCCGCCTCTCAGCAAGAAGGGGATGGGTTTGCCTCCCAGGAGTAGAGTTTGCATGTTCTCCTTGTGTGTGCGTAGGTTCCCTGTTTTCCTTCACCACTAAAATCAAAGGGACTACACTAGCCTTTTGCTAATTCCGGTGTATTTTGCATGAGTATACACTGTCCTGTTCAAATTAATGAATACATTCTGCGAGGAACAAGTGTCCTCCAAACTATAATTGTGAAGCGGTGTCGCAAAGTAAAATTTTAGGTGCAATTTTTAGTTCTATGGCCGTATAAGAACTGTTTTCCCCAATGTTGGTAACCTCTTTTACACGCAAGCAAACTCATGAAAATATGCCATAAGTTATGACAAAATGGCACAAATTAAAACACTTGAAATAGACCCATGTTAGATTTCTGGGTTTTTAAAATTAAATATGTGTTTGGCTATAAATATTCTTTAATGGGTGCATTATTTAATGTTCTCTTGATTCAGGGTGACGTGGGCCTGGCAATGGGGAAGCTCTACGGAAATGATTTCAGCCAAACGACCATCTCACGCTTCGAGGCCTTGAATCTAAGCTTTAAGAACATGTGCAAACTCAAGCCACTGCTGGAAAAGTGGCTGAACGATGCAGGTTTGCCTCTAAACCTTGTTGATTAGCTTTGAACAGTTTAAAACAATTGGCTGTTTCTTTACCTGGCTCTCCTTGGGTTTTTTTCCGGTGCTGTTTGTGCAGAGAGCCTGACATCCGACCAGGCGCTGTCGAGCCCCAGTGCGCTGGGCTCTCCGGGCATGGGCTTAGAGGGCATCAACCGCAGGCGCAAGAAGAGGACGAGCATTGAGACCAACATCCGAGTGGCCTTAGAAAAGAGCTTTCTAGAGGTGAGTTGCATAGTTTTGCTGAACTCCCCATATCCATACGATCCATTAAGTCATTTAAGTTAGAATTATTTTGGTTCCTTAAAACTACTTATGTCACTGATGTTCTGTATTCTGTATGTATGTCATTATTGTTAATAGTTTAACTCGATCTCTTTATAAATGTTCAGTTTTAGCAAAGGGGAGGAGTGTGTTTTATGTAATTATCTTTTCTTATCCTTAATGGTCTATGTGTGTGTGTATTGTGTACATTTGACTTTGCACTGACTGGAAATATCTGGCTTCTTTGCCTATTCAAGCAGAACCAAAAACCTACCTCCGAGGAGATCACCATGATTGCTGACCAGCTGAACATGGAGAAGGAGGTCATCAGAGTCTGGTTCTGTAATCGTAGACAAAAAGAGAAGCGGATTAACCCCCCGAGCAGTGGAAATATGGGAGGCAACACCCCTATCAAAACCATCTTCACGCCCAACAGCCCCCTGGTGAGGATTTTTACACATGCCTCGCGGACAGTCGTCACAATAATGTTTGATAGAATCTGTCATTTCAGGTGGCGAGCACGGCCAGTCTCGTGAGCAGCCCCACCATCAGCACCCCCACCACTCTGACCGTGAACTCCGTCATCCCCCTCACCAGCACCAGTGTGTCCTCTTTGCCTTTCACAGGTCTGTACGTTACACTGCACCAGACACAGTGTATATAGCTCATGTTGTAAATCTAAATGCCTAAATCTAGTAGAATATGACCAGAATAAGTAATAGTAACAATAGCAGCAGGTAAAGTGACTAGCGCTAGCAAAGTGACGACACTATACTTGCTCTAGTCACTTTACCTGCTGCTATTATTGCTATTACTTATTCTGGTCATATTCTCTGTTGCTAAAGCACAATATAAACATTTGTAAATACCTTATGATGATGCTGCTAACTACAGTGTATCGTCACTAATTTCCCCCACCGCTAAAACAGGTATAATGGGTCTGGCATGTGCCTCCTGTATGGACCTCGCACCTATCTGTGTGGAGTGAGACAAATGCCCACTGTGAAGCGCTTTGTGAAAGATTACTTTCTTAATTGGTGACTACACACTGTTACAACAACCTGCTCAGGGAATGCAGGTGTAAATTAGCACTGCTGCTACAACCTGGTACAATGCATCTCTCCTCTTGGCTATTGTTTATTGTACACTGTCCATCTAAAAATAAAAACCATACCAAACTATTCTTGAACCAAGTGCAATTATAGCTCCAGTTAATACATAAAAAAAACTCAAATAATTAGCTACACACATCAAGCAGGATCTGAGAGCTCCTATTTCAAACCATGACATTGAAATTTCCCCACTGTATATAAATACAATTTTTATATGAATAAATAATAATTACAGCCACTACAGGCGGAGTCACCAACACTGCGTCGGTCATCTCCACGGCACCCGTAATAACCACGGCCACCAGCTCTCCGTCCCTCAGTCCCTCCCCCACCATCCAGGCCACCACCACCGAGAGCAAGTCCCAGGCACACAGCGTAGCCCCTCACACCACGTCTTCCATTGCCACGTCTCTGGAGGGGGGGCAGGTGATGTTGTCCACCCAGGGCTTCTCGCCGCTGCAGTCGGCTCAGTTGCCCACCAGCGCGAGCTTTGCTGCCATGGCTGCCGCGGCGGGATTCAACCCTGGCCTGATGGCGTCTTCGCAGTTTGCACCAGGGTCAGTTTTTAAGCGTTTCGCCATGACAACGCTTCATCCTAAAGTTTTCTTTGTCTTTTTTAAAGGGGAGCTCTTCTCAGTCTGGGTCCTGGGGGCCTTGGTAGTGCACTCATGAACAACAGTACGCTGGCAACGATACAAGGTAAGAATACTCTAAAGCAGGGGTGTTAAACTGGTCCTCAAAGGGCCGGTGTGGCTGCAGGTTTTAGTTCCATCCTGAGCAAGAGCCACCAGTTTGACCAGTTTGACACCGTGCACTAAAGCAACTTTCTAAATGAAAACAACATTCATGCCCTTCAGCAGACTTTTGAAAGCTGTTTCTCTCTTCCAGCAGCCCTGGCATCCAGCACAATCCCCATAACGTCTCTGGATGGAAGTAACTTTCTGTTTGCCAACACCAGCGGCGGTAACACTCCCAACCTGGTAACCAACCTATTCCTGCCCCAAAACCTGTCGCTGCTCACTCAGGGCAATCCAGTGAGTTTAGTGTCCACTGGGGCAGGAGGGCTGCAGGTCACCACTGACACAGGAGCTGTGCCAGTGCAAGCCTCCACTATAACTACTGCCTCCAAAGCTCAGTGAAGCCGGCCAAGCTGCATCCCTAACCACACCCTATTACTTATACTGTCTCACTTTAGGCAATAGGGAGGCCCTTGATTTAATCTGCTTCACTAACCACCACAGATTCTTTAATTATATTTAATTAACCTTTGCTGCCACCAAAAACAACCTCAATTGATATTTAGGTTGGAAATTTGTGTTTGTAAATCTTTTTTTAATATATTTCATATTTTTATTACCCCCCCCAGCCCTTCTATTACTGATGGTGTCATTTGTGACTCTCCCCCCCCATACATTTACCGTTATATATAATACCATGCCTATTTAGTTTAAATCTTCATCACGTCGTAATCTAATTGTTTAAAATGTGGTTATAAGGCTTTAAAAACAAGTAATAAGTGGCTAATATAAAGGTTATCATTGCTTTAAGGTTCAGAAGGACCAAACTTGGTTCTCTCTGTTTAGAAACGGTAACATTGCCTTTGTGGTAGAGTTTCCACTGAGCTTTGTAAAACCTGGACTGCTAAGAGCTTTAAGAGAAACTGCAACAAGCAGTGTGTTTTTTTTACTGGGTGACTTGTGCTGAATGGTGGCCATCTGTCAAGGTGTAGAATATTCTAGAATTCAACCCTAACATGCTGTCTTCAACCTGGAAAATCACCAGAAGTCAAATAACTGTTCTGGGGCTAGCAGATGATGTATTGTATTTTACTTTGTGATGGTAGTACCGTTCTATCTACTTGTGCACAGTATCTGTACCAAAAAACTGGATTGATGAGCTGCAGTCTGTTGGGTGGAACAAACTCTCCTCTGCAGCCACGTGACTGGCTTATGTGCTTTTAAGATATACCAAAAATATTTGTTCAAATATCCGCTGTTTCTAGTTGGGGTAGCTTAGTTTTGTCTATTTATGAGTACGGAATCTTTCCTTGTCAATTGAAAATAGAAATGCAATATTTTTATGATGATTTTCCAAAGATTTTTTTTAAGTGAGTGTCTCCTTTAGCGTACCTAATTTTTCAGCCCAAAATGACCAAAAAGTCGGGGGTCGGTGAACTGAAGTTTTTAGTTCCAATTCCGAGCTCCAGAACCTGAATCTGTTTTTTATTTTCACCCTTACAGCTTCTTGTCCTTTTTTTTTATTTATTTTTGCTGTTTTGACTGGAGATAGTGGTTCTGCTAATAAGTTTTCTACTGTTCAGCCATAAACAGCTTAAACCAAAGTGGTCCCCCTCTTGTTGCTGTGCCTGTTCAAGCACACAGGAGCTCTTCTTTTCCATGTCCTCAGTAGGTGCTGCTGAAAGACGGTCGCAGAACCTAAGCTTTACCAACGTGCGGCTGGAGCTTCTGACACAGCTGTAGAGAGGTCTGCATGCTCACTGATGATAGCTTTATGAGTACGTCCTGTACATCAGGTTTGGTGGTTCAGACCCCTCTTAAGGAAACTCAAATTTGTAAATCCATATCTACCACTCATCTACTACCACACCACCATCGAATACCAGCATGTGACCTGAATGTTTGATTTACCGATTCTGTAACCTGCCAAATTATCTCACCTTCAATTGTGCTGAAGCCCACACTAAAGTAGCATTATCTTTTCCAAAGGTAAACTGTAGTGGGGATAGCATTTGCCTGTAAGAAAAATATCTGAATATTTATGTACTACTTTTTGACTGAATATACCTCAGCAGCATTTACATTTAAGGTTCACAGTCAGATATTTCTGTGTTTTGAATCATGTAGAATGTATTGGTGCGGGTTGCTGTTAAAGGCCTATTCTGATAAACCACACATGAACCATAGGAACTGTATGATAATCGACTACTGCTATTTCTAATACTACTATTTATGAGATATTTGCAGGACTAATTGTTTTTTTTTTCTTTTGAAATCCTTCTTGCCAAAGTTGGAGCCTTTCTCTTTGCAGTTGGGCAGGTGTTTCTTGTTGCTGGTTTTCCTTTTTTTAGGACTTCTGTTGTAGTGTGACCTATCCTCACAAGTTGAGTTGCCATTACCATCATAGGATGTTACAGAAATATCTATCTGTGGAATTAGAATTGATAAACCTTTTCTTAATATACATATGATTATATAAACACTTGTAAGATATTCATATTTTATACTCTAACAAGTATGTTATCAAGACTGAATGTAGTGTTATATTTACAAAAAAAATCCAGTTTTTGTTGCGAAAAAAAAAAAAAAAGCATTTCTTTATTAATGAAACCTCTAGACCAAAAATAATAAAAAGGATCAGAGTGGATTGGGCTTTTGACCTCTTCATGTTGAATGGGGAAGCCTCTCTACCCCTCACATAGAGATTACTGGTGTGGGTCAGGTCAATCTCAGCAAAGGAAGCAAGAGAATGATTTTAATTGATGTGTACACAATTTGCTGTCATTTCTTGTATTGAGTTTTAACATGCCTTTTTGTTTTGTGAAAGGACTCGATCACTGGTTTTCTTAGTTCGACATTTAAACTTATCATTTATGCCTTATTGTTACAAAGACATGAGCATTGTAGCATTGTTGTCTATGTATGTATGTGTGTGTGTGTGTGTGTTTGCGAGAGTGAGTGCAAAGGGAAAGGAGCTATTTTTGAGCTCTTTGAACTTTGATAGTGTGTATCACTGAAACACTACAGTGTGCTGGGCATTTCCTATGTTGTGATTATATGGCTACCTGTGTGAGGTTCTGTAAGAAAAGCTTTACTAAATACTAAAAATTCCAGCAAGTGTGCGCGTTTTTGTCAGTCTTTGTGTATAGGAAGTGCAAGCTATAAATCTGCATCTTCCAGCAGGTTTCGTTAGACGGTGGAAAGACACCATTTGAGAGGCTGCTTTCATTCAACCCTAAAACGGAGACAGGATCTTTGATGTATTCTAAGGCTGATTGGCTTTGGTAGTTTTTACAGTATGCTAGCTCTGGGTAAATACATTTACCACACTGGTTTGCAGTCTGTAGTGTAGAGGGCCAGTAAGGCAAATGATTGTTGTATACCTCATTTTTTTTAATGCTCAAGATAGAGTTAAACCTGCTTTAATCTGTATAAAATACAAAAAAGGTTTTAAATCTCTGAATTCACATCTAGTATCCACAAATGATTCAAGTATAGCCCATTCCCACCTGTACTTTGTCTTGTTTGTAAAAGGCCACAAGAGGGAGACAGGCTACACAAACTGGATATTGCTGAAGAAAACTTTATTTCAATTTGCCTTATTTTTTACTGCATTCATTATTTATTTTATGTGCTTCTCACGTTTTTTTTGAGAGCCATTTGAGTTTGACAATCTTTTTTTTATGGATATTGTTTAGTTCTGACAAAGTACAGGTAGGTTTGTGACTTTACGTGAGTATCTCAGCCTGCTCTTGTTCCATTGTGGTAACAACATTTTAACCAAAGACTTCTAACTTGATTGTATATGAGTGACACTGCCTCGCCCATCCCCACACACTGCTCAGCATCAAATGCCAGCTGCCTTTGCTCACCACAGTTCTTCATTTAAAATGTCTGCTTTGTGTGCATGTGAATGTCCCCTAAAACAAACTGTTAAACCAGGCCAAACTCTGTGGTGCACAGCAAGGTGGTGGTTTCAGTGCCTGTGGATGGGGGTTGGGTGACGTCAGACCGGGCTGAGAGGACTCACACATGTATTTAAAGCAGTCCGCTACACGCTGGGTGATGTTTGCTAATACACACTGAGGGTTATTTCCTGTGCACACTGTACATGCTCAGGACTCAAGTCTTTCAGTCTTCATCGCTGTAGGATCCACTTTTCCCCCATGATTTTGGACTTGTAGGTTGTAGTTTTTCTCATCTGTACACTGTAGTCTCTGGACATTGTTGTCTCAAGGTTAAATATAAACGTAATTGTTCCATGGCTGTCTCCACTCGCTGCATCTCATGACAGACTGATTAGCTGTGACACTATGCATCACGGTCCCGACCATAGACTATATAGGTGCGTCTATGGTCCCGCCGGCTCTGGCCAATGGGCTTCAGTGACGCTTTAATGCTTTATTTCAAGTGAGGTTGTTTAATCTCATGAGCGCTATCCCAAAGTAAAAATTCAAATATTTAACTTTTGACAAATGCAGATACCAAAGAAATCCTTCCTGTTTATTCTGTCTGTCTTTCTTCCTTTCTGCCCTGCAGCATGTGTATTATGAGACAAACCCAGCACTGGCTCTTGTCCTAGCCTCAGTAATTCCAAAGCTTAGATGTATATTTTGGTATATTTCTGAGATATTTACTTGTGTGAGACTGTCTGTTGAACTTTGTCTGTTGTTTTCCTTTTTCTGTCGCAGCATGGAACTAATTTCAGAACTGTCTTACTCTTAGTAGGTTTGAAGATATTTGTATTTTTGTATGTTTGAGGTGTTGTGTGTGTGATATCAGTTTAGTCCAAGTGACCATTGCTTTTAACAAATTGAAATGCCAACTATGTACATACTGACTGTGTATCTCCAATGAACGCTTTCTGTAACATGTTAACTTCACAATGTTTATAAGGAATGTGTTCCTACTTCCTGCCCCCATTTTTAAACACTGCAATTAATGAGTGATTACCAGGACTTAATTGTAAGAAGTTGTGGTTTTTCACCAACATTGATTGTACACAAACATACAAAATATAAAGTAAAATACTGCCAAGCTTAAAGCCTCCAACTGAAAGATTGTGTAGTTTTGAGTATGTGAATCAGGATAGATTTTGATGCATTTGTCTGCTGTATTTTGTTTTTATACACATTTAAGATAATCTTTTACTGTAACTGTACAGTTATCTTTTGTTGTAAACATCATTAAACATTTGTTTCCAAGTGCTTTGTTGTTATATTGTTTTTATTTGTGATCTAAAATGCCCAGTGGTATTTTGAACTATGTTAGTCTCATTTATTGAATAATATAAGTTTCAAGAATATGCAGTTTCTCAGTGTCAAGGAGGAAAGTTGGAGGACGTCCCAGGAGCCGGCTCTTGGCCCTTCTCGCTGTCAGACGGAGTGGCCTGGAGAGAAATGAGAACTATCACATTGGAGACTAATGACTGATTCATTTTGAGACTGATTTGTGAATCCATACCGTTGATTTCTTTCTTCTCTTTTGTCTCTTCTTTAGGAAAGGTCAACGTCTGTCAGTTGCATCAGACCAAAAAATAACAATGTTTTAAAAATATGTTCGCACTCACCCTGGATGGTTGAAGCACTTCATAAGGGTCTGGGGTTTTGGACTGTCCAAGCTCCTGAAATTGGGTATAACTGAAGACTGAATACGGAGTGATAACGTTTTATATTTATATCATGTCTTTTGTTTACATACCTGATAAATCCCACCAATTGGTTCCTAATTATCAAGCGGGAAAACGTGAATGTACGTTACATTAAGTTATTACATAAATACAATGGTACTTACAGTCTTCTCAGCTGTCAGACCTCGATGTGAAAACTTGATAGAAATACAAACTTTAGTTGATAATGACAAAATCTGGGTTAGTGATGGACCAGTAAGAACTAACCTTTTCTCTGAAGAACAAGGCTGTGGCAATAATGCAGTAGGTGATCAGAACCCCATCCAGGATGTAACATATCATTGGATCAGTGGCGGATAAAGCTGTAAATATGTCAACAATTTGTATACATTTTCTAGCTTTTATATTCAAATGCAATGAATTAAAAAGCTTTCATGGGGTAAGTTCAAATGTTTAGAGCATCTTTTGTCATATTTATTTTACCAAGTAATGTTTGAGAAATTATTTTCATTAACAAACATGACCTGGCCCGAGGCACTGGAAGAAAATGCCTGAACACAACAAAGTATAGCTATTATTTACTATATCCTTTGTATACATTTTCAATATTTAAATATATAAAAATGGTTCTATGGTTAAATTATATTCAATAGTAGTATGTTTTTTTTATCTCCACAAACCAATAAATAGTATGCGTATTCAAGATTTTTTTTATGCCGTTAAAGGTTTGACAGCGGAAGAGAGTTGCGTGTGTTCAGGGCGCACAGAAGTCTTGTCTGATCATCTGAGGCCCTTCTCCGTGGTTGGAACAGTAGCCACGTTTTGCACACTGTTCAGAGACAACACTTTATAGTGCAATGCATATTTAGCTTGTTTTTCCAACCACCAACAAAGCGGGGCCAACGAACTTTACTTTTCTCATTTATACATATCTAACTAATTGTTATAAACCAGATATGTGCTTCTCATCGATATATATTTGTTCCCCTAGCTATAATTAATATTAATGTAGAAAGTGGTGTTAATGTAGCTGAAAATCATGCTTAGTTTTATCGCTTGTAAAAGTTGAATATTGGTGCTTCGTGGTTGAACGTCTAACATCCGATGTGACATAAATAAAGGGAGTTACCATAGCAACACAAAAGTTTGTCTAGTTTACTCATTATGGAACCCGAGCTGTCTTTGCTGGTGCCAGATGCCGCCCTCACTTCGGGGATGTCAGAAAACAACTTGGGAAATCGAGACCCATGGATAATAATACCATGGATCTATCACTAACTGGACTCACTCAAATCTTGGCATCTCCTCCTGTGCTGACGTCATTATTATTCATATTGTGTTGCTATTTCTCGATCAGCAGCGGGCGAAATGCCAAGATGACTTCCTGAATTCCACAAAGGAGCGTCACCTGTTGTGAGGAAAGCGACCAACGCATAGACTGTAAATATTACATATTAAATATTATTGGACCAACACCAGCAGATATATCTTATTTATCTTTTAATGCAGAGGCGTCAAACTCATGTTGGTCAGGGTATAAAAAAGTAGGATCTGTTCAGGGCCCAAATGAATAGAAGGAATTTCCTTTTCTTATAATTGTTAATGGTTTGTATTGTTTTCTATCATTGTGTTTGTTCTACGTTCATGTGACCCTCTCGAAAATGAGATGCTGCATCTCAAGGGGCTTTCCCTAAATAAAATAAAATAAATTGTTTTTACATTGTGAAGGTATTTTGACATGACTTCTATGTGACATGAGTCCCAGAAATAAATAGTTTAGTATTTCTGAAAACATTGTGTTTATTGTTTAGATTTAACCAAAACTGGACCAAATATAAAGTTAAACACATTGATTTATATTCAGCTATTTAACTTATCTTTTTATGAATAACATTTGTTTTTTTCCTGAAAAAATAGGTGATGTATTAACATGCCTTGGTTGCCCATTACCATCAGTGCTGCAAGTTAATAATAGTAATTGAAAATCCTTTTAGGGGCCACGAGCCTGAGTTTGACATTCCGTTTTTAATGTGTGTTTTGATGGTTACATTTTTGCACACATGATTACTTTTCTTTATAAAGTAGTTGATTAGTTTTACAACAGTCAAGAGAGTTTGTGCTAAAAAGGTGAGTACTTTTAAAAATACAGAGAAAGTAGTAAGTTCTAAAATGTGATGTCTCGTCATGTGATGTCAAAAAATATGTAAATAGTATAATCAAAATTGTCTGTGTTTAGATGTCACCGACTTTGATTAAACGTGGCTATTTCTGAGAGTTTTCCGTGTTTATTCTGATCATTCATGAAACCGATCAGGACAACTGAAGGGACTGGACGTCGCCATTAGCTTGATAAATTGTAGATGATGTGTGTTTTCAAATAAACAGCTTTAATAGCTAAATGTGAGGTTAACAAGCTGTTGGCTGACAGGTTTGCTTTGTTAAACAGAGAAAAACAGAACATTTCTAATTGTATTATTAGGAACATCAAAATGCTGAGTTCACGATAACATCACAGGTTGTGGGTTTCCATTTTAGAACGCATTCCTTGCTGCATTTTCTCTCTTGGCCACAAACTCACATAAATGGTGTAAAACTAATATAAATACTTCATTAAGGAAATTAACAGCTTGTGTAAAAAATGTATCTATCACACACACATTAATGACAGTTACAGCTAGATCCATAAGTTATTTATCAAATCATGTATTTTTTTAATTTATTTTTTTAAATAATAATTTAAAATGTATTCTATGTATCATTATGTATATTATAGTCAGTATAATATAGTTTACGGATTACTTGGTTTGGGTGTAACTAAGATCTCAATGATGCAAAAAAATCAAAAACAATGTTTACTTCATTGAGTAATTTTAATATAATATGGCCATGGTGATTTGTTTTACATGTATCTGTAAGTCTTTATACATTTTTATAAATAAACGTTATAAATTTAGCTCTCTGTATGCAAAAGATAAATTCTGCTTTATAAAAATGTATAAAGTTTATAAATAAATAAACTTTATAAATTTGTTAAAAATAGGATCACTCTTTTAGTACATATTAGTGTATAATAATAGTGAGTAATAATGTTGCCGTGGAGTGAGGGCAAGATTGGATTTTATTTTTATTTTTTATTCTCGACTATACTGGGGAAAATAATACTCAAAAAATGTAAACAATTGTGTGTGAAAGCTACTGCCTTGTTCCTTGGTTTGCATTAAAGCTGAAGATACGTTAATATATTTCTGTTATAATAATGATAACCATCTTGTTTTCTAATCAAAGTCACAAACACTCACCGTAGCATGAAGTTGGGTTTAGTAGGATGAAAATCACATACAGCGCACTCTTGATGCAGTCCATCTTTCAGGTTTCCTCTGCTGCTGTGTTGACGTGTACTGTCTCTGCTTTAGATAAACTCAGATACAACACAGGAAGTGGCGGACCTCACTACCTGTCCGTGGAGGCGCAACCACTTCACTCTGGTGTTTATACTGTGCATCACTTTCCCATCTTCAAATATTCACTTTTGTTTAAACACAGAGATATACACATACACACTCTATAACCCTTTTTTCAAACAAATTCAGACTTTTTGCTTTTCTTTAGAGCAGTGCTTATACCAAAGTAAATATATTACTAACACTACTACTTAACAATATCTTTATCTTTTGCATACAGAGAGCTGATTGGCTGAGTGAGGGAGCAGTGAACCATAGGGACTTCTTTTTGTGAATTGGCCTGATACCTGCTTCTTGCAACAGATATGTAAAGATATTGCTTTGCTTGAAATCTTTGGTTTTAATCATGTACATTCCTCAAATAAAAGAGAAGACTCACCTCTCGTCTATAACTTGTAACTTTGCTGTATAAAGTTACATACTTGTGTCCGATGACAGGAAACAAATATGTAGATGAACCCAGAAATAGGCGCCAGGAGAGTTGTGCAACTTTCCTGACGGGGCCCGACACCTGTTCGTTGCCACAGAGACGCAGGTGGGTGCATCGGGGATCAGAGAATGTACACGATTTTGTAAGTAGTCTAGGTGGAAAGCATCTATTTTCAGAATCTGCCAGATACCGAGCTGAAAAAATGTCCCAAAGGCCTAATTTTTAACCCGTTACTGCACCTAACAAAACTTGAAAAAAAAATGAAAAGAATGTGCCATTACTTTTGAAGTAAATACATTTCTCTGTATAATACAGTACTCTTCAAGGACTTCAGAGTGCAGCAGTTTTCAGTCAAAAATGGTCCAAGGCACTTTCAAATAAAAGTCCTTTTTTGAATTATGGACTGACTTGGCTTCATATTACTTCTTGGCTTGGACTATGCCTCAGTCTGATATGAAACTGGTTCATTAATGAATTTCAGATGATTTTTATGCTCAAATTATTATCTCCCCTCACAGCATGAAAACTAAGCAATATCAATTGCTTCTTTTCCATTCAGATAGAAACGCTTAAAGCTAAACTGTCAGGACTCAAGGAAAAGGTGCACTCTCCAGGAACAGTGCCAGGAAGTTGCCAAAACTCTGTATGTATGTTGTTATACTATCCATATATTTTTACATTTGTTCTCAATATTTTTTGTAAACATTGAAAAGGTAAATTTTTATATTCTCGCTACAGTCCCTGACTTTTTATTTGTTTCAAATAAATGCACTTGTTCACACTAAAGGGTACAAAAGTGTGACAGAAGGCCAAAAATTTGTTTTTAATAGTCAGAAAATATATATATGTTTTTCATTTATCCAAATACCTCTTCTGTCCATTAGTAGTTGCTAAAAGATACGGTTTTATACATTAGTCACATTTTCTACAGCGACATGATCCTTTGATATTTTCCGATGTCCACATTTGATTCATAGATTCTTTTTTTGAAACAAAGTGATTACTTTCATATAGTAAACCAATTAAACGCAAAACCCGAGCAATTTTTAGAAAATAATTGACGGAAACCATTGCGTCAGTTGCACATTTTTCAAGGGTCATATAATAAATTTGTGTTGATTTTTTATTTTTTATTTTATGAATCCATTGACACTTTACTTTGAACACACCCACACACATATTGTTTGTCCCAATTGTCACATTGATCACCACATCCTGTCTTCATCTGAACTCTTTAATGTACTTTAAGAATATATGTTTTTCTTTTTTGGATTTTGTAAGATATAGGAGCACTATTAACATAAATAATTTGTTTTTAGATTTTTGAACCCCTAGTTTTTTTACCAAATGGTTGGGATGCAGTTTGAGATAATGATAAGATACAATAAAACTTCCCACAATCTCACAAATGGATACACTTACTTTTTTAAATGTATTCTTTATTTTTATTTTTTTATTCTTGGCTGAATGAGGGCTGGTACTCAATTTGATGCGACAGAGACCGAAAATACATGCATGTGAAAACTGGTACTTGAACCAGCTTTGAGAGCGTGTACTGTAGCTTGAATATGTCCAGTGTTAATGCCCAGCTGTTGTCTGCATTTCTCCTGGCGATGGCGCTAAAGCCTCTGTTCTGTTCCGCCCATAGACTATGTTCCGCCCATGGATCTATTGGTTCCGCCACACAGATGCTGGATCACGTGACCCTGGTGGTGCTTAAAGATCGCGTCACGTGACCCGCGGGACGAGAGACTGCGGCGGTAAACAGCTACAGAGAGGCAGAACGGCCCGCACTTCCTCCATCACTTTGTTGATTTAACACATTTACAGAGAGGAAGACTTCACTGAGAATATAACGCTGACAAATGTAACGAGATATTTATGTTATTCGTGGTGCAAAGGGTGACGTTTTTGGCTAAGCTGTAGATTCCCGGGCGTTACTGTAAAACTTCTGATCAAGCTGTCAACAATGGCTCCAATTAGTATGAGATTGTACATGGGGTTGATACTTCATATCATTGTTGGTAAGTTGTAGTTTTATTTAGTTATAAAAGTCAACCGATAACGGCTAAACCAACTGCAACTGTGTATACTGGATAATGTTTGGCAAATTGTACATATAATTTTTATATAATTTGTTTGTTTAGTTTGTATTTTCTATAACATTTCAATCTACTGAATCGTGTATGTTATTCTCAATTAACTCAATTACATTTTTGCAGCTGCTGTTACACACCAAGGTGCATCTGATTTGATATCTACACCTGAACCTCCACCAACGACTCCTCCACCGCAGGGCCCTGGCATACCTGCTGAAGGAGACTACAGGGTCAAAAATGAGAATGGCACAGTCTGCTTGAAAGCAAATATGGCTCTCCAAATCAATATAAGCCTCCCGTCTGCTCCAAAAAATGCGGTAAGAAATAATGAGCCATTTTTGTGTGTGTGTGACGAGCGTCTGAATTTTTTATTCTACAGAGTGTGCAAAACGTTTTCAACCTTATTCCAAATGAGACTTCAAGCTTTGGATCATGTGACAAAGAAAGTGCAATTTTGAAACTCAACTCTGGCCAAAGGACTGAACTTACGTTCAGATTTACCATTGTACGTTTTTGCACATAAACACATATTCTCATTCACTCAGTCCTGGTGTTTTATACAAATGTTTTATTAACTTGTTCTCAGAATACTACATCTAATAAGTACAATTTGGAGGGTTTGTCTATACTGGCAACCTTGCCAGACATGATGGGTAAGTGTAATATAATTTTAATTGGTTGTAAACAGTGTTTTAACTGACTTCTCTTTTACTGTGCAGAACCTGTCTCTTTCGAGAATGACAGCCTGGACTATCTCCGAGGCAGGCTTGGTTTCTCATACAGGTGCAGGTCTGAGCAGACGCTAGTGGTGACCCAAGATTTTTCTCTTAACACATACCTGCTACATGTGCAGCCCTTTGGCCTGACCGGAGATGTGTTTGGATCTGGTAAATGCACATTCACTCATATCTTTCTCATTTCACCATGACCATATAATTGTAACGTCTAATATGGATATTATTTCAGCGCTTGAATGCTTGTTGGATGAAGATGACTTGGTGATTCCCATTGTGGTTGGTGTAGCTTTGGCAGGGCTTGTATTTATTGTGCTATTGGCCTACCTGATTGGGAGAAAGAGAAGTCATGCAGGATATCAGACAATTTAACACTATTGTTTAAGCGACCACCCTTGTCTCTGTGCATGTCTGTTACGTACGACCACAGTCCTGAACAGGTTTGGACTGAAGGTCTGTTTAAAGTTCTCAAAGCCGTGGTGCTGTTTATTGAATTATTCGACCCCAAACTGTCTCCATTTAAATATATGTAATCGACATTCTGAACCAACTCTTTCAAAAGTGTCTTTATTACAAATGTACACGTTTGTTTACTGTAGTTTGAATGATGAAGATAAATGTTTTACAGTTGTATGTAAAGCCATAACATGTTGCCTTTCAACAGGAGAAACGGGCATTTTAGAAATTTACTGTACCACCTTTGTATGTAGAATAATTTGTTTATTCCTCATGCTTTGGTTTGATATTGTTTTACTGTTTTTTTCTAAAAGGGATGTCAATAAAAGTGACTAAACAAGATATTAGTTTTTTTATTTTTTTTTTTACACATCTAATGTTTTTGCTGCATTGTGAATATTCTTATGGCCTATGAGACGTTTCTGTATCCTGTTTTCTAAATTTTTCTCTTAATTTCTCAATGGTTAGTTTAGAAAGGTTTCCAGGTTCAGTAAATATTTTCTGTAAAAGAAAGTGAAGTGTTGACATTAAACTTTCCAAAATAAACACTGCAAAAGGATGGGAACAGGACTCACCTGCATGAAGGTGTGGCACTCTAAAGTGAAAACTCCCTTGGTTATTTGTTTGAAACACTCGCACACATCAGGCAGAGAACGGGCTCTCAGGATTTCAGGCTGATGGTGAATGATCAGGGTCAGAGCCACACGGAAAAGCACCTTGGAGCCTTCATAAAATAGACAGTCCCAAATTCGTAGCACTGTCTGCCAAACAAACAACCCCTGGTTAACAGTTGGGTAACGATTCATTTGACAAATTGGTTTTCTCACCTCTATGGGAAGAATGTCGATGTAAAGGCAAATGAACCAACGGGAGACTACAAGCGTCCATATGCCAGGATACTGGTCCATAAGCTGGCCCACTGCTGGAGCTTTGGCTCTCACAAGTTCACCAAGAACCGCCTGGTCAGTCTTCAGTCCCAACATGGAAGGGCTGTAGTAGTCTACAATGGTTTATTACAATGAAAGTGATACCAAGGCAGTATACATTTGGCATTACTTAAAATCTTTCACCTGGAAGGATTTTGTCCAACAGAGCCTCCAAAAGCCAGAAGGATTTCTCTTCATCTTTGGTGATTAAAATCAGATAACCCGCAATGAAATTCATTCCCTAATAAATTAAACATTCAAATGAACATTGGACTAGGGATAGCACAATAATGGTATGAATATATACCAGGATGAAAAAGTGGCTTGATATCAATACAATCAGGATCGATTTCTAATGGTTTCTGATTTCTAACAGAGCTTTACCTTGACCTGCCTTTTATACATTTAATCTAATACAATATATGTTTAAAAACAGTTAAAGGTGTATATGAAAACTTGGGCGGGTCCACATTTTGTTTGGGTCCATCAAACATTTGTTTTGCCTGGAATCTGCAATACAGTATTACATAGCCTTTCGAGATTGGAGACCAGCAAGAGACCCTAGGCAGGTCCTACTATAGTTACTGATCATATCTGCGGGGTGGCTATCTGACCCAATGTACTTCAAGAATTCAGGTTTTTAAATCGTTAAAATCTTTAGGTTAGGTATCTTTTGTATCATACTGAGGTACATTCCAAGCAAAGAAATAACTAGCGGGTAGCAGACACTATTGGAAAAGTTGTGCAATGCACCTTTAAGCATAAAGTTTGAGATTCTTACTTGACAGTATCCTACATCTTTATTGTGATGTCCGTATGCCACCAACACATTGAACAGTGCTTTTTGCAAGCATGACTCTGCTTGGGTCTTAAAAAGAATGTTATCAGGGAAGGTTCGATGCATGTCTATAAAATACAAACATTGAATCAGAATTATATATAAACTATTGAAGATAGATATGCGCAGACAAAACTATAAGATGTACCTGTGTGAATAGTCTCCTTAAGTTTACTGTCATGCTCAGCTGCCAGAAGAGACTGATAATACCCTTCATTACTTTCTTGTTTTTCCCGGGCACCACTTGCTGCCATCCAGATAGTGCCACGATGCTCATTAGGCACACCTTTTCGCACATATCTCTTTACTTACAGAAAAGGGGTTGGGGGAAATGCATTCAGGAGTATACCATTATGTAAATATACAATAGAATAGATGTTTTGTAATACCTGTCACATTCTTCTCAAGACGTGGTTTCTCCTGAAGCAGTTTGGTCCATCTGTTTGACCTCCTGCTGAGGACTGGGGCATACGTATCCATCATGTCTTTGTATTTATCAAAATCATGAGGTCTCTCAAATCCATACGGATCAGTCCTGCTGCACAATAAAGAATGTTTTGACGTTTCTCTTGATACATGTCTAATATAGAACCACAGTGGGTAGAATTTCATCCCCAAACACTATTCCCTGATGAAAGAAAACTACAGCAGCTTCAGCTGGGTAGGGTTTCTCAAACCGGGAGATCAAATGGCCATGCAAGTTTTAAATTACCATCAATGCTTTTCAGAATTACAAAAAATAGACCATTCAACTTGTGTAAAGATGTGGAATTTAAAGGATGTACTTAACCTGTTTCTTAAAGCAATTATAGAAGCATCTGGGGGAAAATTAAGTGATAAAGTCTTTGCTTACTCTTCGTTGTCATTCGCTGAAAGAGGCTCCATTTCCATATCTTTATCAGTTTTTTGCTCTTGTTGCATCGGGCATTAGTGTCTGTTTTTTGTTTGAAGAAATGCCTCTGGTCTGAGCAAATAACAATGTTAACTGAGTACACTACCTGGCTACGGGAGGAGGGGCTACTGTAGGATACGCCCAAGAGCTGCACCTGAGTGTTGTATTTGCATGAGGGAGTGGAGGATGCTTACAGCACTGTTTTACATGTGCTCATGTAGTGAAGGCACAACAAACTAGGATTATTAGAATCATTAGATTTAGGTGATGATTGAGGCTAGTGGTTAATACAAAGTGATAGTCCCTGGAGACACAATTTCATTAACAGACCAAAACACAATCTAAGCCTGGTTGAGCCTCATTGAGCTCCTGGATAATCTGAAGTCCTTCCTATCACACTTTATTCACCTTATAAAGCTGAGGAGTTGTGGACATGTTTGTGATGCTAGGGTTGCCTGAGAATAACTTTAACCATCCATAATGGGGAACCCAACATACATATTTTGTTCTGTGGACTTCTGTTCTGTCTGTATTACTGGTAGAACATTATTATCTGAAGCACTGTACGTTTTTGTTTTGCCCACATTGTTACTACAGAATCTTAAGCATGAGTCATTTATATCTCAAGTGATGACATGTTTTTTTGCACATTGAGACAATTCATATAAAAAGCCTGGTCTCCTCTTGTTCGATCTGGAGTGACTTGAACATAAACTGTACAGGTTAAATTGCTGCTGCCTTGTCTTAATTTCTCTTTATACTATAGACTTGACATTGTGGCCACAGCCTGCATTGTATCGAATTGAGAAGTCCATCACTTCATACCACCTGTAGAGTCGAGGAATCTAAGTTGAAACTCTTCAACAAAAAACCTAATGGATTTGTGATAATGAAAAACTCATGCTTTATTCATTTTGAATGAACAATATACTTAGCTACTTACATGATGTATTAACAATATTCAAATGTTCACTACCTTCAGTAACACTGGGGATGGGCCCAAACAGAGTACAGTTTGACAGTGTTGTTAAGGCATACTCTGTCATATTTATGCTCTCTTTCATGTCCTGCCTTTATGCCATAACAAACAGATATGCATCATGCGATCCTAAAGGTCTGAATTTATTAAACTTGTCAGTTTGGATTAAATTAACATATTAGGCAAATCTACGTATAAAATTATAATTCTTTACATTTGGAAAAAATAGGGTGTGATGACACCTGTTCCCAACGAGCCTGGCATACATCACAAACAACCCAAAATTTCAAATTAAAGCCCTTTCTGATGTAAAAATCTATTTTTGAAATCATCCGCGAATTATGTAAACGTCTTTAACATGCTTTCATTGAGAGGCTCACAAGTTCTTGACATGACGAATCCATCTAACAATAACAGCATTATCCACAAATATTGAGGCATCCCATATGAGATCTCAGCATTTACTGTACATAAAAGAATTGTGTGTTTATAAATGGACAATTATATTATTCTTCATATAGCTCTCTGTAAACTGTCCCAATAGATACAGAATGTACAGTAAAAACTGCAACAGTTCTTGTGCTGGTGTAGTGAGCACTAGGTCTTAACAATAAGACATTAGAGCTTTGCACGGTCACTCAGAGCTTTGCAATCATATCCAAGATGACTTAGAAGAACCTAAAACACACAACTTTCTCGCCTTGTTTTCTTTCAGGCAAACCCAATGGATTTCATCTCAGAGCTGCTCATCTCTGCAAACGTGCGGAGTCCTGGCGAGCGCGTTACTCCAGAAGCAAGCGAAGGTACTCCAAGTTAATGAGCTTCCACCACAAGAAAAGGTGTCCCTGGTTATGTCCAACCCACACCTCAGATTGGAACAGGTATGTAGCCAGTTTTTCTCAGCTCTAACGTGGATTCCTGACAGTTTCAAGTGCTTCTGTTTTCATGGTGAAGTTTACAAGTTTTGTACAAGTCTTAAAAAACTATGAAGTCACTGTAAAAGAAGACAACCTGGTCGTCCAGAGTTGGTGTATAAATTAGAGTGTTTTGCGTTTTGATCCTGTTACGATAGGTCGTGCAAATTCCACAAAATCGTCTATAAGAACAGGCCACGCTCCTAAAAGAGAAACAGAATTTTACTATCTGCGTTCATTTTAAGGTTTGTCATTTTGAAAAATAAAAAACCTGCCTTCTTCATCATAGTTGGACATGTCATCTGCAATCATGTTTCCAAAGTCCAACAATAGATTCCATGTGTCTTTTGGGATGGATCTTTTATGGTGTTCCTATAAAGAGATAAGAGCAAGTTAGAAAGACAATTTACTTTAAGAGGAAAATATGTTATGGATTTCAGTAATCTTTATTGTGATTACCAATAGAAATTTATTCCAAAGGTCAAGGAATTTAAATCGTTCTGAAAGAACAAGCTTCCAGTAAGCTACAGCCATCTCCAAATCTGCAAAAAAAGGAAAACAAAAAATAACAATTATCTTTAAATATCTAGAGACAAATTTGCATTCACATGACTGTCCTTACCAAGTCCTTTTTGTCCTGGATTCTTGGCAAAATTAAAGGTAAACTGGTAGAAATCCTTAAATTTTCCACTATCTTTTAGTTCTTGTTCTAATCTTGGCAAAAGCGCCTTCAACTTCTCAGGGCTATCACATCTAGAAAACAAAGCCAGGTTTAGTCGTTGCACCACAGACATCAGTGTTGAAAATAGTCAACATCAATTAGTTTGTCTTTTTTGATTGATCAAGTGGTTTTTTGGTGCATGAAAGGCAAAAATTGACCAAGATTGTCACTGCCACTTAAATTGTTTTTTATATTGTATTAGGGCCTACCAGTATACAATAATATAATATACGTATACACACATACATACATATATACAGGTAACAAATACACAAGTAGAAATACTTGAAGTTAATTTGGTTAAATATCAAATTTCAATTTATTTCTGTAGGAAATTATAGCTCTGCCTTAGCTTAGTCCTTAAAAACTAAATAGCTAACAAACCCTAAATGTACCCATACAAAGCTACTCCAATTACTTGTTTGAAGCACTCCAAGCAGTGGGACCACAGTTTAGCAAAACTATAAATAGAAGCCGTTCCTCCAAGTCACTAAAAAGAACATCCATAGATACCCTGAGCACTGTAAACATCCCTGGGCCACTTCAGATACTAGCGATGGTAATACTCACCCTAGTTCAGTCATGCCATCTATAAATTCCTTTTTGGTAAATTCACACTGAGTGGCAGCACGGAACTTCCAGGCAACAACAAGTACAGTGATGCTTGTGGGATCCAATGACAAGTCATCGCAAAACTGTTGAATTCCATCTATACCAATCTTATTTTCATCCAGGGGATCTGTTTTGAAAAGAGATGCAAGTGTCAAAATAGTTGACCGTGGAATGCATGGTGCTAACCTGAAACTTACCTTTGTAGCGATTATAAAGCTGCTCCAGCTTTTTGCGGTCTACAGATGTTTTCATAGATTCCTTGCAGTATAGGTCTGGATTTTGAAAATAGTTGTCGGTGGCAACCTCTAGTTTCCAATCATTTTGTGTTAGGCAGTACACAGCTGTCTTCTCCCCAGCCTGGGTAAAGGACATGAACTGCCGAACCTTATCCCTTTGCGAAGACTTCAGCTTATGCTGTAGAAGCAAAGGACAAGGGCTGTCAGGCACTGGGGTTGAAATCAGAGCCAGGAGCAGAAAAAGACACAGCAATGCAAAAAACAAAATACACAACGAGGTAAATAGATCTATGCACATTCAGGAAAAAGTTGACCAAATGATTCTGAAAATTATACTTCTGTAATATCTGTAAAGGTTCACAGCTCATTTCATGCCACCGGTTATAGCAAACTCAGAGGCAGCATGAACACTTCGAAAGGGGGTTGTTGTGGATTCTCATGGCACATGCTGTACCCCCCTCCCACTTTCAGAAATGATCCTCAGAACTCAGACTACAGATAGACGTAACACGAGTAGAAACATGAGATGCCACCATCAAGAACGTGGACGGCTGGAAATCTCTTCCAAAATATAAAATTAAACCAAACACGCTTCTGGTCACCAACTAATGAAGAAGGTAAACTCAGATGTTGCTAAACCATACCCAAATAAAATTTAAAACACCAGACATCGCTGGTTATTCATTAAAAATTGTAATAGAGTTTAGTAAAGTAACAGTTATTACTGAGCAAGCGTCACCTTCAAGTAGTTCTTCTCATTACAAAACTGTAGGTACAGTGGTGTCGATAACAGCTCAGCAGATACACAGTTTCCAACCGTTTGTGTGTAACCAGTGCTAGAAAGACACTAGCTAGCGTTAGCAAATTAGCTGGAGCGTGTTGACAAAAATCTATGATAATAGAATAACAAACACGACCTGACAGCCTGGTTATAAAATATTGGATACTGCGGTGAAGCGTACGGCGTGTTATTCTTAACACTTTTCATAAACGAAATGAATAGATTGACTAAAACGGGACGAAGAGCTAGCTAGGCTGCTCTCAAAATATCACTGACCTTCCCTATAACAGCAGTGTACCAAAGAGCTATCCACCACCAGCTCAGTCTGTGGAAGGCATGGTGCATGTCGGGTACCATCACCACATTGGGATGATCATTTAAGTGAGCCAAGTCCTGCGATTGGCTTAATGTTTATTTTGGTTACCTACCATTTTCGCACCGCTGTTTGACCAGTTTGAGAGCCCAAGTATTGTTCGTGGTACGCATGCGCGGAAGTGCTCGCCCAGAACACTCATGGCAGTGGATATTAAAGGGGATTCTTCTGGGGCAAGTTCTCAAAGAGCTCAAGGAAACAATTTTCACAAGTAGTCAAGGCTATTCCACAAGCTCTTGTTTGTGCAATTAAGGGATCTGTAATGTATACACGGTTGGTTCCAAAAATATATCCATTACTTGTTCAAAATTGTAATTTTGTGGACAAAAAATTTAATAAATTTTTTTTTAAGATCAGCATTATCCAATGAATATTTCCCATTGCCTTTAAGACGACAATATATTATGAAGGATCTCACTAAACACAATGTTAAGATTTTCAGATGCAGTTACATTGAATTTCCTCTCCTACCTAAAGCTAAAGAAGTTAGATCTAAATTACTGAACAATGTATATCCGTATCCAAATTCAATATTGACAATAATGTGTGTGTTTTTTGCGATACCAACATTGAAACAGAGGAACACCTTTTTTTTAAAAATGTGTGCATTCAAGAATATTTTGGGATAGTTTCTGCGCTTGGTCTCTTAGCAATACTTTAGGTATTATGGACTTCAATCATCACGACAAAAAATTTGGAGTCTAACTCGAAGACAAAAACAAAAAAATTACAATTAACAACTTTATGGCAAGAGCTCTGGTGTGTGCCGTCCTCTCTGTCTGGTGCACACTGGGGTAGTCTTGCACAGTTTTTCCAATGTGGTTTTACTGCAAATGGCAAATAAATGAATCTGAATCTGAATCATGGCTTTATTTTTCATTCACAAATGCAAATTTAGTAATTCCAAACCCTTGTTTAGTATATTTCTAAGAGAATTGTCAATCTTTAGGGATTCTTTGAGGCTGTGTAATTCAAAGAAAGTACTTTGGTTATATGAAAATATTGTGAATCTACCTCTGACTCTTGTGACTTAGCAATTTGGCTTTCTATGTTCTTTTTCTGTTTTTTGTTTTTGTTTTTTTATATATGTGTGAAATAGTACTAAATATGTAATCCTGTCTGATTTGTTTTTCAATAAAAATAAAATAAATAAAAAGTTCTCAAAGAACTCCAAGTCCCAAACCGTAGGTGAGGAGAAGGACCTCTTGATGCTTTTGTAGTTAAGTAGTTTAAACCAGCTTGGACATATGCATGCAGTAACATATAGTTACCTGATTATAAGCCATTGAAACATTATCTCAATTCATTTCAATTAAGCAAAAATAATTTTCTAACTTTGAATTAGAGGTGGGAAAAATATTCTCAAATGGCATCATACATGTTCTACAGATAATACATTTTTTGGCTATCTGGTGCATACCATTCATCAATACACAATGTCCCAAACAAATAAATAAGTACTTTGTCTTAGTGCCTTATCTATAATATTTCAAATATGCATTATGTATGGTCTTTTTGTGTCATCTTTGGACGTATACCTACTTCTAATTATGGTTTAAAGACTTCTATTGTTCACTTCCTTCTTTGATCACATGAATCCTCTTTCAAGTTTGTAGTTTTATTTTCAGCACCTCAATGATTGCATACAAACATCTGCATTTGCATTTAAGGAAGAACATAAGTTTACATTGATCGGGCAGAGCATTACCAAGAGTGTGTCTCAAAATAAAGGGTTAACAGAATGATGGGCAAGCACTCAGGCCTCACAGAAGAAAGAAGGTTCTAGTTTGACCAAGCATCTGCTCCTGACAGTTATATCGCCAAGTGGCATTGAAGGTAGGAGGAAATGTAGCGGACACATTTCCTTATGGAATCAATATGTACACTGTACTTGTTATGTGCGGCCCCCTTCAATAGACATTGTATTTATTTTTCAAAGGATGTGGACAGAGTTCATCACAGTTTTAATTTTTGAAGTTGCTGAGCTTCTTCAGCTCTAGGCAGACATGCACAGAATTAATTGCTTTCCACCCAGAGGGAGGTGGTGTCCTATAATTAACTCTATTTAAAAACAGAACCTGTAACCCTAAAAAAATATAGTTTCTGAAATGTTTCATTCATCGAATTCTTTGATTTTCTAACAATTTTGTAAAAATTATTTTCTGTAAATTGCTCAAATTCAAGTTTTTGGTCATGTAGATAAAAGCGTGAAGGTTTGCTTAAAATCTTCAGTGTGATCTTCACAGAATCCTATTCACATATTTTACATTTGCACAACTCTAAACTTTGACTGTGGAACCGTTGGGGCAAAGCAACATTTAGGTGAACTCAAGCAAAAAGTGGATCCTACACCAGGAAAGTTGCGTAAACTGGGAGTTGAACTCAAAACTTTTTGGCAAGATGTTCTAAGAATGCGCTATGCGCTAAGAACACCCTATGTTTGGACATTCCCCGCCAAAATAACTCAATAAATAGTGAATACATTCAATTAAAGGCAGACTATTACAGCTAATCATCCTAAAAAGGAAATAGGGTTAACAAAAAGATAAGCCTGGCTAATGAATGGTTTATTTTGCTAATACTGTTCTTATGAGGCACCCTCAGTGTAGGAAGGAGCGCTAGCGCAGGGGCTTTATCCCCACCGCTGTCACAATAAATACAATAAGTCACATTAAATGGTCACTGTGTGAAAACGGTGTAGAGCATTGGCCTTTGGGCCTGAAGGTCGTGGGTTCGAGCCCACCGTAAGACCTATTTCACGACTCCCACTGATGACTGCTGTCATTGTGTCCTTGGGCAAGACACTTAACCCCACTTTGCCTGAAGCCCCCGCTGAAAGATCTCAGCTCCTGTGGACTCACCCCCTGCAGGAGGATCAGTGAGGGGCTGGTGCTCTGTGTACTGGGTGCAGCTCTGACTGCCCCCCCCCCCGACCCAGAAATGGATTAAGGGGAAGAAAATGGATGGATTTATGGATGTGTGAAAACCTGCACTACTATTGACACTGTTTCCAATTGACACTTTTTTGTTGTTGTACATAATTATCCTGCATGTAACATGTTTGCACATTTCTTTCTTTTGCACAGTCTGAGTGTCTCTATCTATGTAAATTTCTCCTTTGTGAGATAAATAAAGCACATCTTATCTTATATTTATTACATCAACACACCCATTGGTAAAATGGGGTTCGCAGGAAGAAATATTCATTGAAGTAAATCATACACACTGGAGCGGTGTTATATGCAGGTTCTTGGTGCCCACAGTTACAACACTTAAATAGCACATTTTGTTTCTGGTCTCTTGTTAGATTTGTTTTCATCCTTTGTTCTCCTGAAGAGGGCGCTGTCTCCCCACTCTGGACAGAAAGGATTGTTGCTTTCGTCTCGTTGACGCGACCCAATCACAAGAGGCTTCTGTGAGGCACCGCCAAGATCTGACTGAGAGACACTGCTCTGTTGTGTAGCCGAGCCTCCAGTGGTACAGACGCTAACTAGCCGCTAGCACACTGTGTATTCACGGACCCGGTAAGATATCATCTTGTATCACAAGTTTTAATGGCTGAAAATGAAACATAGTCCTCCAATACTCTCGGTTTGTTAGGAAATGGCGGCCACGATCTGTTTTGTTGTGGATCATGTAGATTGTACAGCATTACATATTTGTGAATGGTGACAGCTGGTTCTGTTAGCTTCTAGCATCATGAACGCCGCGAGGCTAACAAAGCGCAGAGAGATGCGACAAGTGCATAGATATGTCCAAAACAATATCTCTATGATCATTGCACGATGGGAGATATTCATCAGTTTATCGGAAAACCATTGCAATAACTTTCGGAGTAAAGTGGAAGTACTGGTTTATTAAAAGTGCAAATATTTACAGATCCTTATGTTAGATATGAAAACACATGAGCGCGTCCTTTAGGAGTTGGTTAGAGACATAAGGAAAAGAATTTGAGTCGTGGGGAAATTCTTATTTGACATCAGGATAACATTGGCCTGTTTGTCATCAAGATATTGAATCAGTGAAGTATAATACGCATTGTAAACGATAGTGGTTATTATATGAACAAATAGGAGCGAATTACATATAGGTTAATATTGCACTACAAACTCTACGAATATGATACACGCATCGTTTTTCATTGTGTTCATTTGTGCGCCATTACATTGAATAAATGGGATCTCATAAATGCTGTAAAATGGCCATCAGATTAAATAATTTCCAGAGATATTCCAGTAGATTGCAGTTACTATTTTACTACTGTACGCCTAATGGATGCATTACATATAAGCATCTTGTCAAATGAGAAATACAAAGTTTGACATCAATTTCTGCTACGCTATTTTCAAATTTTCAAAACATTTTGAAATGATATGGATTTGAGCCGCAATCTTAAGTATTTAACCAAATATTGAATGCATTAAAATTGCTTTAAAGCCTATTATTGTAGTTTCCTGTTTCTGTAGGGATTTAGACCTCCTCTTCCTCCAAACTCAATGCCAACAAAAACAGCCGTCGAAGAAGCATCTCAGTGCACTCGTAAGTGCTCAGAACACCGATTTAGAGTTATTGAAACTGTATGAATCAGAAAAGCATACGGACTTTAATGGTCAGTGGTACATTTGCACGAATCAGTTTCACAGAGGTTAAACTGGAGTGATCATTCTCCCCCGTGCAAAACGTGCGCTAGCTTACTCAGCTAACAGCTAGCAGAACAGTTAGCTTTCTGCACTGAACGAAAACTAATTGAATGTTGTTGTCTAGAGATGAATAGTGTTGCCTTTGGTGAGTATGGTGCTTTATCTTTGTCTACTCTAAACTAGGGTTATTTATGTCCACGTCAAAATGGCGAATATTGAAAGCATGTTTCCATTGACATGAAGCAAAAGTTCCAGAATAGATCGATATCTAGTCTAGGCCCTACGACATTCAGATATGTTAAAAGTTGTCATGTTTTGTCTTGGAAATTGATATTTTTTTTTATATCCAACCAAACAGCCCATCTGATGATATTTTGTCTAAAATTAACCTGTCTATGCTGTTTATTTCAAGGGCTTCAAGTGTCTTAGTTGTAAAGTGCAGCTGAACACCCTCGGTCCTTTGGGATCATGGCTAAAGATGTAAGTGATATTAGTGACTCTAACCTTTTTGATATACATTATTATGTTTTCATACATTCTGTTTTTGTTAGGCTGGTCTCATTGAAACCAATGGAGAACTAAAGGTTTTTATACAGAATCAGAATCTGAGTCCTAGTAAAGGTAATGTACATTATGCCATAAATGGAAAGCATACAACCAATAATCCGTAGTACAACAGTGAATATAATAGTGTTTTTCACATCAATATTAATTTGTATTTCTCTCAAACAGGTGTCCTCTCATTGGTTACTGTTCAACCCACAGCTACCCCTATTGCCAAACAATTATTACCTAAAACACTTGGGCCATCAAATGTAAACATTGCTGCACATATGCAACATATACCACACATGGTAAGTTCTATACAGCTGTGGTTGCAGGGTTCTTTTACAGGTAATTCACTGCTCACTCAGTGGGGTCATTGATGGGGTTACTGAATGCATGTGCAGTGGCCAGACAAAGAAAAGATAAAGGAACTTGATCCTAAGCTTATCAATGCTACAGTCAGCAGGATTATACTTGTCATCTGATTATGTATAAGGACTGTGAATATACAAGCTATAGTAACGTATATCCCCTTTAGGAAAATGCTAGATAATATTTCTTTTATATGTCTCTATTAGGTTATCGGAACACCACAGAGGCCAACTGTATCCAATACAATATTGGTAAATAGTCCACATACTCCCAGTTCTCAGTTCCTTACACAGAGCCAACCACCAGATGCCTCTCCTTGGTCATCTGGGTAAGTGTCTGCCAAATATTTGTAAAACTATTTTTCTGTGAAAAGTTGATAACTACTGTCTACAGTAAACGTGGCAAGAAAGGGGAGAAGAATGGTAAAGGCCTGAGGCACTTCTCAATGAAAGTCTGCGAAAAAGTACAGAAGAAAGGAGTCACTACCTACAATGAAGTGGCCGATGAACTTGTTGCAGAATTCAGCTCTGCTGCTGACAACCACATGTCGCCCAATGATGCTGTGAGTTAGATTTGTACTATTTGATCTGGACCAGATGCCTGCAATGACTTGTTGTCGTTTCACTTAATTGTAGCATGTGTATGACCAAAAAAACATTCGGCGGCGTGTGTATGATGCTCTCAATGTGCTGATGGCCATGAACATCATCTCTAAAGAAAAGAAAGAAATTAAATGGATTGGTTTGCCTACCAACTCTGCTCAGGAGTGCCAAAACCTTGAGGTAAGAATACCTCAAGGTATAATATGTTTATGCTGGAGTTTTGTATGTTTTTGATGGCTTTTTTTGGATTATCCTTTCCTAACAAATTCTTGGGAAACTAGAAGGTTACATAGAATGTAAAGATTTTTTCCCCCGCTGGTAATTAAACTTCTGACTTGGTAATGTAAATATGTCTAAAGAATTAACACTCAATATTGTGCCATTGCAACAGTAGAAATCATAATTTTGATAAAAAGAACAGACCCAAAAACCAATACTACATAACTATAGTTGTCTTTTTATATGCGTAAACCTCCAGGTGTTTGTATATGCATTTTAAAAATGTATGCATATATAATTCTTTTTTGTTTAACTAAATGTAGGTCGAAAGACAAAGGAGGCTGGAAAGGATTAAGCAGAAACAGTCACAGCTTCAGGAGCTTATTCTACAGGTATGACTTTTAATTGTATTGATGCAAAAGCAAATTGGGTTCTGCCTAATTCTCACTTTTTTTATTGGTCAAATGGTTTATGCGATAACATCTTGACATCTGTCTCTTTGCAGCAAATAGCCTTCAAGAACTTGGTGCAACGGAACAGACAGACTGAACAACAGGCAAATAGGCCTCCACCTCCAAACTCAATCATACATCTTCCATTTATTATTGTCAATACCAGCAAAAAGACTGTGATTGACTGTAGCATCTCCAATGACAAGTATTTTCTTTGATTTATGTTTTGTAGAAACTACAAATCATTTACCTTCATTCAAACCATCTTATTTATTTTTTTAATTTTTTTTTTACAGGTTTGAGTATTTGTTCAACTTTGATAGCATGTTTGAAATCCATGATGACATTGAGGTGTTGAAGCGCATGAATATGGCTTGTGGCTTGGAGGTTGGAAAATGTTCTCCAGAGGACTTGAAGGTTGCACGCAGTTTGGTGCCAAAAGCCCTGGAGCCTTATGTTATTGGTGAGTATCAATGAATGCCACGTAAGAACCTCACTCTTCTCATTATAACTATAACATAACCCTCAGGCCATAGCAAAGACTTTAAAGAATGCACCAATATCATTCTTCATTTAACAGTAGCAGCGGAAATGGAAACTGTGTTACGTGGTTTTGTTTGGACGGAAGTAGAATGGCTCCTCCGTGTAACGTTCGAAGCATACGTCAGCATCGATTCACCGCCGCAATTGTTGTTTATGTTTGTTCTCGGCTACTGCGCACGTCCAAATGTGTGTGCGGGGAAGTGGTGAGGCCCTTACAGCAGAGAATTCAGATCTTTTTCTTCACATAGGCTGTGATGCAACTCTCCGCCGCGCAGCGTACCTGTTCTGTTCCATTCTGGAGGCTGTTTCTTGATGCTAGCACTTTCACCCCCCTGAAACACTGTCTTTGTGTAAACGAATGGCTAAACCGATACCCAACTCTTAATGGTTTACTGTTGCAGCGCCGCTGTGTAAACACCACCTGAATAGATGTGTTTTAAGTGTGTGCCAGTGTTATGGAGGTCAGGGGAAGGGTGTCCCAGAGCTGGGGAGCCGAGGGGCTGAATGCTCTGCTCCTTCTGATGACAAGGAGCGGAGGGAGCGGGCAAGCAGGTGTGTTGATGTGGAGGAGCTCAGAGATATGGTGGGGTGAGGTTGTGGCTTTGAAAGTGAGAAATGGAATTTAGTACTCCATGCGGGGGGTGATGGGGCGCCAGTGGAGCCCTTTCAGGACAGGGGTGATGTGGTTGATGGAGTGAGATGATGCGTGCTG
This sequence comes from Knipowitschia caucasica, assembly GCA_964034765.1. Taxonomy (NCBI): domain Eukaryota; kingdom Metazoa; phylum Chordata; class Actinopteri; order Gobiiformes; family Gobiidae; genus Knipowitschia; species Knipowitschia caucasica. The sequence continues at coordinate 19,048,804 of OZ035837.1, read as the reverse complement.
CACAGTTTTGGACCAACTCAGTTTGTGGAGTTTTTTTGTGAGACCAATCTGAAGGGAAATGCAGAAATCCAGACAGGAAGTCACGACACTTTGAACCAGGACTGCAGTGGACTCTGGGGTGAGGGAGGGGTGGAGGTTGTGGATGTTGCGGAGGTGAAAGACAGTGACACGAGTGCCATTGTTACTGTGGGAGCAGAAGAGTACGACACTCTTGACCTGTAGGAGGGAGATATGGGGGAGCTGTTGATGGTGATGGAGAAATTCTTGATTTTGTTAAGGGTGGATTTGTTGCCTACAAAGATGTGTTCTGTTTTAGTGCTAGTGTTGAGTTTAAGAAAGTTTGAAGTGAACCAGGATTTTCGTTCATTTAGACAAAAAATAATGGTAGAGGGTGGAAGTGTAGCGTTGGGTTTGCTGGAGAGATGGAGCTGGATATGTTTATATAAATAATCTCTCGCTATATGCTACTTTGTCTCACTCGTGAGCGGGAGTAAATGTGCAGGACAAGTAAGACTGCATTGAACTTGAAAAAGAATATTTTGTTTTGTACTGATACGAGTATTGTGGGATTATACGCTGCAATATATGTGAATAGCCAAACGACAAAACTAAATATTTGAATACATTTATATTAAGTTTGAGCACATGACTTTTAAACCAAACCAGTAACACAATGTCATAAAATCCATGTAACTCGATCCTGTCTCTAAAACAGTTTGGTTCTATCATAAGTATTCATGAGTGGGAATTTTTGGCCTTTCGGCCAAGTTTTCACATCAGGTTCTTCAGTGGAAAAAGTGTACTAGCTTTCGGTAAGGAAAGGATCAAATATTTTCTATTAAGATAAATGTGGTCTGATCTTTTTCACAAAATGTCACTTAAGACTTTTGGGACCAACAAAATGAATTTATGAAACAAAAAAGTTTGGTACTCCAGCTTTGAAATGGCATACTTTCTCTTTATATTTCTTCTAATGACTAGTTTATTGATTTACAGGTAAAACAGGATAGAAGTATTTTTTTACGAAATCACCCTAAAGCCTCAACTCTCTCCCTGGGTCTCAAATATGTTTTTAAATGTTTTGTCGTTTTAAGGTTCCTTATGTAAATGTGTGTTACTTGGATAATTGTTTGGGAATTAAGAGGAATCACTTCAAAACAAGATTTTATGAAGATTTTTATTGCCAACTCTCAAATCTTCTATAACGTTCCTTGCAGAGATGGCCAAGGGTCCCATCACTAATGTTTACATGACTGGATCTTCTGCTAACGGAGCCAAATACCATGCTGCCAGGTTGGAACGCTAAAGAGTTAAAGAAAAGTTTTAAAATGTTAACAAAATTATTCTTACCTTTTTTTGTACTTTTGTTTTGACAGTGATGGTTTTACTGATGGCACCATGGCTTCCAGCTCCAACGACTCTCACTACAGCGGCTCACGTGTGGAGACTCCGGTGTCTTATATGGGGGATGATGATGATGAGGATGAGTATGACGAAAACGATGATGAAGACTAGCCTATCTACACCTCTTCACTCCAACAAGCACAGTCCTTTAAAATCACCTCCACTGTGGGATTTCCCTTCCCCTTTCCCCAGTTTTTAATGCCTGCATTTCTGGATTACTCAGGGGTGAGGTTCAGTAGAAATACGCAAACAAAAACAAGATGTGTAGTGTCCCCCTTGCTCTGCATTTGTATCACAAGCACCTGCACTGATGAATTCAGGTGTTGTCTTAGGGAAATGTCGCTCAGCAAACTGTGTCTGGTCTGCATCTTGATGAGCCATCCACTAGAACATTGGTGACTAGAATACTGCTGTTGGAGAATGTATAATGCTCTTCTTGGAATTCATTTTGTTTTGATGAACACGGCAGACCAAATGATCAAAAGGTGTGGAATGGCCTGATGATGCGACACCGAGGACTCTGATTAGCCTTATATAGCTGCCATGCCATCCAGGGACGTGGCTATACACTGTTTTTGTTTTTGTTTCTGTTCCAACAAATTGTTTCTTGACCTTGTTTGTGTTGGGCTGGCTTCCTTCTGTTGGGTAGGCAGCTGTTGTCATGTTTGTTAGATTTGTTTTGTATTCTTATGTCAAGACTTTTCCTACATTTCCCAGCAACGCCTTGATAGTGTAATGTTTGCAAAATTATGGCACCAGCAAGGTAACACCCTTTTATCACAGAGTCTTGATAGGTAAATAAGATTTGTTTATATGTGTAAGAATCGTTTGACAATTGTAGTGTAGAGTTTCCTGTAGAGGCCAGTGGTAAAATAGACCTACCAAAACTTGTAACATGTGGTTGTAAAGGTCTTAATGTATCAAAGATCTCCCTTTTAAACTGAGCAATGCGTACTGACTCTTCCAAATACTTTTTGTGTAATCTAATATAAGTTTGCAAATTAAATATAGATTGTTTTAAGTTGTTTCATTATTACATTCATGTATTTTGTTTACTGTATTTGATGGGAATGCTAGAAGTGATGTATTATCTTCTGACCATCTCAGACTCCGGGGCCCCCCAATGACAAGTAATGCTATTCTGAAGTAGTTGTGTTATTACTTTGTTGGAAATAAAAATGGTATTTGGTCAGTTAACCTAATACTAGATATAATTTCCTTTCAAGTGCTACAGGGCTCCCAAGTAGACCCACACTGATCTACTAGTTTGGTCAATTAAATGGGCACACTAGATGTAATCTGTGATGACTCTTCACATGGTTCTATGTACATCAATTTGACCTTTGTGATGTCGACCGTCCTGTTCCTACAAGAGCTTTGAGTCTGGGGCATCAGGGTGTTAGTGGATTATTGAAAGATGTTGACTCAGGTGTGTGGGGGAATCCTGGTACTGTCCTTGCGACTAGTTCACACTGCAGTCTGCAGAGGTCTGCTACCTCTCCAATCTACACAGTAGATCCTAGGGTTTTCTTTTTGGTGATTGATGGTCATTTATCCTACAGCATGGATATTGGTGGTTTAACTACAGTAGTGGCAAATTCAGCCTACATCAATGCTCGTGGAAGTATCGATGGCTCTAATCCAACAGCAGCACGAGACAAGAAGTACCATGCTCGCATGAAACTACCCCACATCACTGTCTGTGAAGACCTGGCCGACACCTTGGATTTGTCTTTTGATTCTACATGTGTAGAACAGCCCATTGGCAAGCGCTTGTTCAGAGAATTTCTTGACTCCAAGACTGAATATCATGGAGCTTGTCGCTTGTGGAAAGACCTTGAGGACTATGACATGGCAGAGGACTCTGAAAGAGTGAAGAAAGCCTCGAAGATTGTCCAGCGCTACATGGATTCTTCTGCCAAGCATTATTGCCCATTTCTCTCTGAGGAGCTCATCGCAAAAGTGAAAGAATCTCAAGAAGCTGCAGGTGATGATCTGTTCACTGCTGCTTTGGCTTCAACATTGGACTATCTTCGAGAAGCCCCGTATACGTTCTTTTTACAGAGTATGTACTTGAAGCGCTATTTGCAGTGGAAGTGGCTTGAAATGCAGCCCATGGATGCAGATTGGTTCCTAGATTTCCGTGTGCTTGGCAAAGGGGGCTTTGGGGAGGTATCTGCATGTCAAATGAAAGCCACAGGAAAACTATATGCCTGTAAAAAACTTAACAAGAAGAGACTGAAGAAGAGGAAAGGATACGAGGTGAGCAAAACGTTGAATATCAATGCAGTAAAGCCATGTCAAAAGTAATATAATGTATGCAACGTATTTGCTTCATGGGATATTCTTGTGTTATAATCTTGTCTCATCTACTCCTGTCTTTATCCTGTATTACAGGTCTAAAGATGAGATTACTTGAGGCTGAATATCTTTTCTACCCCTTAGCCTTAACCCTACACCCTACACCTTAATTTTGCACATGCATGAGGGACGAAGTATCACTTCTCTTTAGCAGCAATACGGGAGAATGACTGCAGAGCAGGAGATGTGTTTGCATAATAATCTCAATGCACTTGTCAGGACTTCAATGACGAGTGAAGTTATGGGATCGTTCTGTGTTTTATTTTTTATTTTTTTGCTTTGCACCACACAAGTTCAAGTCAAGTCTCTCAACCCTCAAGTCTCATAATTTTATACAGATTAAAAGTACAGCACAATGCAACTTAAAAATCATTGAGTATTTAAAATCAGACAAATAACTAATGGCTTGATTTAATTCATAAAAAACTTGTTACTGTCTGTCCACCTCTGGAAAAGGCTGTTTGGTCAGACAAAATGTTGGCCATATGAAAAAAGCATAGTTAGGTACCCCAGCTTTAATTTAGCAAGTTTAAGATTGTCTAAAATACACTGATTCTTTATACTTTCCTTAAATGATCACATCTTTTGACTGTAGTTTTGGTCAGAGTTAAACATGAAGCATCAGAACGATCAGGCCCAAACAATTAAATAAAAATATTCTTATGGAGATGTTGAATGACAAATGTAATTGATTCTGGAGCTAGAGACATGGCCCATGCAGCACTAATGAATGAGCGGCGGATGTCCTTATATGGGCATTTGTTCAGATGGCGTTAGGGTTGCGCTGTAACCGGCACACGTGTTGCTAAAAGACAGTTGCTCAGTCAAGGTGGAGTTTCCCTTGGAAATCATTCTTCATGTCTGAAAATACAAAGTCAATATCTTAACAAAAACCTCAGGATCATAAAGAGCGCTGAAGTAGCATTTTCTTTTGGGTTACAATAGAGATAATTGATTATTTAGACTTTTATATCAGTGCTTTAGGTTCAGATACATTTTATTTGCAATTTTCTGTAAAACCACATTGGAATAGCACATGTATTCTAAGGTGGGTTTACAGAAAATGCCAAATGAAAATCATCTGAAAGCTCAAAGGTCCCCCAGTATGACCAGACAACTTTACTTATTACTTATTTTCACAAACATCTGTACTTTGCAGCAGACAACACAACATAAAAGTATGAAGCTCAAAGCTGCAAGAGAAAGATTGTCATACGTCATGTTGGCAATTTGAAGTGGTTAGCTATGCTGCTAAGTCATGTAGAAGCTGCATTTTGCCTCTACATGTTTTGTTTGTTAGCTTCTCTGTCAGTTGATGGAACATTTACCTCAATGTGTTTTTCTGTTAAAAATCAGCACTTAAAATGTCTCAAATTGGGGTCACATTTACTATTACTAGAATTGAGTTTTTCAAGATACAATTAAATCAAATCACATTAGTCCATGGTAGACATAGTTAATGTTTCATATAATGGAATACTCCAGTGTTCAAGTGTCAAAGGCTAATATCTGATGTGTGTGTGCGTTTTCTGTCCAACAGGGGGCGATGGTGGAGAAGCGCGTTCTTGAGAGGGTCCACAGTCGCTTCATTGTGTCGCTGGCATATGCCTTTCAGACCAAAGAGGAGCTGTGTCTGGTTATGACGATCATGAATGGAGGAGATCTCAAGTAACGTGTTCATTACTACATGTATTTCACTGTGTCCCTCAATTCAACACAGTTTATGTCTTAGTCCCAGTATGTAACTAGTTTCTTTTAAACTGAAAAGAAACAAAACATACTACTGCTTTGTTTTGTTTATGACCGCAAGAATAATACACCACAATCATTCACACACCAGACTTATACAAGGCCATGTGGGAGCAGTGTCTTGCCTAAGGACACCTGGTGTTCCCGGAATTCTCCCATCATCGCACTAACCAGACCATGTCCTGCATAACATAAGAGATCTACCAGGATCCGGTATAGATATAAACATATGTCTTACCTGTTTATTTGGCTGCCACATTATGGGATTGAACTTAATATATTTTGGAATGTTTCACGTTTCATCTTTAATTTTTTCACCTGTGACTTTTCACCTCCAAATATGTATGTAAGCCTACTAAAACAATCTCCGTTTGGAAAAATCTCATTGATCTAAAGAGATTAAACTATTCATCTTTACTGTGTGTGTTTGATTTTGCAGGTACCACATCTATCTGGTGGATGAGAACAATCCAGGGTTTGAGGAACCAAGAGCCTGTTTCTACACGGCACAGATAATCCAGGGTTTAGAACACCTTCACCAGAAAAGAATCATATACAGAGATCTTAAACCTGAAAACGTGTTGCTAGACAATGATGGTAATTTTCATAATTGGTTGTCTTGTACATTTGTTTGATGTATTTGATTTGATATTGCAATTTATTTAATTCACTTTCACTTTCCTAGGGAACGTCCGTATTTCTGATCTCGGCCTGGCAGTAGAGCTGAAAGAGGGGAAGACTATGACAAAGGGTTATGCTGGAACTCCAGGTGGGTGTTAATAAAGAAGCGATTCAACTTAAAAATATATTCTTCATTTGAGCATGATGTCTGTCTGCTGTGCACAGGATACATGCCTCCAGAAATGCTGAAAGGAGAGAAGTATGACCACTCTTGTGACTACTTTTCACTTGGTGTGACGCTCTATGAGTTTATTGCTGCTAAAAACCCATTTAGGAACCGCGGAGAGAAGGTTGGGATTTGAACTGCTTTCTGTTGAAATGTGTAAGAAGCACAACTGAAACATGTTTTTGTTTAGGTGGAAAAAGAGGAGATGAAGGAGCGCATGCTAACATTACAGGTGACTTACAGTGAGCTCTTCAGTGAGGATGCTAAGTCTCTCTGTGACGGTTTGTTGGCAAAAGAAGCGAGTCAGCGACTGGGCTTTAAAGATGGAAGCTGTGATGCACTCCGTGCACATCCCTTTTTTAAGAATATCAACTGGAGGAAGCTGAATGCAGGTACTGATAACACACATTAGAAAACATGATGATGTCCTAAAATATGAGATATTCCCTCTTTTGTCCAGGCATCCTGCCTCCTCCTTTTGTGCCGGACCCCAGAGTGGTCTATGCTAAGAGTTTGGACGACGTTGGGGCTTTTTCTTCTGTGAAAGGCGTCGCTGTGGAAGATGCCGACAAGACCTTTTTTGATGAGTTTTCAACTGGCAACATCGCCATTCCATGGCAGGAAGAGATGATTGAAATGGGCCTTTATGGAGAGCTGAATGTTTGGGGTCCAGATGGAACAGTTCCCAATGACCTCCGCCGGGAGTCCATACTAGAGCAACCTGCAAAGTCTTCCACCTGCAGTGTGTCCTAAAACCATGTTTACATGTCTTTTACAGGTCTTTTTTAATGTATTTTTACCTGGGCTATGCCACCTTCACAGAGAGCCTATTGTATTATACATCTGCAGATCATTTCCATATGAAATTATTGTAATTGAATGATTCAAAGATTGGTTTATTAATGCCAAGGAACATTCCAAGGAAAGCGGCACATCTCCATTGAAACAAGCAGGTACAAAGACATGGTCCATCTGTGGGTTTGGTACAGTCCCAGGCCTGCTGTCTGTCTATCAATATGCTAAAAACTTTTTAGCATTTTTTTATGTTAATCAAATGTTTCACAAACATGAACTAAGTTCACTGATGTAGCAGAATCACATTTGGAATGTCAAGCAGAATATAAAATGAATTTATTGAAAAACGACCACTGGTTAAGATGTGTGACTTAATGTTTCTGCTGCAGAGCTGTGAGCCATCTCCAGAACTGTCACCCGCCTCAGAGAGTGATTTATCAGCTGATGTTACCTCCTGAGTAGCTGTGATCAGCCTGAATGTCCATCAACCGTGACACCTTCTTCCTGTGCCACACACACACCCTCCTCCATCAGGCAAGAAAGGGCGTCCATCAGGTTGACCATGCCTAATCAGGAAGTAACATCAGCTGATAAATGACACTCACCAAGGCGCAGGACAGTTCTGCAGCAGAAACATGTTAACAAGGCCATACTCAACCAGTGGTTGTCTTTCAGTAAGAACCTCGGGAGTAAAAAATCAAAAGCAGACACAATGAACAAGACTAGAATATAAAATGTTTGTCATTCGAAACACTCATTCAACATATTGTTGATGTTGAAAGTAAATGCCGTCTGTCACTACACCACATCATCGCGGCTCTTTGCTGTGGCCATAAATATTCTGACCTCCTGCTGTGGCAGCTCGCACAGTAGCGTGGCATTAAAATTATCCTTGAAGCGCTCGGTGAAGCTCAGGTCGGACTGGAAGCGGTTCTTGTTGGCCCACAGCAGAGTGGTGCCACTGCCCGGTCTGCAGAAGTGATGCATGGTCTTCAGCAGCTCCTCCAAACACTCGTGATGGTACACCACATCTGCAGCCAGCACAAAGTCGTAGTGGAAGGCTGGGTGGGGAAAGTCTCTGTCCAGGTGCTGGCCCCAGGTCAGAGCAGCCGTCTGAGGAGTGTACCGCGAACGGCCCTTCGTGTTTCGCAAAAGGTTAAATGTCAGGTTGGATAAAATGTCTGGCTTGTCAGTGGCTGTCACCCAGGCACCTATCACAAAATCAAACGCAAGTCAGTTTATTTTATGATCAGTTACAAAAGTACTGAGGTGTAGGGCTCAGAAACACGGCCATCAAATTACAGTGCCCCTATTTGTTCTAGTAGAAAAATAGAAAAGATCACTTAATAACTAAGTAACTAGGGTGCTCAAGTAATTTGATACTCACAATCCCTCACTGTGTAACCATGACAATAGGACTTTAGGCATGCCTACATCATTTCCACTAATGTATTATATCTCCTCATGTTGCTTCTAAACAAATCATTCTCATCACGTAACGTATCTTACCTAAAAGACTGGCGACGATAGAAAGTAACCCCGTCCCAGCACCAATCTCAAGCACTGCTTTATCCATAAGGTTTATTTGTTGTTGGTTGTTCTCTAAAAAATGGCTCAGAGCAATGCACTAGGAAAAAAAATCAAGTTAAAACGTGAGAAAACAAGCAAATAACACCCACCGGCTCGCTGCACTTACCCCAGGCCAGATCAAGGCACCATATGTATCCATAGACTCCCTGATTACGATGTCATGTCCCACCAAAAAGAATGATTCTTTTCCTAATGAGTAGAAGACACTCGGCTCCCAGTTGTTCCGTCGGTCCAGAGCCTCCACAGCCATAAGCTTTTGGTCTGAAAAACAAATAGCCAGATACAATACTACAGCAACCTGTGACATACAACGTAGTTTTATACCCTCATCAGCCGCCGGCTTCTCCTGATCCAGTATGTCCTGCATGGCCACTCTTTCTTTCACTGTCATGAGAGAGTTTTGGGGTCATCAATCAGAGGTTCAATGCTTATGTGCCGTGATGAAAGTAGACCCAGGGATGGGGGGATTTGAGAATGATGGCGTACAATAGTAATTAATCATTCAAAACAAGATATCTTTTGAAATGTCCTCAAAAGGTTTTATAACACTGTACCACTGATGGTATTTACGACTGAATTAGTCTTCATAGTTGTCTGTAAACTCAACTATTGTTGAGTGTTTTTAATTAGCACAAAAAGCTACTTCTGACTGCAAATCGTTGTTGAACAGAGATTGCTTTGTTCATATACTATCTTTGCCCTTTAGATAGATACAAGATACACTGCATTGAAGACATGAGAATAGTCCTACCTGTGTATAGCAACTCTCTCTTGCTTGCCTTCTTCTTGGTGTGCCATTGCCTGTGATGTTTTTAGACCCAGACATGTGCATGACACACCCCTGACCAATAGGTTCCATACCCACTCTCTAATACCATAGCTCAATCTTCTAAATATGTCTCTTGTATTCATCAAATGTAACGGTTGGTGTTGGACAGAGGGAATTTCTAGGACAATACTTTGTTTTCTTGGATTAGGGTGGTGAGTGCTCTTTGTTGAACTGCCAACAGTATAGATTAGAATAGTTTATTGCTTTGCTATTGTTCTCTGTTGACTGTTGAGTGAGTGTACACATTTATTTGGCTTATAATCCGATGATGCATTACAATAAACTTTATTTTAAGTTAATTCAACTGAAGAATGATTTTTGTTTCTAAAGTTGAGGCTCTTGTGATGGACTTTGATACGTTTGTGTTTGAGTAATTAGTATTTAGGTCCATCCCACCCAATCCACGGAGCACCAGCCCCTTATTGATCCTTCGGCAGGTGGTGAGGATGGCTGCTCTAGTCTGAGCTGCCTTGATATTTCAGTGGGGGCTTCAGGCAAAGTGGGGTTAAGGGCTAAAACCCACGACCTCCAGGCCCAAAGGCCAATGCTCTACCAACTGAGCCACTGTCGCCCGAATTCAATTCAATTCAATTCAATTCATTGTGTTTTTGTACAGCCCTAAATCACAGCAGTAGTTATCTCAGAGGACTTTACAAAACCATTGAATTTGCCAACACAGATCAGAGAATCAAACCGTTCAAACACAAGAAATACAAGGATAAAAGCACGTAGAGCCACTGGTCTGCAAGAAGCGGATGACCAATGTCCATAAATGTCGTTCAATATTGAGCGTCCTGGATCATCACCACTGTCCTTACACCCTCCTGCTTTGAGGGAGGGGGGTCCAAGGACTTAAAAAGAGGTATAACATCATATCTGTATTAATTCCCATTGAATTCAATATTTACTTTCTCAGCAGCTACATTAAAATATTGGCACAAATATTGTGCCATGGTCAAAAAAATACAGTATAGTTGAAGTCCTTTGTCCTCTGCAATGTCTTGATTAAAGAAGTTCTTAGATTATTGACATGACACCGAGGGCTGTGATTGGCTCTTGGACTGGTCTTTGGACATGCGTAGTGTTTGTCTACTTGTTACTCCTTAGCGTCGTGAAATCCTCGACAAACACTAAGTCGGGGGTGATAACTTTTTCCCTGAATGTGAAAATTGTAAAATTATGATACTGTTTTTCTATTTCTGTATTTCAACTCAAAATGTGAAACCTACATATGATTTAGACTCTCACACGAGTGACCTATGCCAAGTCTTTGTTAGAATTTGGATGAATTTACAGTCTATTTTCAAGCTTTGTGCCAATTATCAACATTATAACTAATAAAGGCGTGTAATAAGCCATATATTGGTTTCACATTGAAGAAGTAAATAAACAATATTCGAATTGTACGAGTTTCACCAGAATTTGACACAAACAATAATAATTTAATAGTTTAATAATTCAAATATATACCACACAAAAAAACTATGTGTTTTCACACAGACTGAGGACTTTGGCTAATCCTAATCTGAGCTATTGTGTTTTAAACTAAAAATACAGAGGTTAGAACTTCTTTTACATTCTATAAAAGGATAATAGACATGGCTGGGATTCTGGTTGTGCACAGCAGGCCACCGACATGTGCTGGACCTGGGATTACACAGACATGCCTGCAGTGCTGAGCCCCAGCTATCGCTGCAAATGGAGACAGCGAATACTTTACATCAACTGAGGGTTAGGGTTAGGGCGACTTGAGGGGTTAGGGTGAGATGTGAACACTTTAATTCACATGCAAAGTATATCAGGCTTTTTAAAAATCAATGCATGCCACGTCACAAATTGGTCACAGATTGATTGATTTTGATTTAATTTATTTGAACAGAATTTGTTACATTCACAAATAATTTACATTATTGACATTTTTTCCACATGCAATTGTAGAGATAACCATGTTTTTGCAGTATTTACATGATTTTGTTTTTACTATACAGAATATACATATACCTACAGTGGCAAACTTTGTAATTTTGGGGCTAAAGGCAAACTTTTTTGTTGGATTCAGGCCAATGGGTCTGTGTGAGGAACACTGGTGTAGATGGAGACTCAGCTAAATGAGGGAGGAGGAGGCGCGTCACCTCCTGTTCACCTTTTTCTAGAACCACCAGCTCATTATCGGTGGCTTGGCTAAAGAAACTTGTAAGTCCTGGTAGTAAAGCTACACATATATTATTATTTAAAACACTCAACATTTAACAACATTCATGAACTTTATCAACATTTATAGACATCAGTCATCTGCCCCTAATGGACCAATAGCCCAATGTGTTTGTGTTAATCATTGAACGGCTTGATTCTCTCATCTGTGTTGGCGAGTCAATGGCTTGTAAAGTCCTCAGAGATAACTACTGTTGGGATCTAGGGCTGTACAAAAATACATTGAATTAATTTAAAACAGGAACCAATGTTGGATTCTTTAGGCCCCCTGGTAGGAGCCCCCGCTTGCCTAATGGTAGCTCTGCCCCTGTACACAGACACACACACACACACACACACATACACGTTTTTGTTACCTGGTGGGTCCCTTTGACAGGGCCGTTCAGAATGGGACCCATAGACATAATCTTTTTTTACCAAGACTTTAAGTAATACAAAACAGTCAATAGAAACCAAACAACTATTTTAAAGGAATTTTATTTTAGATTTTGTTTTCGAATTGCAGTGATTCTATTTTTGACATAGAATTTAATGCCACTCCATGTCCGATGTCTAAGGTCATCTGGTGAGGCATTAATGCAGGCCAGGCAGTGAGACTTCCCAGGGACCTTTCCAGTCTGTATGAAAGGTGTCATGGTCTTCTCCACAACCTTCACCTCAGATGCAGACCATGGCTTTCTTACACGTTCTAGGGATAGAAATAAAAATATATTAGCAATATACACTCCCAGGGTGAGGACCAAGCAGCCTGGCTGTAATCCCCCACCTGGTACACTTACCAGAAGGGGCACTGCCACTACCATGGGGTGCATCTGGATGAATGGTTGAAGGTTCTCCGCTTGAAGTTTCTTTTAGCCCGTCCGTTTGTGAGAGGATCTCTACTGCTCTCCCTGTCGCACAGAAAATAAAAATACAAGTGGCCTTTAGGGGAAAAAAATCATACATATTTTAATAATATCAAGAATTACCTTCAGGCTCAATTTGTATCTGGTCGAGGCTCTTTCCTTCGAATTCCGTCACTCTTCTTCCCTGCTCCATGGCCATCAACACTTTGCTGATTTTGGCCAGCTCCAGTGTCCCCTCTGGTAGTCTGTAATATTGCCTGTGGATGCGAATGTCATGGCCGAGGAAGTTGGCAAGTATGTCCATCTCATTCTCTTTCATATTGAGAACTGTAGACATAGTAGCTATGTGCTTTCTAAGTTTGGTTGAGGATAGCATCTCTGGATGCACCGCACCACATTCTTTGGCTACCTGGCGTAGGGAGTCTGATCCCCTGATGTGGGTGTCTGCGCCCGGGCGGGAAAAGAAGTATGGGTTATGGTCAGAGATGGAACAGGCCCTTCTGTTCTCCACCAGCACCTCCATCGAAGCAATCATTTCAGGAGTCAAAAGAACCGGCACTTTCCGACTTCTTTTCCCTTTAATTTCAATGCGTTGAAAATGCTGACACAGCTTTTTCTCAAGTTGGGACAGTCCCAGAGCAATGTCAGAATGGATCCCAGTCTTACTTCTTAAGGTAAAGGCTGTCAGTGGCATCTTTGAAACCTCACCTTCCCTTCTTCGATTGAAAATGATGACCTCACAAAGAGTCAAAACTGCCAGTTTAGACCAATGCTTAGACGTTGGCTCACTTATTAGGGTTTGCACATATTCAGGTCGACATACCTCAATATGTGCATGCATGGCTCTAACGTCCTCAGTCAGAGGGAGCAGGTCCGGAGTGTTCCACTTGGCTTGCCGGAGGGTCTGTAGGGCAGCAGAAGAAACACAGACGTCCCACCTCTTCTCAAAAAGCAGCCGGCTTCGTTGGAGGTTTTTAATAAATAGTTCATCAACACAATGCTCCATTTTTGAGTCACATTCAAGAATATCTGCTAGCTTTCTGAGGCTATGGCCGAGTTTGAGGGCCAAGGATGGAGTCTTGTATTGATTTGTTTCCTCATCATATCCAGCCACAGACCTGACTGCATCAATCACATGGTTAAAGTTGGAAGGAATAAAGAAATCCTTAATTGTTTTCAGTTTCCCTGCGGTTTTTGCTTCGTTAATTAACCTACCGACTTCTCTCATTTTCTGCCTAATGTAATCATGCTTAGTCTTATCATGCCCGTGTTTTAAGTACAGGTGCTCTCCGAGTCTCAGAATCCCCTTTTCTGCTTTGACAACACCCGTGACCTCATCCTGATGCATTGCCGAAATTAAAGACCACAGCTTTTTGCTGATGCCCTCCGGTACAGGCTGGGCTAGGGAGCAGAGGGACTGGACCCTACTTCTACCTGGTTTAGCCTGGGCATCTTTCTGTGAAAGCCGGCACCTGGCCACATGCCTCCACAGCAACTTTCGCTTAAGCAATGCCCCACAGTCTATACAGTGCAAAAACTCACTGGATTTAACTGGGGAATTTGGCTGTTTAGCTGGGACTAAAGTTCCAATGCCGGCCTTTAAAACCTCAAAATTGTGCTCACGGTTTCCACTATTCCTGATCAAATCAAACTGAAGTTTACGTGCTTTAGATTTCACAGGTAGAGCCAATGCTCTGGCTACGTCACTTTCATTTCCATGTTTTCTAGTCAAATGACGGGACATTTTGTGGCAGGACATTGAACAGTAGAGGCAGAAGTGTCTCTTGCTGTATACTCGCCCCCCATTTTTCTTCTTTTGCAGCTGCATGATAACAATCTTATTTGCCTTTGGTTCGTCACTTTCCGAGTCTTGAAGAAAAGTGTTTTTGATTTTTCTTTTTCCATACTTTTTTACAGGTTTCTTCTTGACAGTTAAATCGTCAGAATCTGAGTCGACTTCATCAATTAGGGACTCTTGACTAAGCTGCACAAACAACAAATAATTTGTAATCATTCTATATAACAATTTGAAGTCATGACTTGTAGTCAGCACTTACCAGTGGTTTGTAAGCGTGCGCTTCAGTGTGCTCCTCCATGATTTCTTGCAGCCTAATGAACCACACACTTGCACCTTTTTCTAGCCTGACACCTGATTTCCTCTGTTGTGCTGCTCCATGATTGGCTCCAGCCTGCTGGACTGAAATTGCCCCAGTGTGCCCCTCCTTGATATCCCGCAACCCACCACCAGGGTTCCGACACATAACACACTTTTTTCAGGAAAGTAAACCTCCAGGGGTCCTTTCCATATTTTTACAGAGACTGCATAAGGACCGGTAGAAAAGCATTACCCATTGATTATTAAGCTTGGACCAGTGGGGTCCGGTGTTCGGGCCCCACCACGTAAAACCAGTCCCCATGACGTGAGTGGAATCTCAGGTTATGGAACCCACCAGGAGTTGAAAACAAGTGCACACACACACACACACACACACACAGCTATACATGCAAGCAGTCATGCATATGGTTGTGTCAATACATTTACAAACAGTGGAGTGGGAAGAAGAAACACGCAAAGACCCCCCATGTGCATAGTTTAAATGTTTTCCTAGTATGCAAGATTTTTTTTAATATTTGGCAAGACCTAATTATAAACAGACTTATGAATATGATATACTTCTAAGCTTTTGTAACCATATAACTAAGAATAGAATGCATAGTGCGGCCTGAGCTCTTAATTCCAACCGAAGTCACCTTTCCGGGTAAAAGAACAATAGTCAGTCTTAAAGGCTCACCCGCGCCCAGGGCATGTTTTTAAAGCAGTGCAGAGTCGGTGCATGGGGCAGGTCTGTTTTATGTGGGTGAATCAATATGCATCTGTGCTGTTATATATATTTGGAAGCAGCCGAGAAGATAATAGGCAGATAAAGAGCTCCATATTGCCACTGCTTTTGGTAATCCTCCTAGAGCTGTTGTGTGTAGCTGTGGAAAATGTCCTTCTGCACATGTGTCTCACACAGATTTACAAGAGGCTACGTGTAAGTCCAGTTTGTCCACACAGCCATTAATAGGTGTTAAACTTCTGCTATTTAGAAGTGAGGTGTGAAGTGGCATACGATAGATCCAGCTGCTATAGAGCTATTCATCAAATGTAAGCAAACAGAAGGAGGTGATTGTTTGTAATTATTTTCTATTCTTGTGTCTGTGATATTTCTGGAAATATGTATATGTTATGAATATTGATATACACTGTTAAAGCCACAGTTTGTGAGAAAAATAGGGGAATATGGAGATATGTACAGGAAGTAGAGCGAGAACTGAGGTTATCACAAGAAATTCCATTCATTTTTCATCAATAAGTTTGGCGTGGCTTAACAACAATCACTGTCCAAACATAAACGATTCTTTCCACTAAATCAAAGTATGTTCTTGTCATTTTGTCAAAATATATTTTCTTTTACACTGGAGTTTTGGACCAGTTTATTGTTTTTATTAAGCTAAAGAGAGTTTTGCTAGTAATTCCATACTTAATATTCACTTATCTTGTGTTGTGTGTTCCTCATTCTGTTCTGTACCTTATGATTTTTTTGTTTGTTTGTTCATTACGTAGTATTTGAAGGAGAAAAGGACAAAAGGCAATGGGGAAAGGATGTTAAAACTTGTCTTACAATATGCAGTATTCTATGAACGTTCATAAGGAATCAGTTATTTTCAAAATCCAGATTCAAATTCAGTTTGCCATTTGTCACACGAGAAAGTTTCCCACACAAGGAGCACAACATAAATACAGAGATAAGTAGCTGTGATTGCTTCTTACATAGTTGTGAATAGTATAAGTATAAACGTTGCAGCTTGAGTCTGACTGGCTAGAACCAGGAAGTACAACCACATTAGTCCAGTTGTCAGGTCTCAACACTGGCTTCCTGTGGCTCAGAGAAAAGACTTTACAGCTGCTTGTGAAGAAGCAATTGTATGTGTGCAATGATGTGGACTCTAAGATTGTAGATTTTGGTGGACTACTAATGTGTGGGCTGTGTGGGAATTCAAGCTGTTTTTTGTTTGTTATTTTCCTCTTTTGTTTCTGTTGATGTTGCTGTATTTGACCCGTGTGACCCAAACCCTATGGGACTACAGATGGAAATTAGCCTTTCGCTATAATCTGGAATGTTTAAATTCTTGTTTTAATGTGTCTGTTCATTGACATACACTGTCCCATTCAAATAAAGAAATGATTAATAAAACAATAGTCTCTCCATGGCCTTGCACCAAAGTACATAAGTGACATGTTAGTCCCATATGAACCAACTCTGACTCTGAGGAGCACAGGGACTGGCCTCCTGCTGGTGCCCAGAGTCAGGACTAAACATGAAGAGGCTGCATTTCAGATTCATGCAGCTACAATCTGCAACAGTCTTCCTGAAAATCTGAGACAGGCTTTTTTCTTTGACAATGTTCAAATCCGGGTTCAAAACATTTCTGTTTAGCTGTGCAAACATCTGAGGGATTTTATCTTCACTCTTTTTAATGTACTGTAATTATTCATGATTTTAGTGCCGTTTATGATTGTCTGTTATGTTTTGTGAAGCACCTTGAGTTGCCTTGTGTATGAACTGTACTATACAAATAAACGGCCTTGCCTTAATGTTAGCACAATATGGGCAGAATAAAACGTAGATAAAGTGACATGAAGTGGACAAAAAATAATTATTCCTGGAAAGTTTCACAGTATTTTGCTGAACTCATCCACGTACATTGAATGCTAAGTTACAAGTCATGTCTGCGGAGAGGCGACTCCACTCACTGTCAGAGTTCACATTGTTAATCAGTAATTATTGTTCGTTGTTTAGTACTGGTACATTAGACTCTAAGCCATATCATCTCCATGGAAACCACAAGGAGACCCAAGAGAAGTTCAGCAATGCGCCTACACGGTCTATCCATTTATATTTTCCTTGCATGCGTGTGTAGCAGTCACAACAGAAGATTTATGACAATAATCCATCCATCCATCCATTTTCTTCCCTTTAATCCATTTCTGGGTCAGGGGGGTGGCAGTCAGAGATGCCACCCAAGTCTCATAGCACCAGCCCCTCACTGACCCTCTGCAGGTGGTGAGTCCACAGGAGGACGGCTGCTCTCTGAGTGTGAGCATAGCCTTGATCTTTCAGTGGGGGCTTTGGGCAAAGTGGGGTTAAGTGTCTTGCCCAAGGACACAACGACAGCAGTCATCAGTGGGAGTCGGTGGAGAAGGTGTCGAGGTGGGAATTGAACCCACAACCTTCTGGGCTTAAGGTCAATGCTCTACCAACTGAGCTACTGTTGCCAGAGCAGGTGTTTGACTCCGACTTATCTAACATATCAAAATACTGTAAAAAAGTAACAATTGCAAAGTGACTAATCAATCACTAATCAATATAGACTCAAATAATACACTTTTATTATCATCTACAAGTTATAGTATGAAAAAGTAATAACACAAAGAAGGGAACAGGCTGTAAACACACATATTTACTGATAAGGGTAGGAGCAGATAAAGGCCTGAGGTTCCCAACAAGTGAAGTCATTAAACTTTCCTGAAAAAAACAAAACAATCACAAAAATACATAAATCAATTCTTTTCAATATTATCAAAGTGTGTTTGAAATGCTCAGTCCACTTACCAGATGCCAGTAATTCTACACAGTTTTCTAATCCGGATGTATTGTTTGGCTCTCCCCACAGCCAGTCAGCGTAGTTCCACGAAGATCCATCCAACCACAGAAATCGATTGCTCTGATAGAAGATTTCATTACTTTAAAAGGTGCATCATGAAACTTTTAACGTGGAAAAAAAAGGGTATATTTTTGCGTATTTTGACATTGTTACCCAGTGTGTGTAAGAGTGATCACAGAGGTCTGTATAGGATGCTCTAGGATCAGTTGTTTGGAATGCCCACTCTTACACTGGGGACTACAAGGTCAAATACTGTTAATTTAATTGTGTCTGTAGAGTAATTTCATCAAATGTGTGTGTACATCTGAACTTGTAATAGTAATTAGTAGTAATCTTTATTTATATACCGCCTTTTCACTGCAGATCTGAGTCTCAAATCTGAGACCTGAGATCTGAGTTTACAATTGTTAATTTTTGGGCATTTGTCTCTCTCTCCAGACAGAGATGGGAGCGGGGCCAGTACAGAAGGCACATGCCAGAACTATTGGACATATTTTTAGTGGTAGGGGAAACCGGAGTACCCGGACGGGGTACGGGGAGAACATGCAAACTCCACTCAGAAAGGCCCTGGTCCGACTGGGATTCGAACCCAGGACCTTCTTGCTGAGAGGCGAGAGTGCTAACCACTCAGCCACCGTGCCTGAGCACATACATGAAACGTTTTTCTATATATATATTTTTTATTGTATTTGATATTAAGTGCATATTATTTTTTTATTGTATTGTGGTGGATTACATAATTCATCAATGGAACTCGGGTTACCCTCACGGTGTTCCAGGGGGGACAGTTTATACCTGTACACACTTTTTCTCTGTTTTGGTTATGGATCTATTTTTGGTTGTAGTAGTTTGGAAAGTTGATGTTCATTCTGGCTGTTAGATGACATTAAAACGAGTACATTTGTCACCACTGTTTGACACACCGCCTCCGACTCCATTCCTTACGCACTACAGTATATTATTTTTATACTAGATTATTATTATTATTTTCAGAAGCTGTGATGTATGTGTGATGTCTTGTACTTACGTCTAACAAGCGTAATCCACCGACCCACGTCCTCCTGGTTCCTCCGTGCTGCCTCATCAGCGCCATCATCTGGCCGTGTACGTGTGCGCTGGTGATGGCGGCTAAGTGGCCTCCAGGGAAAGTCTGGCAGAAAAACTGAGGATCACAGACTCGGTTTAGTGAGTGATGTCTGTCTGTGGATGTCTCTAATATTTACACTCTATGTCTATGGTATGTACTTTATGTTAGCTTTACCTCTGCGGCTGACGCTTTCTTAGGAGTAGTGAAAAACTGGAAACACTGGCCCTCAAGTACCATGCCAGGACAAGAGCGCCCCCCTGTGGACGAAAGGAGCACGTAAGTAAAAGGTTTGGTTATTTATTTACCACTACTGACAGTGAGGGCCACAAGTGCAGCTCCAGCTACCACACACACACACGCACACACACACACGCACAGGTAATTTTATATATAAAAAATATATATCAAAAAGGCAGAGCAACAACCAACCTTTTGAGCTTAGAATCGATTAGTTGGGTGTTTATTCGTTCAATTAATCAATTACAATCGTCACCAAATACTACTGTCGCTGTAACCTGCACTGTTAAATGTCTATTGTGTGTACTTAGTGTGTACTTATATGCAGATGGTTGTCAAGATCGTGTATGCACGCCTTTTTATCTATTGTTTACCTTTATAACTTGTTGAGCCAATGCAAATGTCTAGTTTGTGGCTACTTGTAATTACTTTATTGTATTTTAATATCTTTATTGTATTTTCTATTTTATCACCTATCATCTTGAATAATAGAATGCAATCTGAGTGCTCTTATTTCCTCCATTTTCTGCTGTAATGTGCACAACGATGACATTGACATTTCCCCACTGTGAGATGAGTAAAGGCGTATATTACTATATAAATAATTCTGATTCTGAGAGTTGCAATTAATTAATTTATTTGTGCAAATTCCATTATGGGACTTACCACATAGGTCTAAAAACGTGAACACACACACACACGTCACGACTCCTGTCTCATTCTACAATCTCATTACCATGCTCCACTCTCTCCATAGATGTCTCTGTCTGTTCCTCTGGCTCCAGCCTCATGGACCCCTCGTCCATGGAGAGAGGCTGCCCCAGAGCATCCAACATGGGCCCTTCCTCTTCCATGGCTAGGGCTTGTGGCATATATCCTTCATTCACGGCCTGGTATCCTTCGCTCTCAGGCTCTAAGTGCATCTCTGGTTCCTCATACACTCCATTGTCCATAAAGTTGGTGCCTACAACACAGAAAACATGTTATAAGCTTGTATTTGCTTTCATCACGGCTGTAAATATATATGATTAGTCTAACATCATATTACCATGTGACATAAACTCCCCATCTAGAGAGAGAGGCTGCCCCAGAGCATCCAACATGGGCCCTTCCTCTTCCATGGCTCCAGCTTGTGCCCCCTCCTCCTCCTCCTCCACCTTCAGGCCCTGGTATCCCTCACTCTCAGGCTCCAAGTGCATCTCTGGTTCCTCATACACGTCATTGTTGGTGCCTACTGACTCAGCGTTCTGCATTTCTTCATTGCTAATCGGCTCCAGCTTCATAACCGACTCCTCGTACTCGTCTGTCTCCTCTTCGGGGGTTTCTTCTTTCGGTTTTTGGTTCTCGTTTTCCACCAAAGTCACTACACTGTTTGCATGTGTCTCCAGATCGCCCATCTCAGCTTGATGTTGTTCAGGGGCATCGGAATACACTCCATTGTCCATGAAGTTGGTTCCTGCTGACTCCGCGTTCTGCATTTCTTCATTGATAACTGGCTCCAGCTTCATAACAGACTCCTCGTACTTGTCTGTCTCCTCTTCGGGGGTTTCTTCATTCATTTTTTGTTCCTTGTCTTCCACCAAAGTCTCTACCATGTCTGCATTTGGCTCGAAATATCCCACCAGACCTGCCTCGTCTTGATGTTGTTCAAGTCCTTCTGAATCTCCTTCTTTAACAGGTGGTTCCTCATACACTTCATCGTCCTTAAAGTTGTTTTCTGCTGACTCTGCGTTCTGCATTTCTTCATTGCTAATTGGCTCTGGCTTCATTACCGACTCCTCGTACTCGCCTGTCTCCTCTTCAGGGGTTTCTTCATGCTGTTTTTGGTCTTCTTCTTCCACCAAAGTCTCTATGATATCTGCTTTTGGCTCAAAATGTCCCAACAGACCTGTCTCATCTTGATTGCTTTGCTCTGGTTGTATTTCATTGTCTTGATTTGACTCTTGCTTAACTTCAACTACTTCAATAATCTGTTGTTTTGCGTCTGGAGGTGGGGCTGGCTGCTGTTGTGGTTTGCTGAGTTCAGGCTGAGGTGCTGGTTGTTCCACCACCACATGGCCTTGTGCAGGCAGTAGGTCTCCCACCAGAGGGCGCTGGTCTGCTTCAGGAGCTGCTAGTGTCTCCTTTTTCTCCAATGGTAATCCCAGAGCAACTGCAAAGAGTCAGAGTATCCTGTTTTAATGATTACTGTACGCACAAGTATCAGATTACTTTCCCCGGGGCCAAGGACAGAGAAAGATTTTCACAAAGATTGTTGTGCTCCACCCCTGAGGAGTTTTACTTTTTATGTTTTCTTTCACATCTTTTGAATGATGATGCGAAATATAGACACTGTCTGTTTTTGTTTTAAATGCAAAGCTTTTTTTGAATATTGTTCTTGTTCAATTCTTGTACTATGCATCAACTTTCTCAGAAAACACTGACATGTAAAAAGGATAAGTGTAACAAGCTAATTAAGATCCAGCCTTTCCCTTTTGGATTTAAAATGTTTACTTTTCTTGAAACTGCACTGAACTAAATAAACTGAACTAAACTTAGTTTATAAAAACAGGTGCCAGAACTAAAGTCCATATGATCAGTGATGATTAGTCTGGTTATACAATACATGATTATCCTGCTGACATCATGAATTATACAGAATAATTTCTTACCGGCAAGACCCAGAAAGAGGAGGGCAAACGTCTTCATTCTGAATTGTTTTGAAAATACAAGCGATCAGTGAGGTCCTCTACACACATATACATACAGAGACTTGTGCCTCAGCTTTATATGGGAGTTTATGGTCAGTTTATCTTTACAGTCACTATCTGCCTGTGGCTTTATTTCCTGGTTTGTTAATGTTCATCTGTCTTCTCAGTTGAAACGTGAGTTTGTGATCAAGAAAAACATGGCCTATTTCCTTCTCCCTGAGTGAAGTTCACGATAGAAGCAGCTCAAAGTGCAGCATTAGAGATTTATGATCATGATACAGTTTGCTCACGTGCTGTATGCTTCTAATACATCAGGGGTGTTTCATGTCAACAGTCTCACATCATCAGGCTGTGGGCACTGACTGATACACACTGTTGTGCTCATGAGGACACGTTTCCTCTGAAGACTCTGAAACATAAATCTGAAAGAATAGTAATAATTCAGACGTGTCTCTGAGTGACAGCATCAGAGTCAGTGACCTGCTGAGACACACTGCTGCTGATGACCCTGTGAGTGGCTGCTTTGTCTGGTGGCAGTTGTGTGTCCGTGTGTAAAGTGTATGTAGTAGTGACATAATGCGGACAGGAGCGCGGCAGCTGCGGCCGTGATGAGGACAGGTGGAGCTGAGGCCACAGAGCCAGTGTCTCTGCTGCAGAGAGCGCTCTTTCTTCTGCACATGTGACAGAGAGGAGCCGTATGCGCCTTTGCGCCACCAGCTGTCAACACGTGCGCGGCGCACAGCTCCACGCGCACAATGCGCTGTTGTGTGCGGCCCACAGCGGCCCCGGGGCCAGAAACCCAATCTGCCCCAGCCGCAGAGCCAAGGACACGGGCCTCAGCTGTCCTCTCTGCACCTCTCATTACAACTGTGCACCCCTGAACTTTAACCCAGCTTTACTCACTCTCACAGTCTGTTTGTCACATTCTGCCACTATACTGACTATTCTTTCATTTCTATGTTCTTACTGAGTGTTAACCACGCCCCCTCATCGTTTGTTTTACTGCACAGGCTTGCATCTCCACAAACCTGACTCGTATACTTGTTTCCCTGGATCATACGCACGTGTTGCCGCAGTGTGGCTTTAAATGAGGATGTTATAGAAATAATGCACAGATATGTTCTGATGTTGATGGCATGCTGAGGAGTGACGTCATCGATCCATGCATGTGACACGAGCGCATTTTGTTTTAGAGAAGCGTCTTCTCAAGTTCTCAATAGTAGACAAACTTTGAAAAGTATTCATAATCTGGAAGAATATACTTTAAAAAGCTGTGGTAGAAATACTTCTGAAAGTTTCTCTATGTAACCATAGATGGAACCCTCCTGGACGCACACTACACTAGTGCGCGTGCGCGCACTGATCAAACGTGAAGACCCTCTAAAGTTTGAAAGCTCCTTGAGTCCAGACTCTGCCCACTCCTCCACACGCTGCACCTCTGTCCTGGACTCTGACTCTCCTCTGCTGCAGGATGCGAACCCTGCCTCTGCTCGTCATGCTGCTGCTCTGTGAGACATTCTGTTTTTCACTTTTGTGTTTGTGTTCGCGTTAGAATATTTTGTGGCTCAAATAGTACAAAAAAACCAAACAACTTTGTTTATGTTACAAACTTAAAACAGAAAATATGCTATTTCTGTAATGACTATATGCTTTGTGTTTGTTCAGGATTACTGACTCAGATGCGGCCTATCGGCCGGTAAAGCTTATGTGTTGTTAAATAAAGCAGCAGAATTGTCCTGATCATATTGAACGTGCCCCTGGGCCGTGCCGTGCCGTGCGTGCAGAGGCCGCCTATGGTCCAGGCCTGATTGACCGCAGGGCTGTTTACATTGGAGCCGCTGATGGCCTTTGAGGCGGAGATGGAGCTGATGCACAGAGGATGCTGTCAGATCCCCTCGTTTCATTTTGCAGATAGCCCCCCGCTGACCCCGAGCTAATTAGACGGACATTTAAAAGCCACTTTTTCATCAAACACGCATTTGATGTTGCCCCACAACTGTGTCCAAACAAACTCTGAAGGGATATCACCGAATCCGCCTGTTTGAACTTTGTTTGGTTTACATCATTATTCCCACATTTTTGAGACAATCCGATCGTTCTTTAGGCAATGCAAATAATAGGCTTTTACTCATCAATACATATGATCCTTCAGTCTGAAGATCCAGGTTAGAGACATGCTTTGCACCATTATTGTTGTTTTCTATCTGAACAAACTCATTTCTAGGACCTAATTAGCTAAATGCATAAGTCTTGAAGCTGACGGTTTTTCTGAAAATCTCAGAGGTCTAGTTGGGAAAATATACAATACTTAACAGTTATGGTTCTTATAATGTGAAATGTGCAGAGGGTCAAGCAGGGCAGCAGTGGTCAGTGTGTGTTATGATAGCAGTGGTGCCAGCTGAGGAGGATTGGGTTACTGCCGTCACACACATCGCCTTTGTTCACTATTGTTATAATGTGGTATATATATGAATATGTTGAATACATTCAAACATTGATAAAGTTTCCTTTGATTAATTGTATTTATAAACATGTAATTGAAAGTGGTTGCATGGTTTAGTGTTAACCACTTGTTGTGGCTGCTGAGGTGAGGGACAGACCCCTGGAGGAGGTTATCGGCTCGAGGTGAGTGCGTTTGTCAGAGAGTCATCCGTCTTCCCCACATTCCTTGCACCAGGCACCGCCAGGGTCAATGCTATACTGCTCAGAGACGGAGCTGAGGAGAGGTTCTTGTTCCTCAGTCTTCTGTGGTTGATGAGCTGGTTCTCTCCTCCCTCAGGTCCTGCTTGTTTGTCCGTGTCGGTCTCCAGCACCAAACCCCAGGTGGAGGTCCATGAACACACAGGTGAGAGACAGGCCTCCTCCACCACAGCTGTGCTCCTACTGCAACACTCACACTGCTGCGTCTGTAGATGCTGTACTGTCCTGCGAGTTCAGGACGGAGAAGGACCAGAACCCTCGCATCGAGTGGAAGAAGAAGGGAAAGGGCGTGACATTCGTGTACTTCAACAACAGATTTACAAGTAAGAAGTTCTCATGAGTTTGAAAGACTCCCAGGTTCACGGTGAGGTTCAGAGACACATAGACACATTATGGTGAGGTATCATGCTGAATGGACTTTTGAGATTTTATCCATGTTTCAACATTGTTTCTCCTCAAAAACAGACCTGGAGTTGTTTTTAGATCCATCCACACTACTATCAGGAACTTCTTGCACAAACATGTAGCCCCGCCCCTTCTGTCTAAAAGCTTCTGTTTCTTGTCACGTTCATGCGATCTCGGAAACTCGGGCTGGTTCAATGGTTTCTGAATCCACGTCACTGTGACACGTTGATGAAGGAATAGAGACAGATTGGAGGGAAAGGTTTAACATCACGCTGTTGGTTTTATGTTGCAAAAGTAGTAATATCTAAGTCCACAATCGATACAAAATCACAATTAGTGAATAATGGCAACAAAAGCTTTGCAGTAATATCAAAAAATGTAAATGTTAAAGCACGTTTTATTATAAGAAACAACATATTTGCTCCTGAATTTCTCACATCACAGCAGTGAAGGTTTCTGTGGCTTTCTCATGAACGAGAAAGACGGTTACATTTCTGCACATTTTTGTATTGTGTGTGTGTGTGTGTGTGTGCGCGCTCTGATTTTGACAAGTTGGATATCTCAGAGTTTCCGAGATCCCATGAAAGCGTTATCACTCCTACTATAATTTGATGCCATTGTAGTGCTATGACATCACACCTAGAGCTTTTGCTTTTTTAAACTAAAGTAATTCGTTTTGGCAATGACATGACGTGTTAATCTGTCATTTTCAAATTTGGAAAAAAGACATACAAAATAGAGGTAGGGCAGGTGATAGTATATTCTTGTTTTACCATATTTTTTCTACTGAAGGTACAAAGTAAAAAGTCTCATTATAATTGATCACAAATGAAAATAATATCTGTAATATCTGTTGTTAAAGGCGCATATGCATCTCGCTCTAAGATGGAGGGGGCCACGCTCACCATCCACTCCGTGACGCAGAAGGACTCTGGGGACTATCGCTGTGAGGTCACTGCCAGCGAGGACCATGTGAACCTGGGGGAGGCCACTGTCACTCTCAACGTGTTAGGTATCATCGTTCATCTGCGCTTGCAACTTTTACAAAAACATTGTCCGTGCAATATTTAAGGTGCTTTATGCAACTATTTATGTGCAAAGAATGAGAGAATGGTACCTTTACTTTTCATCGCAGCGGTCCCTCGAAGGTTGGATCCATTCTTTGCATGGTTTTCTCTGGGATCCACTCACCAGAAAAAATCAGATTCAGATTCAGATTCATTTTATTTGCCATTTGCAGTAACACTACATTGGAATACATTTGTAAAAGTTCCCAGTGTGCACAGGACAAGTACAGACATAAAACAACATTAAAAGACAAAAATAAAACAAATTTTAAAAACAGTAAACAAATGTCACTGTGAAGTTGACCAACTAAAACAGATCTATACAAGTGCAAAAACATTAAAGTGCTCTATTCAAACTGATAACAGCTCGTGGAAAAAACTATTAGCATAACGAGATGTCCTGCATCTCAGAGAACAGTATCTTCTGCCAGATGGAAGAAGCTGGAACAAGGCTTTTCCTGGGTGGCCAGAAGAGTCATTGATAATTCTCAGGGCACTGTTAAAAAGTCTGGATTGATAAAGAGCCTCCAGGACAGGAAGTTCACAGCCTACAGTCCTCTTAGCAGAGCGGAGCACCTTGTTTAAAGCTCTCTTTTCTTTATCTGTGATGTTACCGAACCACACAGACACAGAACCAACAAGTAAACTCTCAATGGTGCAGCGATAAAAGTTAAGCAGAATCTTAGAGTTAGTGGTAAATTCTCTAAGTTTCCGCAGGAAGTAGAGACGCTGACGAGCTTTCTTTACGACCCGGTCAGTGTTTTTAACCCATTTCAGGTCATTAGACAGAGTTAGACCCAGAAACTTACACTCCTCTACAATCTGCACTTGGGAGTTATCGATTGCGACAGGCAAGTGAGAACTATTGCGACTAAAATCAAAGACCAGTTCACATGTTTTGGATGCGTTCAGCTGGAGGTTGTTAGCCTTACTCCACTGAACCACGTTTTGGATCTCGGCTCTATAAGACGATTCATCGTTATTACTGATGAGACCGATGATGGTGGTGTCATCAGCATATTTAAGGATCAGGTTAGAGTCTGAGGAAGACACACAATCATGAGTGTACAATGTAAAAAGTAAAGGACTCAAAATACATCCCTGAGGAGATCCAGTGCTCACAGAAACAACATCTGAAAAACAGTCATTGATTTTCACTCTCTGAGATCTGTCAGTTAAAAAGCTATAGATCCATTTACACATGGCAACACTTAAACCGAGAGACATGAGTTTTTCAATCAGTTTACCTGGGACAAGGCAGTTAAAAGCAGAGCTATAGTCAATGAACAGCATTCTTGCAACAGATTTCCTATTGTCCAAGTGACTGTAGACAGAGTTCAGAGCAAAGGAGATGGCATCCTCCACACTCCTGTTCTGTCTGTAAGCAAACTGGAGCGGGTCAACACTCACAGGGATCTGGCTCTTAATGAAGTCCAGCACAAGCCGCTCAAAAGTCTTCATAAGAACAGACGTGAGGGCCACAGGACGATAGTCATTAAGGCATGTCACAGGAGTTTTCTTAGGAACTGGAATGATGGTCGACTCTTTAAAGCAGTTCGGCACAGTACAGTTCCTTAGCGACAGGTTAAAAATGTCTGTTAAAACAGGGGCAAGTTGCTCAGAGCACAGTTTCAGGACACGGGGTGGGATGCCGTCCGGGCCAGGGGCTTTCCTGGCCCGGACAAACAATTGATCCTGGAGCTCTGGAGATACGACCGTGATCAAAAGTAAAGGCACCATGCTGAGCACTCATACAGCCACTGGTCTCTACAAGGTCAAATGCACAAGAAAATGTTCTGTTTTTTATGTATTTTCATTTGTTTATTGTATTATAATTTATTCTGAAGCACTTTGAGGTTTCCTGGAAATGTAAGGTGCAAGAGAAATTTTTTATTATACTGTAATACTATTAAAATATACACTTTCTTTTGTACATAAAAATTGCAAATGGCCCCATATATACTTTTTTAACCATGTGACAACATTTTCCCCTCATCGAGTTGTTTTTAGAACCATCCAAGCTAATATCAAGAACAAAAATGTATCTCCCCTTTCTGTCAAAAAGCTCCTGTCTCAGTCCTGTATGTAGTATGATGTCATTGTACCACTATGACATCACACTCAGAGCAGTTAACTTAAAGTGTCAGGAGCGGGACATCCCTGGTTCTTGGTAATTGCATGACTGTATTTGCAGCCGGTAAGTTTCAGATTTCGAAAAAGACAAAACTACTTGATCTCCTCCCTCTGGTGGCATAGGGAATTACAAGCAGATAGCTTGTTTTACACTTCATATTTGTTTCACCCTATTATTTCAAATTTAAGCTTCTATTTCACATTCTACAACATGAAATGACAGTAAGTAAAAAGTGGCTTAACTATTTTAAATGACCAAAAATAATGAATAATTTTTTCTCTTTAAATCTATCCACTTGTTGCCGCAGTGCCTCCTCATATCCCGTCGTGTGAGGTTCCCAGTCCAGTGTTCGTGGGTTCCAGCCTAGAGCTCCACTGCAAGGACCAGATGAGCGTTCCTCCTGCTACTTATCGCTGGTACAAGGACAACAAGGGCCTGGCTGCTGCTGCACAGGACTCTCCCTACAACATCGACCCCAGTAAAGGCACTCTGGTCAGTGTTGTGGTCATGCAGACGTCTCCATTACTGTGCACAGGCTGATCAATGGCTGACCTGTTCTTGTGTGTGGACGCAGAGGTTTAGGAGCGTCTCCAAACTGGACGAAGGGATGTACCGCTGTGAGTCCTCCAACAACGCGGGGGCGCCCAAGAGCTGTGTGGCGCAAAAACTACAAATTGTTGATTGTAAGTATTTAGGGCACAGAAAAAACCTTGTAAATGTCAAATTCCGAGAAACAAATCAGGCCTCAATCTGTTTAATCTTTGCATATTTGTAAGAAAGAGCTCAGTGAGTCGCAATTTTTTAATTTCTTAATTTTCACAACGCCATGGAAATCTACACACACAGATTCCGTTATTTTCTGTGCGTGTATATCTTTGTGACTTTTTCTGTCTAAACAATTGGGTCTAAAGCAGTGAGGGCGGGTCCCGGCTCAAAAATGGACAAAATAACGTGTGCTGACATGCTTGCAACACCACCCCGGGCCGATGTGGGGGGACCCGGAGTAAGAATTAGCCAATGCTAACATATAGCATCTTCTTATCTCTCGAAAACACCTTTACAGGATGGTCCAAAAGTTGGCTCTTGGCCCAAAGCTCTGTTCCACATGTGTGTCAATGCTGAGGGGGGTGGATTTTTTTGGACCACTCTGGTTTACTCGAATTTTTGAAGTCACTTGTTTAAATGAATGGAGCTTGCGCCGGCTCACGCATGTGCAGATGCGTTTTTTCACATTTTCCATCCCCCGCGGCCATTTTGAATCACTCCACGAAAGCCCAATTTTTGGCCCATTAGTTAGAACGGCGGAGATAGGCGTGACTACATCCGTTAATCTATACAGTCTATGGTCTAAAGCTGTGACAGAGACCGAAGTAAACGTGCAAACTTAAACATTTTCCTTTTTAGACACTATTTAGACACTAAACTATTTTAATTTAGTTTGGAGACAAAGAATGGAATCACATGGTTAAATTACAGATCACATTTTTGAGTCCCAAAGATACCTCTATATAAATATGGTACACAGAAAAGTTGGAGGACCTACCTTATTGCATCGTTTTATAAATACATAAATACAATTCTGTTTCGTTTTTATATGGACATAAAAAAACAAAACAAAAATGTGTTTGTCCCAACAGAAAGAGTCTTGTTTACTATTATTTTTAACAATTCAGACCAAAACTATCTTCCAATCCTTTAAATACTGGGAGCTGATTGGCTGACTGAGGGCGGTCTTCTCGATGTTCACTTTTCTTTCTGAAAATGCCGATCTAAAGATGTGACATAAGCTTGAATATATCACTGAGTAAGATTAAACCAAAGCCGTAATATATTCTCGGCGACAACACGGTGGTGGGCATCGTCCGAAGAGCGACCTTTAACTAGTTGGATTTGGATTTTGAAAGTCGGGTATCTCAGCTTTAATGCATCCTGAAGCAGTTGTCCATCCTCTGACTGATCTGCTGATTGGTCTCCAGACCCGTTGAACCTGACCATCCTGATCGCCGGCGCCGCTGCTCTGGTGACGCTCCTGCTCCTCGGCTGCATCTGTGTGTGTGTGTGTCGACACCGAGGATGCTGTGGAAGTGAGTCCGCAACACACAGCAACACAACAACAACACAACTTATTAACATTTACAGTCTATGCTCATGACGAAGGGTACATTTTGGCAGTTGCACATATCTGCAAATTGTTTAAAGTAAGATATGATAAAGAATAGTGGGTTATACATTTTTGGAGGGGCGGGGGATGTATGATGTATGGTTTAGTATTGTTTTTATTTTTACAGGGACAGTCACATTAGTCAATAGGAGAGATTCATTGTACCAGGTTGTAGCAGCAGTGGTAATTTACACCTGTAGTCCCTGAACAGGTCGTTGTGAAACAAATGTAAATGGAAACAGGACCATTTGTTATCAGACAGAAATTACAATTTCATTTTCCGTACAAGTTATAATAAAACCATGCAGCCCCATTTTTCATGTTCTCTCTATACATACAGTACAGTTCATAATGAGCACGCACACACACACACACACACACACACACACACACACACACACACACACACACACACACACACACACACACACACACACGTGAACAGATTTGGGAGTAGAGAGCAGC
Organism: Knipowitschia caucasica; assembly: GCA_964034765.1. Taxonomy (NCBI): domain Eukaryota; kingdom Metazoa; phylum Chordata; class Actinopteri; order Gobiiformes; family Gobiidae; genus Knipowitschia; species Knipowitschia caucasica. The sequence continues at coordinate 19,017,518 of OZ035837.1, read as the reverse complement.
GTTCTGGGAGATCAACTCACAATTTACAACAAAAACTTTCTTTTTATGATTTACTCCCAACACATAAAGTACAATCTTGTCAGTTAGTTTGTCAAAATATATGTTCTGTCTCTTCGATCTTATCAGTTTTGGCAAGTAACCCTCCCATGATGTCAGCTTTAACAACCAGGAAGAAACTATTCTTAATACATATATGTTTAAGGCCAAATAATGTTTATATATAAATATGTGTGAATGTATATATGTGTGAGTAAATATATATATATATATTTATACGGTATATATGTGTATGAATGTCTGTGTGTGTGTGTGTGTATTATGTCTATATGTATGTATATATAAAGGTAGGTGTGTGCGTGTGCATGTGTGTGTGTAGTATGTCTATATGTATATGTATGTACTGAATGTATATACACTATAATGGTATGTATGTGTGTAAGTAAGTATGTGTGTGTGTGAGTAAATATGTTTGTGTATAAACATTAATTTCTTGTCTATGCCAAGTGCCACTTCATTTGTACCTGTCATATCTGTAAACATACTTTTCCCTTTTCTCCGCAGAAACTAAAAAGTCTAAATGGTGAGTGACTGTTCCTTCTGACATCGTTTCTCTTCTGTTCTCCATCTGAAGTGTTGTGTTGTCACGTTGTGTTGCAGCCCGTCGCCGTACGCCCCCCCTCCTCCTGCCGCCCGCCACGTGAGTGATCAAAGCCGCTGTTATCACGGCCGCCCTTGTTTTCAGTGCTGCTGTGAACCCGCCTCTCCTTTAGCTCGCGCTGATAACTTCCTGATAAACTCCAGACGGTAATTGCAGGAAACAGTTCATCGAGATGTATTTCTGCTCCTTTTTACAGCTCAAGACGTACAAGCCAACTAAGTCTTTTATGATATGAAATGTGACCGCCGCAGACGCCGAGCGAACACTTTGAGCTGCACTGAAAACCAGATTATAGTCCGTTGCTGGATCAAAAAGTATGCATTGTATCATATGACGTTTTCTTATACTGCCTTTTTATCTGTGTGTTTAAATCTGTATCTATTTTTTCACTTGTTTCCCTTGTATTATTTGTTTGTGGTGTTTTTTTTACTGCTCACTTCAGACCATAAGCTGTTTCTGCCTTCACTGATAGAAAAGACAATTTTAAAGTATTACAATTTTCATTCCATCGATTCACTATTTTGCCATGAAGTCCAAGGATTGTTCTCAGGAGCCTGTAATGAGGCCTTAGATTTCTCACGCTCAGCTACAATAATTACCAAGTCTCTATAAAGGATATTTTTTACGCTGCACCTAAACAGTAATGCATTTGATTTTGCCCGTATTTGTACACACCCGCTGTTTTTATTATGAAGTTGCTTTGTATGATATATGTTTGGAGTAAACGGTGAATGAACAGGTGTCTGCCACACACTGAATGATGTTGAGTCAGATGTTATTAAAATGAATGCGCTGAGTTAAGTCTATTTATTCAACTAAGAACACAAGAAGGATTTCAACACATGCAGTTGCCTCTCCTATTTACTCTCAGTTTTATCACTATTTTTGTATTTTGCCATTTAATTTGATTACTTTTATTTTGTATAGCCTGAAACTGCAAAAAAGATAAAATATGGGATAGTAATTGCTTAATTAATTTTTCATCCCTTTTTGCAGTGTAAGTCACAAAATCTCTGACTTTTCAAATCATTGATAGAATAGAATAGAAGTATATTTTGTCTTTCATCATGTAAATACTGCAATAAGTGTTGTTATTCTGTTGAATGTGTGTCCAAATAGATCCATGGTGTCCACCGTCAAGACCTGTTTGAGGAAAGAGACAATTTCTTAAAGCTAGCAAAAGCTCTTTACTAAAGCAACAGTTGTCGTGGCCAAAATGAAGACACAGATTGATAAGAAAAAAATATTTAACTCATGAATTTTACAAAACAAATTAATATTTAGCATGTTTAGCAACTTATGGTGAAAGTCTATGTATGGAACCTGTAATTTAACATGAGGTTTAAACAGTAAAAATGAATGATATATAGTTTGCATGGAGATCCTCACTGATCATGGTGTAATAACATATTTAAAGTTCAAGAGAGATGAGCACTACAGTGGGCCAATCTATGGTCAATCCTTGTCAGGTGCTCATCAGGATCAGCAGTGAGAAAAACACTGGACACATTTGAGAAAGGTGGAAATCCGAGGTTTTCTTGACGTAATAAACAGGGATTTAGGAAAGGCGTTTCCTAAAGGATTTTTATTTTCCGTCAAGAGTTCCTCGGATTTCCTCCTTTTTTGATAATATAAACATGTGTGCAACATGGCACAGACATTTTACTCTGGTCATCAGTCACACAAATGACCAATGTATTTTTGTTCCTTGATTGAAACACAGGTTTATACTTCAGCTAAGCCTTTTACATGACTCTAAAGTTAAAGACACAGCTATCTTGTTTTGTGTGCTCCTCACTGTCCTGTATGTGCTCTGCAACACAGGAATTTCCTCACTAAGAAACAAAAAAGGTCCTATACATAATACAGCTTGATCTTTCTCTTTCTCTTTATCATAATGAAGTAAACAATACATTCTCTATTATCCTTCGTCCATCCTTGTGACACACATTTAGGAAAAAGGAGAAACCCCGTCTCATAAAATATCCATTTAAATCACATGAAAGGACAAGGAGGGGTGTATTTTTGTTGAATTTGGATGCAGCCTTTATTTGACTGAAATTTACCGCTAGATGGCGGTGAAGCACCGTCTCTCCCTCCACATCCCGCTGGTAGACTGTTGTATGTATTTCTTATCCTTGTTTCTATGATCCCACAGCTGAACGATACAGTATTCTACAGCCCAGGTCTGAACCATGGATGTACGCGGACACGTGTATTCTTTGTCAGAACAGTGACGTCATTGTCTGCGCCGTTGTCCCTGTTCTGTCAGGTGCACAGACCCACGAGCACCTTTTACTATTTCACATTTCCTACACTTTTACTCCATGTGTGCTCATGAGGGATATCACATCAGAACTGAAACGTGAGGAGACCACAATGCAATGATAAACTCAAGGAACCAGGATGATAAAATGTAACGTATATAAAAAAAGAAAAAGATAACATCATTTGTTACTTTCTGAATAATTCATATTAAAGGAGCACTATACGGTAAATGTCTATGTGTCCACCTTCTGCACGTCTCCCTGGAGATAGTACTGCTTTGATTGGAATGTACTGTACCTCAAAAAGGATCCAAATTAACAATGTAATGACTGCTTGAAAATCTTCAATCTCCCCTATTTGGGCCGGTCTGCCTGTCTTATACAAAAGATGAAACTGTCATTTTTGTGAAATTCGTAAATCCGTTGAGAAATGTTTGAGGGGGGCGCGCAGGACTGTGTGGCACTTGCGGTTGTTTGCAGGTTTCTGCATCCTCTGTGGCTGCAGAGTTCTGACCCAGGGCAGCTGCGGCCGCCTTGAATGCGGTTCCCACCTCCAGCGGCACATGAGCCACTTTGACAACAACCTGGCGAGCGTGTAGCCGTAACGTGGCCGTAATGTTCCCAGGACCAAACACGCACAGGACCATTCCCTGCTTGTTCCGTGTGTGTCTTCGCGTAACCTGTGCACGGGTCAGGGTTAATAAATACACTTCTGCAGGAAGTATCCGTGTCTCCCCTGTGTCTCCTCCCAAAGGGCAACTAAACTCGCTGAATTAAAGCTGGGGCACCTACATTTTCCCTTGCATTAACAGTTCATTTTGGCTGTGCCCAAAAGTAACATGTTGTAAACAAATTAAACAGGTTTAATGACTGCATTATACATTTTTTGAAATGTCCCATTCTCATCCCTGTAACACACAATAGTTTTGTGCCATCTCCCTCACTCTGTGTAGTGACATGTTTATTACTCTCTTGTAATGTAGACCATTGCCCTTTATTTTAATAGTTGAAACTGCCTATTTCCTCAACAGTTTGCGCTTCTGCATTCTGTATAAATAACCGTGAATACAAAACATGAAAAAAACATCAAGGAGGCAAAAATGCCTGTGCCCTTTTTTTGGTCCCAGTCCAGCCCTGCCTGCTGCATGTTACAGGTCATTTAGTTCTGTAATATCACAATCCCAGGCCAGCGGAGCGACATCGTCCCTCTAACGTGTCCTGGGTCTTCCCTTCCTCTCCTCCCAATGGGACGAGCCCGGAACACTTCCCCACCTCAACTGGTTCCTCTCGACATAGAGAAGCAGCGGCTCTAATTCGAGCTCTTCTGGTGTGACTGAGCTTCTCATCCTATCTCTAAGAGAGCCCAGCCACCCTGTGGAGGAAGTTATTCCGACCGCTTCTATCAGCGATCTCATCTGATCCTTTCCGCCCTTACCCAAAGCTCATGACCAGGTGAGTAGATCGACCGGTATCTCGAGAGCTTTGCCTTTTGACAGTCATTTTTGAACATTTTAAAAGTTTACATTCAATCAAGATTAAGATGAAGATATCCTTTATTCGTCCCACAGTGGGGAAATGTCAGTGTTGCATCACCAGGTACAGAACAGTGGGAATGAGGAGCACACAACACAAGAGAAATGAACAATAACTTTTTACTAAAATAAGGAAGCAAAATCAAATCTACATCTTTTGCGTATTAAGAAAGGACGCTTGTCTAAAATCTACAATACATTTATCTGGACACAAGCAAGTATTATATCTTTACAATGTATTTTCTCGTAAAATAGCAGAATAAACAGCTGAAATTGTCCTTAGTCCCTTGGTGCCGAATGTGGTTAACTGATGTTTTAATTGTTAACGCTCCAAATAAAGTGCAAAACTGTGTAAGAGACTGTCGTTCTGTTCCCATTGTGTCTGTGTGCCCTGCTGTACAGCTCTGTTGTGCATCTGCTGTTAAATCCAAGTTCAAATCTTATCCGAACTGATCCGACGTCCTTCTCTGACGTCTTCACTGATTTATGAGCTTTTATCTCAGATGGATGTTTTTGCCTCCGCTGCAAATAGGAAGTTATTGCTGTGTGAAGATATGAATAATGTATGAGGAGATGCATCCACTTCCAGCTGCATAGACTCCAGCGCGATGCCGGTTTGGGCCAAGTATTTAGGTTTAGCTGTCAAACGCACGTCTAGTGTGGCGTGGCTGCTCGGTCTGGCCCTACAGAAGTGACAAGTGACGATACAAAGCTTATTTCTCTGTATCTTCACAACATCACACTCTGCTTTAAACGGAAAGTCACCTTGGATTAAAACTCAAGGAGGTGTCGTCAGGTTTTGTAAACGTGTGTCAGCCAGAGAGGTGCTCAGGGGCCCGTTAAACCAATTCTGAATCACAACAATGTTTATGTTTTATTTTACTTTTGTTCAGTTTAAACAATTACTATAAGCTCCCGACTCCAGAACAGTTTTAATGCAGCGACCTGGTGTTTCTCTCAACTGTTCTTACATATTTTTAAACTGACTTAAATGTTATATTGTTTTTGTAGCAATAAATATATATTTTTATTGTAAAGAAGAAATATCATATCATATTATTTGTGATAATTAAAAATTAGAATGTCTGGGAGCAGTCAAGAGCCAGAGGGGAGTGCGGTTTGGGGACCACAATTTCATCTCTGCTGTTTGCAGACAATGTCGTCCTGTTGGCTCCAACAAAGCAGGACCTTCAACCTGCTTTAGTATCTCTGAGTATTATCATTCATTAGTGAGGGAAGGACGGAGCGTGAGATTGACAGATGGACCAGAGTGTGCAGTGATGCGGTCGTTGTATCATTTGGGTGAAGAGGGAGCAGCGTCTGCAGTCAGAGCTCTATCAGACTGTTATGGTAAAGAGGGAGCTGAGCCAAAAGGCAAAGTTCTCAATTTACCAGTAATCTTCATTCCCTCCTTCACCTATACTCATGAGATTTGATTAATGAGCAAAAGGACGAGATTGCGGATACAAGTGGTCAAACTGAGCTTCCCCCACAGAGTGGCCGGGCGCTCCCTGAGAGATACAGTAGAGTGAGGAGCTCAGTCACACGGGAGGAGCTCAGAGTAGAGCCTCCTGAACACCTCCTTGGGGGGCCCCCAGGAGGAGACCCAGGACACATTGGAGGGAGTATGTCTCTCAGCTGGCTGGTGAAGACCTCAGGACTCCCCCAGATGAGCTGAAGGAGGTGTGAGTGGAGAGGGAAGTCTAGGCATCTCTGATTATACTACTGCCCCCACAAGTTGGCAACAGATAAAGAAGAAACAAGAGGAAGAGATGAAGAAATATAATGGAACTTAACAAAATGCTATCAGCATGTACCGGTAATGCTTCTGCAAACTACAGTAGAATCATGTTCTAAGACAGACGATACAGAAGATAAAAACCCAAGCAATTATGACCTTATAGTTTTTTTGGCATGGCAGTGATATTGCTCACATGTGCTACATGCTGCATGTTGGTCTTCATCCAATCTTGGAACAGTGAGAAATCTAAAAACAGCACGTTATTGGGGACATGAATGCAACAACGTGTTGAATCACATGTACAATACAGCTCAATAGATTATCACATTCCATGATACAACATCCTGTCACCTGCAAGCCTCAGTCTGGCACCTGTTCTGTAACGAATCTCACCATCCATCGTCAACAATGCTCTACCAGTACTTTCTACCTTTACTTTCTACCATCACATTCTACCTTTACTTTCTACCATTACATTCTACCATTGTGTCTGGCGGAATCAGATTCCTTTTATTTGCCAGAGGGAATACATTTGCAAAAGTCCCCACAAGAGCACAAGAAAGGTTAAAATTAAAGAAATGAAAAAACTTAAAAAAAAATTATCGATCGACTAAACCAGTTTCAATACAAGCGTAAGATCATTAAAGTGCTCTGTTTAAACCGCTAACAGCTTGTGGGGAAAAGATGTTAGCAAAACGAGATGTCCTGCATCTCAGCAAACGATATCTTCTGCCAGAGGGAAGAAGCTGGAACATGGCTTTTCCAGGGTGGCCAGAGGAGTCATTGATTATTCTAAGAGCTTGGTTTAAGAGTCTGGATTCATAAAGTTCTTCCAGAACACACAGCTCACAGTCCTCTTTGCAGAGCGGAGCACCTTGTTTAGAGCTCTCCTTTCTTTCGCTGTGATGTCACCAAACAAGAAAGAACCAACAAACAAACATTCAATGGTGCAGCATTAAAAATTAAGCAGAATCTTAGAGTTAGTGGTAAATTCTCTCAGTTTCCCGCCAAAGTAGAGACGCTGACGAGCTTTCTTAACATCCTGGCAAGTGTCATTATATTCTGTCATTATGTTCGTTCCTATTTGGTGTTTTTGCTTTTAGTTTCCTCTTTGCTAATTCGCCAACAGCACTCTCCAGGCCTTGTAATCCGCAGTGCTCTCGGCTTTTCGCTTATGCACGGCTTACATCATGCACACACTGATGTTCTTGTGCCTTTGGGGAGACAGTTGTGGCTGAGGGAGCACATGGGAGACCACTAACAGGAAATACCGCCGGAAACTCTCTTTTCCTGAGCCGTGGAAATAGTAACATTTAAACATTTACAACCTAGTAGACCATGTGCCCCGCAGCTTCATTAAATCTTTATACCAAAGTTCACGCTAGATGCAGAGACACGGTCCAGGCCGAGGGTGTTTGTGTGGGAATCCAAAGAAGGGGGCACGACGAGTGAGGGATGCGTGGTCGACGGTGCGGTAGAAATGTTGTGTTGCAACAGAATGGTTGTGTTGCTCTGAAGAGAGACACCCACAGATCTGTGTGATCAGAGGAGCAGAGGAGAGGATGTGTTTGTTTGCAGAATGTGATGAGAAAAGGTTGAGGCAGAATCCACTAAAAACATCTTGTGTCCCAGCAATCGCTACAGCTGTTCGTTGAAAGAGGAATAGACAAGGCCAGTCACAGTCAGATGTGATACATAAGAGTACGATTCCAGATAAACCCCAGTGGGTGGGTTGCTTCTGTGCTTAGTAGCTACATATGTCAGAGATTCTGGCAACAAAAGTTTGAGTGTAATTGTAATTCCTTCATTAGACCATTAGTACATGATACATACTGTCCCTCACTACGCCAACTGCTCCCACAAATGTCTTCTGTCGTTGTGTCCTTGGGCAAGACACTTAACCCCATGTTTCCTGAAGCCCCTGCTGAAAGAACAAGGTTGCGTGCGTCAAGAAGCCATCTTCCTGTGGACCCACATCCTGCAGGGGGATCAGCGAGGGACTGGTGCTATGAGTGTTGCCCCCGACCCAGAAATTGACTAATAAAGGGGTTGAAAATGAATGAATGACATACTGTCCCTTTAAGAACGTAACAAGAAATGTGTCCTTGGAATCAGCTAATTCAAAAATGTTCTTAATTCAAAGTTTGTTTAATGTTTATTTCCTGATACCAGAGTCTGATGGAGGCATTTAGTTCATAAATGTAGCTTTTAGGGCTGCACGATATTGGAAATCAGTGCGATATTCGATATGAGTGTTTAGTATTGCAATAATGATATTACTGCGATATTTTGGTCTTTCACTTAAAATTTCAATCTGCATTAAAACACAAGAGACAAATAAAAAAAAGGCACAACATTATTGACATTCAAATGCATATATGTATATACTTTTTGGTTTGTTGTTCTTGTTGAAAGTTGATGTGTCTGTCTGTTTTGTTGTATTTAATAAAGAAAAACATTTATTTTTTATCGCAGATATTTTTGATATGGATATCGCACGCACCAATATCTCGATAACAATATATTTTTTGAAACATCGTGCAGCCATAGCTATATACTATTACTCAAGGCTTATACAACAATCCACATCTACAGAAAACACGGCCGCAGCTCTGCGTTCTTATGCTGACGATGAGTCCTGACACGCTCCAGCTGAGAGCACATTTTTACCAGGGCTTGCCTTTGAAAACTTTCTTTTTCTGTCATTTGAAAATCAATCAATCAATCAAGTATATTTATCAAGCACAATTCATGCAGTGCTCTACAAAGACATCATACACATTTAGTCCAACTTTCTTTATTCACTTTCTCATAGCAGAGATGTGGCCTCTGTTCCTGATACTAGGGGCATATCCCTGGAATTCACATGACCGATGCCCATTAATGTTGATAAAGTTCATAAATGTTGTTAAATTGTGAGTTTCCTGGATCATCACCAATCTCTTGCGATACGGACACATAGTAATGAGGATTCTGCATTCAGATTTTGGACTCATTGTTAAAATTTGACCCAAACGTGCTCTCTCTGTGCAGACAATATGTCCCGATTGGCACACTTGCCCATCATTCTCTCCTCTACTGCAGCTATTTGATAAACCTGATTAACATTCAGGAGAGCGGCCTGGTGCTGGAGTAGTCCCAGTATCAGGCTTTTAACTGGTTTCCCCAGAGATGCCGTGGAAGGAGCCTCAACACAAGCATCCTTCTGCAGAGAGAGGAAGAAAGAGCCGTATTGAATCCTATCATGATTATGTGATAATAAGGTCCGCTGTGCAGGCAGGAGAGAGTCTGTGCTTCTGAGAGAGTGGCCGTAACTGTGCACCACCGTACCATGGGCTTAAGGCGGCTCTTCTACCGGCTTTTACACTTAACATCAATGTGGTGCATGTGTGTGTGCGTGTGTGTGTGTGTGTGTGTGTGTGTGTGTGTGTCCGTGTGTCTTATTACATTACGTTTACTCTCTTAAACTCTGCATTTTGGGTGAAATATTGGGCTGGGACTCTAATCAGTCAACTTTTTTGTCGCATCACAAAAGTCAATTATTATTTTGGTTTTCCACATGATAATAAGTTGTATACAGCACTTTTTTGGATGCCATCATTCCTTCACCATACACAGTGGGGATAAACTACCACAGTAGCCACAGCTGCCTTGGGGCACAATGACAGAAGCAAGGCATCCAATATGTGCCACCACTTACTATTCGCACACACACCACTCATTCTAGGCAATGTGGATGAAGTGTCTTGCCTAAGGACACAACAAAAATTTTGCACTAGACAGCCGCAGCCGCCCCACTGTGTCACCTGGTGTTCCCAGAGGTCTCCCATCACAGTACTAACCAGGCTGCCCGGCTTAGCTTCAGGGGTTCTGACGGGATCTAGTTTTCACATGCAGTTATGGCTTCATGTACGATCCCACAAACCTGCTGCATTCACTTTAAGTTCAAACCTCGCACAGAAAAGGTGCGCATTAGCCAGGGGGGTGAAAATAAAAATGGAATACTTTGGATAGTTTTGACAAGTGAAAACCCGTTCCCTCAGAGACGCCTCAAAAAACACAGTATTAAAACAAGTATTGGATGGTTTTGAAATAAGGCTGCACTTCCCAATAGCTTGATCTAGAAGAAAAGATAACAAATCCCAAGTGTCTTTTATTACAGACCACGAGTGCAATGTACTAGAATTTAACATTATTTGTGGAATTATAACGAGACTGTTTACTTTCCTGTAAAAGGTGATGTTTGCTGACAATGCTGCTGATGATAGAAATCAAGTATGGGAAAGGGAAAGGAGAGATGGAGAGATGGAGGGGAAGGAGATTGCTTTTTAGCCAAGAGCCAGCAGAAGCTTCTTACAAACGGTTTATCACGACCAATCATAAGACACACACACACACACACACACACACACACACACACAGAGGAGAAACAGCAACGTTTTCCAACATTTAACTTGTGATTAACGTGAAAACAATGCAAGGTCACCATGTTTAGCAACTTAATTCAACAACCTAATGCATAAATTACAGTTAAAATGATGAAGAAATGTTTTGCCCAAAGTATGGAAGCCACACACAAAAAAATAACAGGAGAAAAAGAAAACTGTCTGGCATGATGATGCACCTTCCATTTCCCAAACACAATTTCACTGGGTCTTATTTCCGAGCCGGTCTCTTTGGACTTCCGTGCTGATAACTGCTCCTGTTGCCCCTGTGCAGTTTCCACTATGAAAATATATGGAGAAAAACATTTGAATCACTGTAAATGTAAATATGTGTTTTAGGGCTGTCTATTTTTTCCTTCTGCATAATGTGTTGCACTGTCGGGAAAAGCTCAACCAGGGACAGGAGCCGAACACTAGCATCAGCGACACACTAAACAGTCTTTCATGATTCTGTAACTATGTAAGACTACATTGTCCCTGTCAAATAAATAAATAAATAGATGTAGATTCTGCATTGTGTTTTTTGTTGTTGTTAAAGTAAATGCACTATACACACACACGCTTCAAACCCACTGTTCATAGAATAAAAAGAACAGAAACTGCAGAGTTAATTACCTCAAAATCTGCTCAAGTATTCTTCAGGGCCTCTGGAAACGCTGCCGCCTGATGTACAAACCTATTATTACAGACCAAGAGGAAGCAAAACAATGCTGCAAATGGCAAATAAATGAATCTGAATCTGAATCTGAATCTGAACAATATATGTGGGCGGCACGGGGGCTGAGTGAATGTCTGCGTAGGTTTCCTCCAGGTGCTCCGGTTTCCCCTACCACTAAAAACATGTACAATAGGTCTGGCATGTGCCTCCTCTATGATGACCTCGCTCCCATCTCTGTGTGGAGTGAGACAAATGCCCCCAACAATTGTAAAGCACACTATATTAAGGCTCTTGAATAAAGATGACAAATATTGAAAGGCGCTATATAAATAAAGATGCCGTAGTTACTTACTTACATATTTACATTCAGTTAGAACTGCTTTGAAATGAGTATCTCAGCCACTCTTTGGAACAACGTGAAAAAAAAAAGTCTGTTTTGTGTTTTAAGACCGTTAAAATGGTTTAAAATGAATGTGAGTCAGTTACTTTTTCTAATTGTGAAGAAGTGATTTCTTTTAAAAAAACAAACACTGTCTTAACCCGCCCATGCTTCCCCCCGCTGCTTCCTGATTGGTCAAAATGAATTCAAACCCTGAGGCCCCTCGTGATTGGTTTAACCATAATTGCCGGACTATAAGCCGCTACTTTTTTCAAGTCCTGAAAAAAGTAGCGGCTTATGAAATATAATTTAACTGTCTGAAATCGTAGAAGAAACTTAGTGTATGTTAAACTGGGTTTTGTCCACTTTCTTTCAGCTGCACTGCAAAAAGTGATAAAAAAATAAATCAAATATGTCTCAAATTTGGAAAAAAAATGTATCGTAATTCTAACACATTCTGACTGCCTTAAAGCCTTATTCACCAATGGGACAGAGCAAAATGATCTTGTTTTAAAAAGATACAAGAAATGTCTCCCTTGGAATGAAAAAATAAAGCAATGGTTCTTGAAATAAGGCTAAATGGTTTGTCCCATTGGCAAATCATGTTTTCAAAGAGTCAGAATGAACTCAAATTAAGATTAAAAAAACACTTGATTCAAACAATTATTACTATTGTTATTGTTATTATCATTATAATTATTTTTTGCAGTGTTGTCCTGAAAATGTAGGTCACAGTGAAAAAGGTTGTAGACCCCTGTTGTAAATGGACTGTGAATGAAGCCGTGTGAACTGCTTCTGTCTCTCTCCCTCCTCAGCCTGTTCACACTGCATCAGCAAATACGAATATTTATCGGGAACATGCAAAACAATTCACTTCCCGTGACAAACGGACAATTTGTATCGGCGTGACAAAATACATCTAAAGTCCTCCGCTGTTGTCGACTTTGTGGGAAACAGGTTTTCAGAGGTGCGGTGAATTAAAGCGGCCTAGTGGATTATAATATTGCCTTCTATAATCTGCAGGGACTCATTAAAATGCTTTTCAAAAATCACGACGTGGATTATGAGGTGATGGAGGAGCGAGATGCAGGTGTGACTGTGCAAATGTTCAAGAAATGTGACAACACACAGAATGGCTTGGCTGGGAAATCTCTGGATATTTCCACACATATTTAGCTCATTTTTTGGCAATCAGAAATAATAATGAGAATTTGTACTTTGTAATTTCAATTTTGGAATGTGGAATAATATCTTGGCAACATGTAATTCCCTTAGCTACCACCGGAGGGAGAGTTTTTTTTTTTTTCTTTCAAAATTTCAAAACAGAATTTTATTTTTGTTTTTACAAATTTACTTTTGTTTTAAACGCAGAATAGAGACATCATATTATTATAGGAATATTATTTTGATATAATGTCATGTTTTTTAGTTTATTTGACAGGGACATTATTATTATTATCATTATTATTATTGTGGTTATTCTGGGTCAGGGGGGTGGCTCTGATTGCCGCCCCCCTGACCCAGAAATGGATGAATAAAGGGATGAAAATGAAACTACTATTATTATTATTATTATTATTATACAAAACAGCAAAGCAATACATCATTTTAACACAGAAAGAACCTCTGTAAAATATCCAGATTTAGCCAAGAAAACCATTTTCCATTTGCAGTCCCTGGACAGGTGTTCAAAGTCTCATGTGATCTCAGAAACTCGGATTTTGAGAAGTCGGAAAATTACGTAGATATTTCAGAGCTCACACACACATCCACACACACACCCACACCCGCACACATACCACAGCGACAAAAACAATACAAAAAAATGGCAAAATGTAACTGATCCTCTTGAGAAAGCCACAGAAACCTTCACTGCTGTCATCTGAAAGAAACACAGGAACCAATAAATGATAGCACGGTACGTCTTCTTTAAAATGATGTGACCGTTGCCTTCCACATGTCTTTGATTGGATCTGGCCTCTGTGCTTTGTGCTCCCATAATGTCCTTCTTTTATCTGGCTCAATATATTTCGTCTGTTGGTTCCCGTTGGTCATGAGAGCGGCGTGCACATGATTACAGTGTCCATGTCCAAGATTACAGCCTCTTGTCTCGCTGAGAGCTGTTGTCTTGCTTCCATCAGCTGCAGTGACCTTGGCTGCGGAGGAGAGAGAGACAATCAGACAAAATCTTAATAAACTCGGTGAAACTCTTTGTACCATGCCATCCTGGAAAAAATGAGTACTTACATAAAGTTTGCAAGGGAACAGGAAGGCACGTTGACTGGAATTGGTAACCTTCTGTCTTCTGTCCCAATGCTCTGCCTCTGTGACCTGCTACTTTTCTACCTGCAAGCCTTTCTGTGTAGAGTTTGCATGTTCTCCCCATGTCTGCGTAGGTTTCCTCCAGGTGCTCCGGTTTGCCCCACAACTGAAAACATGTACAATAGGTCTGTCATGCGCCTCCTGTATGGCGACCCTGCTTATGGTACATACAAAGTCACGAAGGCATTTGTTTGTTTTAATTTTGATAGTTATGGCTTGTTGTCCATTTTCAATTTTTTCTTATTTTCTGACTTTTGTTATTCAATACAATTACAATACAATTTATTCTTGTATAGCCCTAAATCACACCAGTAGTCATCTCGGAGGACTTAACAAAAAATACATAGTATATATAAAACAATTGACAAGAATAAGTACATTAAGATAAGATAAGATATACATTATTGATCTCACACCGGAGAAATGTACATGGATAGAATCACTCAAGATTGTGCAAAAGAATTTATTTTTAAATGCATGATATATTATGTACAATAAAAAGTGGCAATGAAGAAACAGTGTCAATAAGTAGTGCAGGTTTTTCAGTCCTAATGCAAGTGACTTAAAGAGACTTATTGTACAGTCTGACAGCCACATGTCATCACAATGCCACATCGCTCACAATTTGATCATTCCTTCAGTGTCAGTGCAAGTATCAAACAATCCTTAACTATGGAACTATAAATACATCTTTAAATATAAAACACAAACTGGAGCAAAAATGTACAACAGGCTGCTATACTCAAAACACGATCTATACAAAGTTATATCATTCTATGCAGCTGTGAAGAGGCAGTCTTCTCGTGTCTCGGAAGTCAAATTTACATTGTTATTTGTTGTCAGCAGTCCGCTCAGTTATTTCGTATTTTCTTAAAAACTATTTTCAATGCCTTTTTCAGCTTGAGTGATTTGTAATATTCATCCATGAGAAACATAGCCCCTGAACAAAGCCCATTGTCCTGCCACAGAAGACTTAGGGCCTCTGCTCTGTCCGCTCCTTTATCTGTCTTTCTCGCTGATTACTCTCAGACTTATGATTCTCCGTGCAAATCCATCGCAGCGAGGACAATATCAGGCCGACGTGTGTAACATCCACAACCCACTGTTACAGAAGGAGAAAATGATTGTGCGTCCATTGGAATATACTGTCCAATCTCGCTGTCCAGTCACCGAGCGGGAACCAGCGGGGTGAGTCAGTGCTTGACGTTATCAGATGCTGTGTTTTATTCAAACAGCACTCACTAACAATGTGCCAGGAAACGTATTATACAAGCAGAACATGGAGAGGATGGGAAAAACTGAAGGGATGTTTCGATTTTGGGATGTCTGTGTAGTGATTTATGTGCACGAATCATAAAAGTGGATTTTTCAAACGCACGCCTTCAGTTGGATACAGTTCTCTCCTCTACTGCAGACAAGGCTCAGGGAAAGGGCCGCAGCTCTGAACAGTGTTACCATGGACTGTATGTAGATGGACAATGCTAAGACTACAGCGTAGTAAAGCTTAAAGGAGATATACCCGTTTCTGCAAGGTTTGAATGTTTAGCACCGCCCCCCAACTCGCTCAGAGGTTTCTCATTTCCCCTACGCGATCTGATACATATGCTAACATTAGCATTAGCGCCACTTAAGCTTTACAACAATGGCAAGGCAAGGCAAGGCAAGTTTATTTGTATAGCACAATTCATACACAAGGCAACTCAAAGTGCTGAACAAGATAGCATTAAAATCATAAATAATCACAGAACATTAAAACGAAAGATAAAAATATAAAATCCCTCAGTTGTATGCACAGCTAAACAGCACCGTTTTTAACCTGGTTTTAAACATTGTCAGAGAGGAGGCCTGTCTCACATCTTCAGGAAGATTGTTCCAGATTTTAGCAGCATGAATCTGAAAAGCAGCCTCCCCATGTTTAGTTCTGACTCTGGGCACTAACAGGAGTCCAGTCCCTGTGCTCCTCAGAGTCCGGGCTGGTTCATATGGGACTAACATGTCACTAATATATTTTGGTGCGAGGCCATGGAGAGACTTGTACACAAGCAGAGCTGTTTTAAAGTCTATTCTCTGAGCCACAGGAAGCCAGTGCAGAGACCTGAGGACCGGACTAATATGGTCGTACTTCCTGGTTCTAGTCAGGACTCGAGCTGCTGCATTTTGAATGTACTGCAGCTGTTTTACAGCCTGTTTGGACAGACCTGTGAGCAGGCCATTGCAGTAGTCTAACCTACTGGAGACAAATGCATGGATAAGAATCTCCAAGTCTGCTTTAGACACTATGTTTTTGATCCTGGCAATGTTTTTTAGATGGTAAAAAGCTGCTGATGTTACTGATTTGATGTGGCTATTAAAATTTAAGTCTGAGTCCAGTATTACCCCTAGATTTCTGACCTTGTTTGAAGGTTTTAGGGAGAGAGACTGTAGGTGACAGATGACGCTCTCTCTTTGAGCTGATGAAACAGTACAAAAGCAACACACTGGTAGCCTGGCCTTAGCCGTCCGTACTCTCCGTTCAATCATCATTTCACTGCATGTAACGTCTGGGTCTGGTCCCTGTGTTAGCGATTACAATCGGTTGAATTTCGACCGACCATTCAGAGAGCGTGGGAGGCAGGTGTTGTAGTTAGTTGTGGGTGACGTCAAGAGTTTGCGTCGAACGGGAAGGTCGTAGTTTGGCAATGGCGAAAAATGCGATAGTAAAGTAATCCGGTCTGGTTCTATCAAGAAACTGAAGTCGGAGTATTAGGAATGTTTAGCAAATGTAATCGCTAGAATAAATTGTGGCGCTACTCCCCACGGGCTCTGTTAGCGTGTCAAAGAAGATGGGTAGACTAAATGCTAAATGCTAACAACAGACTCGGGCGCACTACATACGTCACAGTAAACTCAGATCCAGTCGTTTCGATCTGCAAACGGAGTTAACCCCTCCCACCTGTTCACGGAGCTCAATGGAGCAAATCCAGACCTTAGAACAAAATGAAATTTGTACTATGATGTGGTACGACCAGGCTAACGCGCTGCTTACAAAATATATAACTGAAAGATTACCGCTATGTTTGCGTCCGAATGTAGTCCGAGCATAGATAGACCGAGGCAGACTCCCACAGCTCTCTCCCATAGACAAGTCTCTCCAGAGGATACGATGTAAGCTAGCTATGTTCACCAGGGCTTGATTTCTTCTTTGATCACTTTTTCGCTTTTCCCTCTTCTCTTCTCGTGGTCTTTCTCTGGCTGATATGGACTTGCATTGAAAAGTAAACTCCTGTAGATCAGTAACCGTTTGTGCCACATTTACCATTTTAGGCTTATACATTCATGATTGAGCGCTCTTTTTGATTCGGTAGAGTTCTTGTAACTCTATCAACCCACCAGAGCTGCATCTGCCCCTGCTACACCATGTTGAAACAAATGCCAACATAAGAAATCTTGCTCTGCTCTTATTATTGGATCATCACAACATGGTTTGTCTACTACTGTCTTCTACTGTCTAAAGCACGTGCACACACTCAAACAACACATGGTTTATATTCCTGTCTGTAGCCTTTAGCAACAATATAAATAGGAATAACATGTGTTTATGATCTTTCATTTTCAAAATCACTCAGAGTGAACCCTGGGCCGTATAAAAAAAGATTTGTTTAGATCAATTAGGTGGCGCTGGATTATTTCCCATGGCACAGCTGACAACATCAAAGCGTACACAGGTTGAAGGCTGCCTTAAACATTTAGAGCAATATTAAAAGTCTTCATGTGTTTTTCTACATCTCACTGAGGCCTAAAGGACCCTCCATCCTAGCGACAGAAAAACTTGACAAATGCGCTCTCTAAAGTCCATAAAAGTGTCAGTTTTGCCGTGTCTGCAGTATTTGAGCGTGTCGATAAAGCTGGAAGTGCCCTTAACGTGAAGAGTGGTGAGTTTAGGATGGATTCAGTGACGGACGGAGGTGAGGGAAGGACACAAAAGATGGCAGCGGAGGTTCAGGCCCGTGGGGGAGGCCCGTGTGAAGGAAGTCGCTCTGCCGCTGTAAATGGAACACATTTATCATCCTTTCCTTGCAGATGGCCATAAGTTATCAAACATTCTCCTTCTTCTCCTTTCCTCATCTGTCATATCCACACGACTGGCTCCATCACTCGCCGTCAGACGCCACAGGTAGCCGCCGCAGCTCTCCCGCCACACTGCACCACCACGGCTTCACACCTCAGAGTTACAGCCACAGCAGGCACCAAGTCTGCTTTTGGAACCTAAAGGGCCGTGTTGTTGTCGGACTGATGTCGCAGTTCTAAATTACACGTCAAATTAAGTCGCCTTTAATTTATGAAAACCAATAAAATGATCGATGATTGCTGAAAAGAGTCATATTCTCTGACAAATGTATATACCAAGACTTAGGAGGTTCTGCAAATTAGACAGAAGTGTAAGAAGCTAGTGCTGCTTAATTAGAGAGTGACATGTCTCTGACGCGCAGCCGAGGTGATCAAAATCAGGAAGTCACCGGAAACATGTCAGGTATAAACTGTACTGGCTTCTTTACACTTTTGTCTGAAAAGAAGAACTAAACAAGAAGCTCTGATGATAAATATTCCATGAGAAAGAAACTATATAAATGCACCATCGATATAATTGCACAACAGAGATGAAACTTGAAAATATGTCGCTCATCTGTACAGTATACGGTTTTATTTTGTAGGCCCATTTATTCTATCCATAATCCCAAGGCACCCATGACAATGCTGGTATTGTGTGTGGATCCAGGAACCTCTTTTGGCTTGGGTATCGGAATTAGATATGATATTGGTTTTACTGTCAATGTCATAAGACAATTTAGTGTCATATTAACACAGAAAGCCGTAGAGTTTAACTTTTACTGCAGCATGAGTCCAAGTTTCAAACAGGCTTTTTCATATCAATTCACATCAGGTTGGCAGATACTGAAAGAGTTGAAATCAGTAGTATAATCATCCCCATCCTTATAAACAGGTACATAAGCTGGAACAGTAGTTTATAGCGTACTCCTACTGATATAATGGACTTAGAAATATTTACTTTAGTTAAATCTATACAAGGTTCTTATGAGTAACATTTTGTTTGTTGCTAATGAAGAGTAGCAAACACGTCTCTGGATGGATTAAAGCATGCTGTTTGGTGTAGTGGTTCTTTGGGCACCCCCTCTGCTGTTTCTTACTTTATTAGCATCACTAATTCACACAGTGTTGCTCTTTTCCATTGAACAGGATGTCGCTCTCACTAATGGGTCAATCAAACAACCTGATTTTCCATTGAAATGAACAAGTGTAGTGCTAGGGATCACCCTGTAATATGAAAAATATTAATTCGACAGGCGCACACACACACGCACGCACCTACACATGCACAACTTTCACAAACACACACTCCACACAAACACAATCATAAAAAAACAAAAACAAAACATGGGAATGGCCTCCTTTGAGGACTATAATGCTATGGCAAGAAATGTCAATGTCATGCTCCACACAGACAGGACAGGGAGGGAGGGGGCTTCCACCATGGTTATGCGTATAAAAGATTTAAAAAGAAGACTGCAAATATCCTGTAGCAGTTACTGTAAGTATGAAGTGTTAGTCACACTAAATGTATGCATTGTTCTTCATTAACTAAGTGTTAATGCATTAAGTGAGTCTAAATAAAGTGTTGTTATCATAAAGTGTTACCTACATATTTGAAAGAATGGAGAAAAGAAAACCCTGAACTATACCAGGCTCAATGTGTGACATTTTCTCCATACTGCCATTATGCAAAGACCTCAAGCCTGGTCTCAGCTATACATCTATACAAGATTCTTCATAAATGCATTAAAAGAGCCTTTTTCAATTCAAGGACACAACACTCAAACTTCTCATTTTCACATGGACACCACATGTCAACATCCTTCATCTGTCTGTCCATGTTCATCCATCATCCATCATCTATCATCTGTCTTCCTGCCGGTCTGTTGTTTGTGCACTTTTTCTAGTCTCAGTCCTGTGACCTCTGGGGCTCCATTTTCTCATAGATCACAGATTTTTCTCCTCTGGACATCTGCACCTTTCTACTTCCCGTTTATGCCCCTCTGGGGCGTGAAAACAGGCTGCAGTCTCTGTTAAAACAGGAAGTCACAGAGGAAGTCACTGCACACTTAGAGAACTGAAAACTGCAAGAAAGTGTCATATGGCTGAATAATAAATACACAACATCAGCAGCACAAGTGCAAAATAAACAGATTTGGAACTTTGAGGTTTTTGAGTGTGATATGTTAGAGTTAGAAAGTGATATGTAATTCATCTATTTGATTTTGGACATTAGGGTCTATGCACACGTCTTTCTAGATTCATGGTGAAGCTAGTTAATGATATGATTTTTTACAATTTACAAAACAAATGTGGTCTGTGCGGAGAGTCTGAGTACAGTCTGCTCCAGTGGTCCCACGTTTATTGCGGGAATTACATCCTAAAAATATACCACAATAAGATAAATCCGAAAAGTAGCAGCTACATATTTTAAGGCAGTAAACCCTTCACCACACAAGTTATACACTTTTCTAACCACCTGAACTCATGACTGCTGAAGTGTGATCAGGGAGATATCAAACCTGTTGGTTGTAGGTCTGAGCACTGCTGCAGCTGTCAAAAGCCGTGCATATACTGTAAAATACATGGAAAGGTGCAGATTTAACGATAATACCATGACATGCTGAAATAACCACACTAATTCTTCAGTGTGTGTTAAATTAATCTCTATTTGACCTTTATTTCTTGTTAATATAAGATAACAGCAGCGTACTCCTGCTTTCTACTATGTAAGCAAATGTTCTGCTGATGTGTTCTTTTGACAGGAAACCTCTCATCTCTTCTGATGAAAGCCACTCTCCTGATTCCAGCTTTGAGAGGCCAGTGTTTATTACCTAATGTGTCATGAGTTATTCTTCTCTGGCATGCATTATTCTTCTCTGACTTAAATAAGCTATTTACATGCATGCAAATAAGTAGTGCATTGACCCGCGTGGCTCTCTGGGGTCACTAAAGCCGATACTTTGGCCTTAAGGTCTTGTTTTTCAATACTGTGGCTGCATAATGCTTACCCAGAGCTTTTCTGTGACTGCAGGAGCATGAGAAGCAGGAGAAACGCCTTGGGGGAATGCTCATTTCATCCACTTTCTCTTTCAACCGTCTGAACTTTGCCAAATCCCCCGACTCGTGCTGTTTTTATTAGGTTAAAAAAAGGGAATGTAGCACAGCTCAGTATTCCGGTCTCATGTGTCTGTCGATCCAGCATACATCAACCTGTGAGGAAGCCCTGGGGATTCTTCCAGCAGTTTCTCTGATCGATGCTAACGTGCTAAACGGCAGGAGCGGTATCTCAGTCGACATATTAAGGACACTTCTGAGGAGCAGTTACCCCGAGCCTGAAGCTCCTCATTTACAAACCTGCACCAACAGCGCATGCTTCCTGTGACACCGTCACATCCAAGCCTTTGTTCCGATGACGGCTTATTCTGCAAGTGTGCGATAACAACTCACCTCCCAACAGTACAAAATGCAGACACCTCTATCAGTGCGAGTCAGGAGAGAAGTCAGGGTTGTGTCATTTTTTATGTGTTATTGCAAGCTTTTTTTATGAGGTTGTTGTTCTTTCTTCTGTGTGTGCGTGTGTTTGTTAATTCACAGATACAGGTGAAACTCGTAAAATTATAATATTGTTTAAAAGTTTTTTTTGTTATTATTCTTAAAATATCAAACCAATACGGGGTATAGACTCGTCACATGCACAGTGGCATATGGCAAGCCTTTCTTTGTCATCATTTTATTTGGGCTTTTTACAAGCTGTGAGTACTGTAAAGTACAGCGTGTAAAAAACCTGTAACCTTTATTTGTTTTATGTCATAACAAATAAAGGTTTGATTTATCTCACTTTGAGTTTAATGAGCCGCTCCTTTACCGGGTTCTGCATAGTGAGCTGAAGAACAAAAGTAAATAGACTTTGAACGATATTCTTAATTTACTTGTTTAGCGCCAGGTGTGATCCCGGTGTTTATAATTTTACATTGTCTTTTAAATACTGATATGAATCATATATGGATTAACCAATCAGGACTTTTCATTTGGGGGTTTAACTCCAGCTTACCTAGCAACCATCTTAACAACACGTCTGTACCTGTTACGGCGTGAAGCTAACACTGAATAATAACGTCTGAATAAATGGTCGGGTAAGGACACTGGCTCCAGCTAGCTATGGCGGCCTCAGCATTCTGTCAGGCCACTCCTAATGTGGTCTATGGTCTCAACTAGATTTTTATAGAGGTTGTCATTTATCACAGTCAATCAATGAGTGAGTGGACAAGGAATACCAGCACATGAGTCAGCAGAAAGCAAGTGCAAACACCCTGACCCCCAAAGGAGAAAAGGCTCACTCCACACTAAACTGTACTAATGTGTTGCATATGGGTCAATGACACAAAAAAGTCCTGAAATGTACGCGGACGATTCTGCAGAATGTTCACACCACCCACTTTGTCCAGTGAAGTCCAGTTTTGGACGTAAAAACCAGTGATCGCGATGTGTTACGTCCAAAACGCCCAGATTGTCTGCAGTTATTGAATAATATTTTTTTGCATAATGTATAATTAGAGATTGATTATTGTTATATCCCAAACCATTAGCCAGTAAACAGTCTTCCCTGTCCTGTTAATTATTCCATTCACAAAACCTCCAACAATTGTGTCCCCAAAGTTCAATGAATTTTTTTTTAAAGGCATCCATATTTCTTGAAATGTTTGTAAGCTGTCCATCTGAGCTTTGTATATTTGTATATCTCCTTTGTATATTTATGAACTACATAGTACTCAAGAATTATTAGGTACAAACATTTGTGGTTCATCATTTATTTTATTGCTGCTTGAAGTATGATTGAGGCTTTGTACAGTTGAATGTGGAGTGAGCCAAAACTAACCATGGTGACCAACATGACATGGGCTGAAACTGTGGCACATGTGTAAATACTCCTGGTTTTCAGAATTATGTGACTTGTTCTGTCTCTATATGTGTTTGATTTCTGTGTCAATATTGTTGTAACATTTTCTTTTATATTTTAAATGAGAGTAGTATAGAGTTGAGTTCTACCTTTACCTCCCAGAGTAGAACAGTACTAGTTACCATAGCAACATAATGTTTACTTGCTAACAGTTAGCATTTGGTAGCTTTTTGACAAACTGCTTTTTGCTGTATTTAAAGTTATACTCAACAGTTTCAGCACTTAGTAAAAGTGAAGGGTGGTAAAAAAAAAAGCTTATAAATGACTTTTTAATACATCTAAAGTTCTAAACTAAAGACTTTTGTGCAATTTCTCAGAATCGCATTGGTTTGAGTGAAAGCAGTCGAAATGATGGCACTGGGAGTAATATTAGTTTCATAATTGTATCAGTCCTAATGTTAAGTACCGGTTAGCTGCAACCCATGTGTTTGTGACAATTTAATAGATAATTTTTTACCAGAGCTAAAATCAGCACAAACGTCATTGTATAATTGAACCAAATCCAAACCCGACATCAAATCAAACTAAACAGTGAAACAGTCTTCTCAAATGAGCCCCAAATGGCGAGTGATAAACAACATCCGGCAGTTCAAAGCTCCATTGTACTCATCGCTTTCACACTTCTCTCGTGTCTTCCCTTTTTGCCTCTTTTCAGACCAGCTCTAATGTATGACTTCCATCTCCTCGGTGCGACTAACGTAGCCCAGCCAAGCATAAGATAACTGCATAAATGTTATCTCGCATTAGGTGACCTTTGGCAGGCCCCGCGCAAAGCCTCAGTCGCACGTTCAAAGCAGTGAATGGGCCGCCATGACCCGTGCCTCCCGCTCCACTCTAACCAGTTGTCACAGTTGGATGAGTGCACAGAAAGACTTCCTTATTTGCTGTCTCTAATGGTACCCTCTGGGGCAGCCATGGGAAACCCAAGGGATGCTGGGAATAAACAGCTCGGTCACTCGCCAAGCCACTGCTTTTTTCAAATTTGGGGGTGCATATCATCCCATGTCTGTGTTTTGTTTTTATTTTTTATGAATCAAATTAGCTACAAGAAGCCGGAAGGATGTTTGAGTGTGAAGTTGGAAATACTGTGGGGCTGCAGGAACCGCTTCTTGAGTTAGAAATGCAAAGGATAAATATTTTAAGGTTCTTTGCTGCAGCTTAAGGCGATTGAATAATGCAGAACGCTACAGCAAATACAAAATGTTTTATGTTTGCGCTTTTTTTTAAAGCAGTACGAACAGCTTCCAAAAAGACAAAACATATGAATTTACATTAAACCTTTCTTTCAGTAGAACTTAGATAGACTGTTCTGGCATGTATCCTGTGGCATTGCTTGCCTCTAATAACCTAAGGAAACAAAAAAAATCAAGGGAATTGCATATGGTTCAAGCTTGGAAACAAGCTGGAGAAACAGGGTCATGAAATATGAAAGGAGAAAAAGGCTTGAGGAACTCATTTGCTCCGACTCTTTACAGACAGTGAGTGCACTTGGCTCAAGACAATGCAGTAATTATGAGAAATAATAGATGTGCCACCACATAAATTACCAGTACAGGATTTCTACTTTAATGTGCTCCATTAGCTCTGCGAAGAATGTGACTAAAAAGCTCAGGATTGGTTCATGTTGCAGAGTAACAGTGGTGAATGAGCCTTTTGAAGTCAGTGAAGGGTTCTTGGACCAGTGTTAAAGGGACACTAGGTCTGGATGGGTTTCATATTGATCCACCGTGCTGGACTTTGCATAAAGACCAGATTCACAGGCACAGAAACAAGATGCCCTTCAGAAATGTAGGAAATATCTGAGACAAATAACCACAAATAATCAAAGAGGAGCATTAAAAATCTGTGACATTTATGAAAGCCATGTGGTTACGACAGTGTAGATAAAATGGGGCCACGGTTTGGAGCTGAACTTGTGATGAACGCATAATGAGCCTCCATTGTTCTATCAGTGAATTGACTATTTCACACACTGGTCCAGAGCAGTTGTATTGCTGAACACCATTTTAGACACAGCTCAGCACATTATGTAGAAATAATGAGTCAAATGGTATCGCATGAGCCTCTTTCTTTCTGCTGGGCACCAGGGCTAAATATAAGATCTCTAAACGTAGATCGTCGTCCAATGTTTAATTGCTCTGAGCTAAATCAGTCCTTCTGTCTGTGAGTTGCAGGGAGCCTTTCTCATTACCATTTCAAACCTTTAGTTTGGCTTCCATGTTCCCTCATTATATCTGATGTGGAGTCTGGCCAGTTTGGGAAAGAGGCGTTCAAAGCCACAGCAAGCCCAAGTAAAATTACACAGCACGGCTTGAAACCGCAATCCTGCCAAGCAACAATCGTGGCTCTGTAGGCCAATGGCGGAGCGACTCGTTTGTAGACATTGTTTGTTCAGTGTGGGATACAGGTACGTTTTTCTATTTACGTCCGGTGATCATGTCCCTGTAGCTCATTTGAATAAATCACGGAAACTCCAGTGTTTGGCTTTGTTAATTCTTTCATCTTTTTTTCCTGAATCCAATCTCAACTTTCAACAACATTTATGGACTTTATCAACACTAGACATTGGTCATCCATCAATCAATCAATTTTTATTCATATAGCACAGTTCAAAAAGTTCAAAGTTCTTCACATTGGCAACATTTAAAACCAATAAAAAATATATAAAGACACACTGTAAAAACAAATACAAAAGACAATTTAAAAAGAAATAAATATATATGTATATATCAACAATTAAATTATGATCTGTTGCTTGATGATCAGTCGTAGCATGGCTGAAACAAACCATTTTCAGCCTGGACTTGTATATAGCTAGGGTAGCAGCCTGTCTCACACCTTCAGGAAGACTGTTCCAGATTCTAGTTGCATAGGTCTGACACTGTCATCTGCTCCTTATGAACCCATACCAATGTGTTTTTTGTTCTATTTCTTGTGTTTGAACTGCTTGATTCTCTGATCTGTGTTGGCAAATTCAATGCATGTGTAAAGTCCTCTGAGATAACTAATGTTGTGATTTAGGGCTTACAAGAATACATGAAAACATTTCATGCAAAAGTATCTTTCCGTTCATCTGTCCTGTGCTCATGGGTAGATTACAAAGATGAAGGAAGCCACAGAAAGACACAGAGTAGTTTCCTTGTTCCTGTTAGAACACACAATATTAGTAAACAACAACAACAAAATATATTAAAATGTTAATTTCTTTATGTTACCTATAAAACACGACATCTGTTGGATATCTTGGCTCTTGATCAGGATGACAAACTGCGGCTGCCGTGGCCCTATAATGTGAAACGATCTGAACATCATCTCTTGTTTGTGCTCCATCTCCTGCCATTTATTTGCTGTTGTTTGTTTTCCGCCTCCTGAGACAGGCCAGGTTTCTCGTGCGAGTTCCAGTTTCTGTTGGGCCTGTGCAGAGTGTTGGGTGGGCAGATTTCTGGCTGTAGTGCTGTGATGTATGTGTGTGGCTAAAAGTAGTCCTCTCCAAAGTGAGGCTTGCAAACATTGTGACGGGAGAAGAGGATGAAGGCTTTTCCACAAAAGAGTGTAGAATATGCCGAATGACGATTAGCATGGCAGCAGGCGGCAGAGACTGGTCATCACACACGGAGCTGTCCATCAAATACAGAGTCACCATGGAAACAACCCAGTTCCAAAAGCAAATGGAATGTGATATAATGCACAGAGAGAGGTGCCCAGTGCCAGGGGATGCCTTTTTACTAGCCTTAACACGACTTTCCCGTCATGTTCAGGGACGTGCAGTCATTTGACATTTGACATAATGACATTTCAGCCATTATTGGAAACTAATAATTATTTTAGTTTAAATATATAATTTATATCCACTGTCCTATGCTTTTAATGTATATTCGGCACGGTTCCCATCAGTTTTGATCATTTCTGAAGTCAAAATCGCCGAAATCCCGTTATTCCTATTCAAAGAGACGAGGTGAGGCAGCGCTCCTGCGTGCCTCACCCCAGACCGCTCCCTCACAGTGTGTGTGTGTGTGTCTGAGTGCACTCAGCTCGTGCAGTTGATATATCACCGTTTGTTTCAAATATCCTGCTTTAAAAACATTTTTTAAACTCCTCTTAGTGTTTAGTAGTGTATTGCACGTATGTGTGTACAATTTATATATTTAGTTTAAGTCTTTTGATCGTAGATGAACACACAAGGAAAAAGCTTGGCGTGAGGCAGGCGGTATCTGTGCCTCACCGCTAGGGGTGATAGTGAGCATAAAGTTCATACCAGAGTTGCTAACAAACAATCAGCCCAAAATGCTATTTCTTTTGCTGGAAAATGGATGATTTGAATGAAGATTTTTTTTCTCAATTGGACTTTCAAACAAAGAAAGAATTAATATAGACTGGGAGACCACCACTGGACTTACGAGGTTAGTCCGGCTGCGGGGGAGGAGTTTGTTAATCTGTGTTTTATGTTGAACATTGACAGATACCGGCAAAGTAGTGCTTTTCCGAAAAACACTGATTCAAACACTGCTCAAGAGTTCTGCAACTTGTTTAAATTATTGTTTATGTTCCTCGCGTCTCTCTCTCCTCGCGTCTCTCTCTCCTCGCGTCTCCGTCTCTCTCTGCTCCTCGCGTCTCCGTCTCTCTGCTCCTCTCTGTCTCTCTGCTGCTCTCTCTCGCGTCTCTCTCTCCTCGCGTCTCCGTCTCTCTCTGCTCCTCGCGTCTCCGTCTCTCTGCTCCTCTCTGTCTCTCTCTGCTCCTCTCTGTCTCTCTCTGCTCGCGTCTCTCTGCTCCTCGCGTCTCCGTCTCTCTCTCCTCTCTGTCTCTCTCTCTGCTCCTCTCTCCTCGCGTCTCTCTCTCCTCGCGTCTCTCGCACCTGCGCTTCTTAAAGATGTTGTTTGATGCGGAGCAGAGTCAGCAGCTAGATTTGTTGTGAGATTATTAAAAGAAGCTGGTTCTCTTATCTTTACAGTATATAAAGTTTGTGGATGTCATTGCATTGGTGATTAAATGCTATTTTATTTGAATAATGATTGTAAATCTGACTTTTAAAGTCAGTGCCTCCCCAATCACAAACCTCACCGCACGTCCCTGGTCATGTTATATGCCTCAAATGAACTGCAAGACGCAAATACAAAGCAAGCAGCATGTGTGCTTTGAAAGTTAATGCAAGCTAATATTTGTTCCCACAATAGCCAAACCGAACAGCGAGAGAGAGGCTTGTCTTTTTGACGTGAGCGTAATCATTAAAGGTATTACATCCGACTTTCATCAGTCACATACTGGGTAGATCACAAAGAGAAGACTGAAAGTTAAAACACACCAAAGGATCAAAGGAAGGGTAGACAGTGTTCAAATCTAAAGTCATGAAAGATTGTGTGTATCTGCAGTGGCCTGATATCTTTAAAAAGCCGGCATGTGACAAACCAGGTCAAATCCTTTTTCTTGGATGGATAAAGCTGATCCCGTGTACACTCACCAGCCTGGTTGCCCATGGTAAAGTAATAATCAGAGACATCTTCATTAAAACCCTGGTGTATACATGACCCATATATCTCTTAGGACATGTGCAGAAATTAAAGCTGCAAATAGATGAGATTGTGAGTGGCCGAAATTAACATTAAAATAGCACTATTTCAGATGATTGCTAAAAACTAAATGCTCCCCATGGACTGCTACTTTACCATTGTGAGGTTTGTATGGCCTGAATAATCTTTGAAGCCTAGTTGCCTGAGGCTTTATTTCAGATTCCTGGCCTTATGCTCCTTTCACAACATTGTGTCATCCTAACATGCACCTTCATGGGCACGCGCATTTGAACATCTCAATGTCCATCTGGTAATCGATTCTGTGGTCAGCATTGGAGATGCTTTGACACGTCTGATGCCAGAGTTGGACAACGCTGAGTTCACATTCTGCAGAATCCAAGAGTAGTGTGTCTGGAAGAGGGTCAGGGAGTAGATCAGGTCAGTCCTCTCAACGCAAAATGAGTTTCTGCCTTTTATCTCACTGAGAAAACAGAGCGTGGATGTGAAATACAGACACATGCGTCTGAATATATGTGGGTCTGGACATTAAAGGAGCTACACCTGATTTATTTTCTAATGAGTTCATAAAAATATGTATTACTTTATACAAGTTGCATGAAATATTGAGCTCATTGATTCAGCATATGTATGAATTCAGGCAATGCAAAGTGCTGAGTTGACACTTTGCGTGACGCTATTTCTTCTGTCCACAACAAGGGGCGGTGCTGTTGCAAACAGGCCACACCTCCTCGAGCATCTGCCCAGCGCAGGTAAACAGAACAGCATGGCAGCCGAAGGAAGATCAATGCAGTAAGTGGCTATACTTCCTCTGGCTGTAACTGTATACATAGTAAAACGGCCCAACAGATGCAAAAGTGAGGAAGAGAACAGGGGACAAAGGCGAAAAAATTATCAAAGAAGAAATCAAAACGGATTAATATTGGTCGGATCCTCGCTGAGAGACCTGCGGAGACCGCCTCGGACTAAATTTGGACTCGAAACTGACGGTTTGTTCTACTTGATAGGTAATTTTATATTTTCATATATTTTGATGTTTGGCTGTGCGTTGCTTTAGTTAGCCTGGCTCTGCCAGACCCTTGTAGTTCCGCCATGCTCCACCAGAGGCGTTTGGCTGAAGTGCAGCGAACTACATGGGTCTGGCGAGAGTCAAGCTTTGCTTTAGTACCCTTTCATCAGTAATTGTTGTACAGCTTACGAGAAGTTGTGCTGATGCTAATGTTTGCATACGTATCAGATCGCTACTAAAACTAGATGGCTACATGGGAGGAGAGCGTAGGGGAGAGTAGGAGGGTTTCTCAAAATAAAAAGCCTGAGAGGGAGTGGGGGGCGGTGCTAAACATTCTTCCAGGTGAATTCAAATTAACAGGCGTCCAACCCGCTGTGTCCCAACTTACAAGCTTCCCCAGTCTGAACGTATCTTTAGAATTTATCTATAACCAATGTTATAACCATGTTCAAAAGTGGGTTTCAAAGTCAAGTCTTCCTTCTTTGAAGTAAGTTTGTTTTTGTTTGTGAGCCTGTTAAAAAATGTTTTCACTTTAAATTACCAACAGACCCATACAAAATTGGATTATTCATTTTATTTAATAATTCAATAAAATACCATACACTGTTAGGTCTTGGTTCAATAAGTTATATATCGTCATTTTAATATGTTTTAGTAATCATTGAACCAGTTCGGCCCTCGGCTTATAGAAAATTAGTTTTTTGGCCTTCTGATGTATTTGACTTTGACATCCCTGCTCAAGGACAAGGGTATACAGTATCTATCTGTACATGTGGCAACATTTGATCGATTTTGTTCTTTGCATCATATGACCTCTTGTGTAAAATGGGAGTGAAGTTGTGAACCAATCAAACCAATTGGTGTGAGTTGGAGCGGGGTCATGGGCGGAAGCCTGACTGACCTGAAAGGCCCAAATGTATCATGAAAGTGAGTTTTGCGGAACCCTCTGCCTGGAGAATATTCAATTCACACTTCCCAGATTCTGGTGAGGAAAGGAAATTGAGTCTGAGTGGATCTTGTTCTCTATTGTCGAAGCGGCAGCTTGGGGCTGTGGTCACAAGGTCTCTGGTTCTGGTCCAGGTAGCAATCCCTTAACTCTGTGTTAGAGGCTGGAAGAAGAAGGAATCTTAACAACCAAGTTGGATCCATGAACTCCTGAGGCAGCTGACCAGTACCAGTAGTACCGCTGCCTGAACTGTTGGAAAGGCAAAATCTCTGAGTTGGGAGCACTTGGAGCAGGAAGATCGGGCGTCCTCAAAGATATTCTTATCAACTATCTGCTGTCTCAAGTTGTAGCAGTGTTTTGACAACACAGTTTATATTTTTGGGTGGAGACTCGCTGACCTCGGACGGCTGGAGGAATACTTTCCTCCTCCATCCCCCTGTCACGTCCTCCAATGTGGAGGCAGAGGCTCCACAGTGGAGGACTCTCCCTGGCTGAAGTCAGTGAGGTCATTAACTAACTCCTCTGTGGTAAGACTCCAGGAGCGGATGAGATCTGACCTGACTCCCATCAATAAATAATTAATTATTCATAAGACATACAAAGTTTGTCTGTGATTTGTTGGCTGGCTGACATCGTGTTGTTCTTACAGCTGCTGTGAGGAGTTTTTTGCAGCTTGTTCTTGGCATTTGGACCAAGCACAACTTTGTAGGCAGAGCATGCATCCTTCATTTGGTGAGAAATAATCTATCTGTGCATATCTGTCCTTTCTCGTTTGGGCACCTTTTCCCTTTGTCTTTCAGCCTATGATTGTGTCCAGTTATTTTGGGATTTTAGATAATGCTGTTAGATTATTTAAAGTGGTACAAACATCTGTGTAAAACCTTTAAGTCTGGATGGAAAATCTTGTGTAACATTAAATATAAATATTTCATTTAAGGGTGGCAGAGTCGCTGAGTGGTTAGCACTCTCGCTTCTCAGCAAGAAAGTTGTGGGTTAAAATCCCGGTCGGAAAAGGGCCAGAGAAGAATTTGCATGTTTTTCCAGTCTCTGCATTGGTTTCCTCTGGGATGTGCAATAGGTGAAATCCTTCAGGTCTAGTAGTCTTGATCGAGCCGAGCATCAACATCTGCAGCAGGGAACCCTTTGCTGGTTGTCCGGTCCATACATGACCAGAGTCGCTGCCTGCAGTAAGTCAGACACATCCCTGCAGTGCATACATGTTGGTCTACATGAGGATGACAGGATGTTTGTCTCGTTACTTTTACTTTTTATTGACTGCATTTCTAGGCCATGGGGACGTTGATTTGGGGACCACAGGATTTCATCTCTGCTGTTTGTGTCTGCTGTTGTGCATGTGAGCATCATTCTACCAGGACGCCAAATAGTTATTAGCAGAGCGCAGAAACTAGAACAAAAAGTACAGCTGCGAGTAATGAAATACAAATACAGCAGTGGAAAGTTGTGTACAATGTAAATCAAATTAGCCTGGATAGCAGCCACCTGAGAGACTATTATGCCACGTTTTCTTTGATGTGCTTTTGATTTGCAGGACTAAAATTGAGGACAACAAGAGCTGACTCTGATTTTTACTTATGCGACGTGGCGAACAAGCAGAAAAGAGACTAATTACCTTTGAAAAGCAGGAAACAGCTCGAAAAACAATCCCGGCAACTGAATGGCAGCCATGGTGGGGAAAGCATCGCGCTGCCATAGCCCGAGAAGTGACACATTTAGAGCTGGGAAATCACAGAGAAGTCTCCTGGGGTCTTATAGTGCTCTGAAAAGAGGCACAAATGAGTACAGCTGCAAGTGACAGTTGCTGGTGTGGCCACAGTCTCCCGATAGACTGCTGAAAACTTCCTGCTGATGCTTCACTCATGCATGCCAAAGAAGGAGCCTATTATTGTGAAAATGTGCATTCAAGTGGTATTTTGTCTGCGGGGAAAATTACCTTCGCTGATGGGCGACTGTGAAATGGTTGGATTTCCCAGTCTCCATTTTGTGCTGTCTTACACGTGAGAAATGGGTCAAATCTACACTACAACAATTAATCTACTCTTTTCTGTCTCACTTAACAAAGAAAATATGTCCCGATGATTAGATCCAATTACAGATTTCTGACATTTGTCTCTGACACAAGTCTGTAGCTTTTTCATCGATCTATTATATTTCTTTTCTTGCCTTGAATTAAATTAAATTAATATATCCTAAAATGTGAAGTAGGATCTTCAGTGGGAAATATAAGTTAAAACAAGTATCAAGGCTATATTAAACCTGCAAGCAGCATTTAATGGTCCTTTGAGGGAACTTTATTTAAATGAAAATAGGTAGAAGATATGAGTTTGCGGTGCGTACACCTTTAAACAGATTCTAATTCTGTTGCCAACTTTTTATGCTATGCTATTTTCATTATGTGGAGCGCTTTTGAAGCCCATTGACAAAATATGTAATATATATATATATATATATATATATATATATATATATATATATATATATATAAATATATATTTATTCTTCCCAATCCAATATGAGAAGATGTTTTGTAAATAAAGTTGTAAATATAATTGTAAATATAACAAAAAGTGTTAAAAGTTGCTAATGTACAGTACAGTATATATGTCTATGTGTATGTGTATGGACAGTAGGTAAACATATGAGGAATATATGACATTAACCATTTCTGCTCGAATGAATGGATGAATAATGATACAATTGTGCAAAAAAGAGATGAGTGTAAAAGTATTCTGAGTTCCCTGACTGGACCATTTTGGAATACAGTAGAAGGTATTCTGTATTTTATCACTAAATACATTTGCAAAGTATTCACCCCGACACTGTCTATAATCGACTGGTATAAGATTCAGAGATCTTTTATTTGTCTCACACTGGGGAAATTTCAGTGTTGCATCACCCATTACAGAGTGACGGATGAGGAGCACACAAGGTAAATGTACAATAACTCCATCATAGAATGAAATTAAATCTCTAATTTTAGCATAATAAAGAAGCAAGTATAGAATCATATTTCCTCCTTGTGTTTAGTTTCTCCAGAGATTCTGCACCAGAGAAGAAAACCACCCCTTCACATATTCTCAAATATTTTTGAATGCATTTTTTGTCCTAATTGTTTGTTTGAGTCAGTTATTCACAGAACCGACATCTCTTTTCTCTGCTCCGTCAGATCTGGGGTCAGATCTCTGCTATCTCGGCACACGTACCTGATTACCATTGTGTCCCATCTCTAAACAACAGCCTGCTACCTCAGATAATTCTCCATCACCGCTCCAGATATTGTGATCAACAGAAGCAGATGGCATGAAATGACCGAGTTATTTAGCGCCCGGGCCCCATCGGTGCGTGTCGCCATGGTAACCGTTACGCTCCGGCATCTTAGTAATGGCCACAATTAGACGGCGACAAGCAACAAAGTGTTTGGGAGCGAGGAGGAGGGCCAGATGTTGGTGTGTTGACTCATGCCCATCAGTGTTATATGGTTCCACAAGAGGTAGGACAAATGTGTTCGAAAGATGGATGTAAACAAAGGTCTAGAGCAGGTTTGTCTAACTCAGGCTCAAGGGCCAAATCCGGCCCGCAAGACAGTTTTTAGTTGCCCCTAAAATAATATTCAATTATTATTAATTATTATTATTATTATTATTAGCTTTGATGGTTATGGGCTACCATTGCATGTTATACATATTTATTTTCTCAGGTACACAACCAAGTTGAATTGATTCTAAAATGTTTACACATCATTAGAAGTGAAATAGTTAAATATTAAACAATGTGTTAAATTTCATATTTGACCCAGTTTTGGTTAAATATAAATAATAAAGACATTTTGTTTACAGAAACAGGTCAAAATACCTTCATATTGTAAAAAACAATTATAAGAAAAGGAAATCCCTTCTATTATTTTGGCCTAAAGCAGGAGTTTCTTTTATGTTTAAGTATTAAGGCTCTTTTAATAAGACAAAGGTTTAAAAAAGCATATACTGCTTGATGTTTTAAGGTTTCTTAAAAGTGCTGTGGTCTCCAACCTGTGGCTCAGGAGCTACCAGTAGCTCGCCACCCTTTTCAGGTAGCTCCCCAAAGGATTCAGAAACATGACACATGATCCTAAATTATTACATTTTGAGGCATTAGATATGTGGCAAGAGCTGTGGTGTGTGCCGTCATCTCTGTCTGGTGCACACTGGGGTAGTCTTGCACAGTTTTTCCAATGTGGTTTTACTGCAAATGGCAAATAAAATTATTGTATCTTGTATTTACATTAACTATATATTTTTATTATGTTCATTAATGTAAGGTTATACTGTAATTTAGAGCATTTTTTACCATGATTTTACGCAAAAAGAGTAGCTCTCTGCCATTTCTCTAAAGATTTAGCTCTCCAATCACTTAGAGCTATAGAGTTTTTTCTTGTCGATGCTGAAGGGTATAAGGACAGCGGTGGTGATCAAAGACACTTGACATTCAACATCATTTATGGACTTTATCAACATTTATGGACGTCGGTCACCCGCCCCTTATGGACTAACGCGCTTTGCATTTCTTGTGGTTGAACTGCTTGATTCACTGATCTGTGTTTGCAAATTCAAAGGCTTTGTATAGTCCTCCAAGATAACTACTGTTGTGATTTAGGGCTATAACATTGAATTAAATTTATTTTCAACGTCTCATTGAAACTACATGCAACTGTTATAATGTGGGTCCTACGAGGGGCTAGGTGCTGCACTTAAGAAGCATTCACAGCTACTTATCTCTGTATATTTAGTGTGCTCTATGTGTGCTCTTTCCACTGTCCTGTAAGTGCGCTGGAACCTCTAAATTTCACCGCTCTGGGACAAATAAAGGTTCTCTTATCTTATCTACAGGCAGCTTGATTTTCGCATACAGTATGCATCGCTGTTTTCAAACTTCTCTCCAGATCTTCTTGTTATTGGTCAAATAAAATGTGCTTAAAATCAACTTGAGCTTATAATAATTACATCCCCTTGTAGCTCAAAAATGGTTATATTTGTCATAATTGAGTAATCTTCTTCCATCTTGCATTTGAGGCTCTGGGTAGACAATGTTTTCACCTCCACAGCCAACTATGCTGATTGCTTTGTTTAAAATAAGAAAACAATAAAAGTAGATTCGCCATTATTAGCCTGATGGCACGGTGATGGGGTGGCACGGTGGCTGAGTGGATAGCACTCTCGCCTCTCAGCAAGAAGGTCCTGGGTTCGAATCCCGGTCGGACCAGGGCCTTTCTGAGTGGAGTTTGCATGTTCTCCCTGTGTCTGCGTAGGTTTCCTCCGGGTACTCCGGTTTCCCCTACCACTAAAAATATGTCCAATAGTTCTGGCATGCGACCCCGCTCCCATCTCTGTGTGGAGTGAGAGACAAATGCCCAAAAAATTAACAATTGTAAACCGCTTTGAGACTCAAATCTGCAGTGAAAAGGCGGTATATAAATAAAGATTACTTACTTACTTACTTACCTGAGCCAAAACATAGTATTGGAGATGGCTGATTATTCGCCGGTTTCAGATTATGTATTTTTCAGACTAAAGGATTAAGCCGCGTTCAGACCGAATCATGCGTTGCGTTGGCTTTCAACGCAAAGTCAATGGTGACGCCCGTTCGAGCGTCAAAATGCATGTGCGTCTCGGGATGCACGCACGGACTGCTCGGTAGAAGTCGAAGGGGAGGAGCAGGAGCAGAAAAGGGACGCACGCAGGAGATAAATATTGCTGAACGTTTCTTCGGACTTTTGTGCAGCGACCAATCAGAGAGCCGCAAAGTGGTCACGGGGACATGAGGGGTCTGAGCGAGCAGACTGAACATACTGTAAACAGCAAAAACAGGAGCTGCATCAGGACTAAAACCAGGGTTGACAATGGGGGACTGTGTACTTGTGAACATATGCGTTGTCATACTCCTGTGACTTTATGCAACTGCTTTGAGTGTGTTCGGAAGTACCGTTGAATAATAAAATAAACTTATTTCGCACCTTCGTGAACACATACTACTGTTATATTAAGGCCGTGGAAGGTTTTTGTTCAGCAAAGTTGCATTATTGGAGATGAACTTTACACAAAAAGCCGCTAGCTTAACTCCGCTAGCATCAGAGCCGGCCGGCTACTTCCGCCACTTCCGGCGCTGGCCAGGACTTCTGGTCTGAAGACCCCTGCATCTGAAAACTAGAGAATGTGCGTCTGGTGCACGAGGCGTCAGCGTTCCAGCGTTGGCGGTGTGACCTTTAGATTTTTGACCCTGAAGACGTGCACGAATGTTGGCACATGGGGGTCTAATGAAACCGGTTCAGCAAAAAATGTATTGAAAAATCATTAAATGAACGTTGTGAGATTTTCCGGTGAATGCCGACTCTATGTTGCCCCCTGGTAATTTTAAATTTTCGGAACCTCCAGGGAAATATTTACAAATTTGGGAGCAAAAGGACAAAATTCGGATGGTCTGAAGTTTGACTGCCAAATTTACTTTTCATTTTTGGATTTGTACTAGTCCTTGGTTTTATCATAGAGTCTTCTACCACTCCATTTGGAACCTTCAAAAAAGTTAGAATTTCATCACCTTTTTCCTGCAGTGAATTTTGGTTTTATGACCTTGACCACGATACCCAACCTGACAACCGGTGGCTCATCCATTACTGAATAAAGGACATTCTGAAACTG
This sequence comes from Knipowitschia caucasica, assembly GCA_964034765.1. Classification (NCBI taxonomy): domain Eukaryota; kingdom Metazoa; phylum Chordata; class Actinopteri; order Gobiiformes; family Gobiidae; genus Knipowitschia; species Knipowitschia caucasica. The sequence continues at coordinate 18,980,304 of OZ035837.1, read as the reverse complement.
CTGGAGTTCTGTCCCTGCTGATAGTGGTTAAAGTAGTACTAGAATTTACCATACTGCTATCAAGAATATATAACTATGTTATATTGTGCAGATGACAGAAACCTCAGATTCTTCCCCAAACATCATCTATTAACTCGCTGTGAAGGATCATTCTCCTACGTCATCGCTGCAATTTAGACGCCCCCCAGCGTTTGTGGAAAAGTGCGACTTCAAAGCCGTTTTTTTAACATAATTCATCTGAACATGTCAAAATGAACACCCGAAATATTATAAACACATATTGTAGTTATATATTCTGGATAGCAGTATGGTAAATTCTAGTACTACTTTAAATTCTGCACTGTGACTCACGCAGCTGGGGTAAGATTTCGGGTCAGACACTTTTGGGTTAGGGTCATGGTTGGAGTTAGGGTTCATTGGTTGGAGATTGTTTTATGCTCTATTTACAGTTTCATAATTATGATAAGCGTATCATAAACACACACTCCATATGAAGTCTAGAGCGCGACCGATCAGAGACCTTGAACCTAAACATTTTCCAATCTGCACCAAAGTCGCAGGGTCAAATCTTTACATCCATACAAGCAAAATACCACATTACGCAGAGGGTGCATGTCCCACGGTTGACCACTAGGAGTGCACTGAATCCTCAAATTATCTTTTTTGCAGCAAGTACACTGTATGATGTTTCTGGGACTGGCGCTGGGGGGTGAGCGTGAGAGTGGTGAGGGCTTTCATTGCCGCTTGCGGCTTTAATCTAACATTAAAATTGTCGGGCTGCTATTGAATTATGCAAATGGGGACTCAGGCAATATCAAAAGGGGTTCTCACACTGCTTTCTTTAGGGCTATACAAAAATAAACTGAATATAATTGAATTCCCCAAAATGCAATACAGTCTAAAATAATGTTTATTGCTTTTCATTGTTTTTTTTCCCCGAAACATTCATGAGTCCATAACTAACATTCACATGACAGCCGTCCAGCGTGTACTGAAAAAAGTATTCTGCTTGACACTCAGGATCAGCTTCACAGAATGACTGTTTTATTAGCAACAATACAAAGAAAATCAGGCGAGGAAAATCCCCCCAAATGCTCCCAGAGCCTGATGGGTTGTAGACACTGGTCGATATAATTATGTTTGGGCTTTATGTTATTAGTTTTACAGGTGTTACAATACTTATTTCTGGTAACTTTTTTGTCATCTGTGTTTTGTATATTTGGCAACTCTGAATGGAAGTATAAAATGCTCCGTCCTTGTGCGCTCCCTCCCCTCTCTGCCTCTCGCTCCACCTGCCTGGGCTGAGCGTGCACAGGCCACACAGTCCCTCATGGTCCCGCTTGTGGCTTCCTCAGATGCTGCGTGGTTTGCTTTAATTTAGCAGTTTGTTAGCCTTTTTTTCCCGGGATGTAGCTAGTTGGGTTTATTTTATCATTTAGTTACGGACACTAAACACCGCACACGTCAAAGCGGAAAGACTTGCTCAGACCTCAGTCCTCTGCTCACATGTTCACTGCAAAAGTAGGTCAAATATTCTTGAATCAAGTATTTTTTTCAAAAGCTAGATTACCAATGGGACAAGGAAGATACTTCTTTTGAGTGCAGAATATAAAGTGTGCATTTTCTGGTCTCGTTAAAAACCCAAATCTTTGCCAAATTTTAGTACTTTTTGTTGTTCTTAAAACAATTTTTTGTGTTGTAAATTTACCTGGTTGGTAGTAGTACAGTCCAAGATTTGCTGTTGTTTGGCCTTTATTTTTGACAAGGATGTGCAAACGCATTATGTGCAGTTGTTGGGCCCAGAGCACATTTTGGAAACACTTTAGTACAGAATATAGTATATTGCACTGAGGCATCCTCAGTTCAAGAAGGAGCGCTACCGCAGGGCCTTTATCCCCACCGCTGTCAGACTGTACAATAAGTAACTTTAAGTCACCAATGCACTAGGACTAAAAAACCTGCACTACTATTGCCACTGTTTCTTTAATTGCCACTTTTTAATTGTACATAATATATCCTGAACAGACTATATTTTTTACCTCTAACATGTTTGCACACTTCTGTCTTTTGCACAAATCTGAGTGATTCTATCTACTGTATGCCAAATGTGAAAATGTGACATGTAAATTTCTCCTGTGTGAGATCAATAAAGTTTATCTTACAGTAGGACTTTGCTGGATGTCCATTTATTTGCATGTGTTTTGTATGTTCAATTAGTGCACCTGGCCCATGGAAATACCTTGGTTTTTGGCGGATGCATTTTGAGACCTGCTACACATACAAACACACACACACACACACAGTCATTCTAACATGCACACCTTACCTGTTTTGACTGGCGTATATCTGTCTTTATTTGCAAAATATAAAATCTAGAAACTGGGACTATGCTTTGCGCTTATGGCGCTGGAGAAAAAGAAACAAAATATATGATTCATCAATTTACAGGTTGGTGCAGGATATTTTCTGGTTTATATTTGCAACCACCTATTAACTAAATTCAAACTTTGTGAAAGACTTTGAGGCAGAGTTTGTGCTCTGTTTAATGAAACGGCTTTTTATGGTACGCTAATGCTACGCTAATGTGATGCTAACACCTGTTTCATTTGTGTTTATCATGCTAAGGTCACATCAACAGCTCAGAAGGAAAGAGTTGTGTCGCAGAAGTGCTCGTGACGTTATAATAGACACAATTAAGCAGATGGCCTTTTGTTTTGTTTACAATTAGTGTGACGTCCAACAGCCCCATTAGACCCCGGGCGAGAGGTTGACATCTTCTGAAAACGGCGGGTGATTCCAGGACACGAGTGAAGCAAGACAACGGAGGTACATTTATTTTTCTTGCAAATGAATTCTTATATAAATGTACCCGTTATTAAAAGCAGCATGAAAATGATCATGCATTTATGATGAAAATCATGATAAATGGAGCCAAACACATCAACAACAAAGTGACTATCGGAAAATGTACCGTCTTTAAAAGAAGTGCCTCTTCTACTGCAGGTTCAAGGCTTCAAGCATTTTTCACACTGTTGTCAGGAAAACAAAATCAAGCTCAGTTCCCAGGCGGCATTCAGTCTGCATAAACCTGACAAGTGTTAAACCAGTTTTATACAATAGGTCTTTATCATTAGGGCCTTTGCATGGACTGGTTGACATCAGGGACACAGTTTGTACACTGTAAAAAGTTATTAAAAATAAGTTCGATATGTGCTCAAATGTTGCAAAAAAAACGTCTTCCTTTGAGCACATTTTGATTGCCTTAAAACAATATTTGCCAATGGCACAAGCAAAATTATCTTGCTTTAAAAGTGTAGAACTGTTGTTTAAAAAACTAAGCAACTGTTCTTGAAGTAAGACTAAAGGCTTGTCCCATTGGCAAATCTTGTTTTAAGACTCTTTAAGTCTTGTTTTGATAGTCAAAATGTGTTTGTTTTGACACACTCCTGTCTTTTCCGAGGTAAAAAGGTAATTTAACCCTCGTGTGGTGTTTGGGTCTGTGGGACCCTTTTTCATTTTTTATTAAAAGAAAAATGACTCACTGGCTTTGGCTCATTTTCTGTGAAGAACATATATCAGAATTCATTTTTAATGACCACACACCATACACCCCTCTATACATTTCTATTACATGGCAGATGTTCGTAGTCCACTGGACCCGGGACAAATAGAAGTTTGGAAATTGACCTTGAAGCCTTGGTGTAAATAGGGGGTAATAAAGCAGCCGAGTAACAGACAATGTGGGGCTTAATGTGAGCTGTAATCTCTGCCACAGTGTACTATAATACTGTCACACAGAGCAGAGGGGCACAGAACCCTCACTGCTCCTCTGTGACTCTCACCCACAACCACAGGGACACATCCAGGTACGTGTGACGGCTCCTGCATATACTCATAGAACCGTATGTGAATAACTTTGATTCTATGAGCGGGACTGGCCTGAAGGGGCTCCCTTAATTCCACGTTTACATGAGGCACACGGTGTTAGCGTTGTGTTAGCGTTGTGTTACCGGTGTTCTCCAGCCTTTTGAGCCGCAACACACCTTTTTCATTCAAAACAATCACATGGCACTTAGCTGAAACTGATACCTCTGTCAACACTGCAGTCATTATCAAGTGCTAGAAAAACAAACAAATGCAGAAACATACCTCTCTAATCTTTTCACATGATCATCAACTACTTTCTTTTCACTTTATTGTGACCAATAGTCACAACTATTTGATTAAATAATTTTCATTCCTAATCTGAGGGGGTTGAATATTAGATATTTGGATGGAGGGGTCAATCGCACATTTTAGATTTTTGGTCTGCGAAGCATTTCAACAAAATGTACATAAACAATGTAAATTGATGAGAAATAATTATAATACATTTAATTTATTCTATTTCTTTCCATACACTCAAGGTTGCCTTACATTCATTCATTCATTTTCATCCCCTTTATTAGTCCATTTCTGGGTCGGGGGGGGGGGGGGGAGGGGGTGGCAATGAGAGCTGCCACCCAATGCTCATAGCACCAGTCCCTCCTGCAGGTGGTGGGTCCATGGGAAGATGGCTGCTACGTTAGCGGTGACACAGCCTTGGTCTTTCAGCAGGAGCTTCGGGCAACGTGGGGTTAAGTGTCTTGCCCAAGGTTGCCTTATATATCAAGTAAAAAAGTACATGCAATGCTTAATTGACACTAGAAAACTAATGAACTCTTCTTCCTCATCTCTTCCTGCGTTATACAGTAGTGTAGTGTCATATCAGTCCTGGGTTTAGAAAGGCGTGGGTCTTTGCTGTTCCTTATTCCAAGTTGATGATGGGGTTGTTTGGACACATAACTGCTCTGGCCCTCGCTGGCCCCAGAGAGCCAGTGGACTGCGGAGCTGCTCCTTGGCTGAGGCTAAATAAAACATTGGGACTGTAAGTGGGTGAGTTGACTCTCAGTTGCTCTCAGGGTTTGCAGACAGCTGGTTAGATCTCTTTGTGTTGTGATTTATTATTCATCGGCACATTTGGCCGTGCAGCAGTAATTGCAGCATGCAGCCACGGTGCCGGAGTCTGATGGTGCACAAATGAATAAATACATTGAGACGCTGGGGCCATTTGAACGCTTGACATTTACTGATGAGGCAATTAAGAGTGCAGCACAACACAACCTGTGGCCCCATACTGCACACCATACATTATGCATCAAATGAACATCTATTTATGAACAAAGAATGACTTTGGACGTGTATTGTTTCAGGTACACACAATCAACATCAGAGCTACATTCCCATTCACAAAGTAAACTCATCGGACACACACAACATGATATTTTACTGAACATAAATATCTACCTTTTACATCTCTTCTCCAAGCACAGCCGTGAAAGTGCACAGTCATAAAAACACAAAGCGAAACAACAGGACGTAATTAACAACTCTGAACTGATCTTAAAGTTGTGAAAAGCACATTATGGCTTCCTAAAAATCATAGCAATAAACAAAATACATGGTACTTATATGGCGCTTCTTGGACACTCAAAGATGCTTTATGAGGAAAAAAAAGTTAATCGCCAACAAATAGTTGGGATGGTGGGATTTGAAGTTGGTATATTGTCCATGTACCATTGTTGGAATTGTTCATTTCCTGAGATTGTTGATATCATTTGTTGTTACCATGTAAGAGTTATTCGTTACGCCACCATTATACAACATTGTACAAAATAGCAGTGAAGCTTAACACATTAATAACTGGTTAGGGCAGGCATGTCCAAACTCAGGCCCGGGGGCCAATAGCGGCCCTCTGTGTCATTTTATGTGGCCCTCTGCCATGCTAACCCAAAGTAGTAATCCTTTTATTGCCATGTGAGTAACAGGAAGTCACAAACTAGGGATTTGCTTTGGCTCTCGGTGCAAACAAGTTCAAGCAGAATAAAATCAAAAAGGCATGCATAAATAAAAATCTACATAAATGTTTTCAGTTTACTATATAAAAGATCAATGTAAACTCAAAAACTCCTAAACTCAATAAAACTCATAAACACAAGTTGACTGTGTCATCCATCCAACTTCAGCTCAGCCAATATAGACCTTGTTCTAAAACCCAGTACGTTGTTGACTGTGTTTGCACATATTGTACTGATTTGGTTTTTGATTGTGTCGTTAATGGTGCTGGTGAAATGGTAAATATTTGTCATTCAGCCAACTTCAGCTCTCGTATACATCATCCTAAAAGCTCAGAACAGCCCAATGCAAGTCAAGACACCTCTTCAGTCTGTGATGTCGGCTCCAGGACTAGTCTGGTTAGGGAATTAGGGTGGGACTAAATAAATACTTTCTGCATTTGTACATGGAGAATATACAGTACATTAACTTTTTGTCCTCATCTTTATCTTTATCCTTTTGCACAAATATGACTTCACTGCATTTGTCTACCGTGTACTTATCTGTGCCAATGCCTGAAATAAATGAACAAATAGAAAAACTAAAATTAAGTTCTTATCTTTTGACACTTGCAGGAGTCCTTACACACTCCTTAAATCGGGGGTTATTCCCTGCCGTGAGTTATTTTCACAACAATAGACAAAACTGTTAACATGATAATTGCTCTGTAAGTATCTTTTCAACATTCAATTAGGCTTATGTAAATTTAGTTGCAAAGGGCAGGGTTAAAAAGGTGTTGTACCTTATGTGTACGATGCAAGGGAGCGAGAGATGCCCTTCAAACCCCTTACACCAACTTATTTTGATATTGAATTTGTTTGAGTAGCCCTTGGAGCACAAACAAAATGGTTGGACTATTTTTGTGAAGCTGAGGCCCTGTTTGACTATGACCTCTTATGACTGATTTACTCCATTTATAAGTAGGAACAATCTCTGCACTGAGAAAGAGCAAACTGCAGTGAGGGCCTTTCTGTGTGGAGTTTGCATGTTCGCTGCAGGTTTCCTCCAGCTGCTCCGGTTTCCCCAACCACTAAAAACAACCCAAGCAACAATCTGCTGTATTTATGGACTAGCTGTCTATAAATGCCACCGCCCCATTAAAAATAAACAAATCATTAAACAAAGTCAGCCTGTCAATCTGCGAATAGGACTTTTGACTGTAAAATGACAACAATTCCCTACTCCTTAGCTATAAATCCCCATTCAAATCTGAAGCAAATGTCACTTGGGAAAAGATTTGCAGGCCTGCCATATTAAAAAAAACCTCCACGCTGAACACACGTTAAATTCCTGTTTACTTAGTTGCTACATTTTATTTGTGAGTTTAGAGTAAAAATTAAGAAAAATAGGGAAACACGTCTTTGGGTTACATCCCATGTCCAGGAGCTCAATGGTTATAGATAAGATAGACTTTATTGATCTCACACTGGAGAAATGTAAGTCTCAAATTTGGCATATATAGAGTCACTCAGATTGGGCAAAAAGAAGTGTACAACATTCTGAAGGTTAAAAATATAGTCTGTGCTGGATGAAATATTTTACCCTATGACTGACATGAAAATAAATACATGTTTTTTTTCAAATGTTTTTTTATTTTAACCTAACTAACCATCCCCGGGTCCCCGTGCGCCTTTTTCGCCCACCCCTCAGTGACTCCACCCCCTTCTACTCAGATGTGGATGCTAGAAAAAGGGGCCAGCAACAATGTGACAGACAAAACACAGCCCCTCAAACGCTCTTGCTCTTGCTCGGCTGGTAGTAGTGGATCTTTTTTTTTTCCTCAATGAAGTGCGATCCAAACAGGTCTGCCTTCTCCCAGTCCTGCCGCGCTATGCACCCAGGAACCGCGCGATCTCCAGCGGCTCCGGCCCCGGCAGCATCCAGCCAAGAGCGGCACAGTTTTTAGGTAAGGGCTTTGTTCGTCTATGCGCAGGATTCCTCATTCAAGCTCGCATGTGCTCGGTCTGCACAGGACTCAAAGCGCGGGCGTGAGATATATACATACATGCATGCATTATCATCATTATTATTATTATTATTATTAACGATAGAAATGCGATGCCGAGTTGGACACTACAGACTTGGCTCCAGATTGATCATATTTGTGCAGATTTTGCGTGCTGTTCCGTACGTGCAACGCCAAAGAATGAATGAATAAACAGGAGATGCGTGCTCGTCTTTTGCAGCGTTGTGTTTTCGTCCAGATTTAATTGCGATGTTCTCCGCACGTCTACAGAGATAATACTTCACACTTCAGTCTCTGCATTCATAAAACAGGCCCCCAACAACTTCACACCTAAAGACTACATACGGGGGACTTCTCTTGTCTATACGCACGCTACAGGCTGGACTCACGATTCGATTTCCTTGCGATGATATTTTTAATCGATTGGTCAAACAATGCATTGGATTGTGCAGAGAGGTTGTTGTTTTAGTAGTTTCTATACTGTTGTTTTTAAATGAGGGTTGAGAAGTGGCCACTGGAGGCTTCAAGACGGTCAATATTCACAAGAAGGTCCATCTTTATTAATTCATTATTTTTCCTTTTAAGATCAAAGTTATGCTGCTGTCTTTGCTTAGAGTCTGTACTACTGTAATATGACTGCTGTAACCATGTCCGCTGGAATGTTCACTTTGTGGGACAAATACAGGCTGTTATCTCATTATCTGTGGCGATTTTCTTGATAAAGTGATTGATTTCATGTTGTTGATGCTCTTCTACATTGTGGTGATCCAAATTCATTAGTCCACAAGATGATAGAGAGAGGCCGCTTTTGATCTCATTATTCACTCAGTAACCATGTTATTCAGATTCAGATTAAGACTACTTCTCTATTCAGTTCAAAAAATAAAATCAAGGAAATATATGTGACAGTGTAACAATCGGAAACGTGTTGTGTGTTGTATCTTGTTTAGTGTGATTAATTACTTATTATTGAATTTGATTTAATAAGGTCGATTAGGGGCAGCCACAGTGAGCTTTGGCTTCAGCCTGTGCCTGGTCATGCACAGACTAATTTTTGTTATTGTGTTTGTTTTAAACTGGATTTAAACTGGAATGACTGTGAATGACCAAACGACAATAAATTAACAAAAAATAGTTTATTTATCCCACCAGGGACAATTCGCTTGAGCAGCATGGGGCATAAAAACATGAAAAAGCTCAGATAATCAAAGAAAATGTAACAGTGTCAGACAGAAACAGTCTTGATCACTACCTTTAATCAAATATTGAAAGTAGCTTTGAATGGAAGTGCCTGTTTTGACTGAGAAACCATCTACATTGTATTATAAGTTTGATAACACCACAACATGATAACATTCTTGTTCGGAATACATGACTTTACGTAGCACTTTATGGCCTGATCTACCGCCTTCACCTTGTAAAGCCTTTCACTCACCAGCGTGAAAAGTGTGACTGTGTTGCTTGGTTGTTGTGGGGGCTGCCATGCATTGCCCTTTTCAAGTGTGGCCAGAGTAATCTGAAATGACCACAGGCAGATTATACCGGGCGCCAGGTTTTTGCCATTTTCCCTCAGTGTCACACGTCACCTTCAGGAGGCTGCAAAAACAAAAGGCTGCTCGAAAAACAGCTTTCGTTTTGATGTAACCATTAAGATTAGGGGTGGGAATCTTGGGGCGCCTCACGATTCGATTACTAGGTATGGACAGCCCATGCTTGATGATGTGTGTGCTGTGCATGCGCGCTCTTGGTCCGTTCACTATTGCATTTCAAAGACTTACTGTATTTCAGTTCCATCACATTCACTTGGCAAATTTAAATAATCTGAATTTGGATGTTTGTGGATCGTTCTCGGTACTTCCGCAGCCGAATCGCGATTAATCTAACAATTGGAAATTCCCCCCACCTCTAGTCAAGATCATCTCAGTCTCAGTTTGTGCAGCCACTCTTTGGAACGGTTTAGCAGAAATTAAAAACATGTTCAATTATGATTCAATAAGTAAGTTGAAGAAAGACTACACTGTGATTACAGGATGGTTCGATTCCACCAGTTTATCTAGTTGGTAGTTATGTGTCCGACCGATCTATATTTGCTTTCAAGCCACATTATTCTGACCAAAAATACGTATGCATCAGACTCACCACACTTCAGGCCACACTCAGAGGTCTACCATCACAGTACTAACCAGGTCCTGCCCTGCTTTGCTTCAGAGCTCTATCAGGATCTGCACGATATTGTAAATTAGAGCGATATTCGATATGAGTGTTTAGTATTTCGATAATGATATTATTGCGATATTTTTGTCTTCCACCTAAAATCGCAATCTGCATTGAAACCAGTGGGGGAGGGTCCCGGCTCAAAAGTGGCCAAAATAACGTGCGCTGACATGCTGCAATACCACCCCGGGCCGTTGGGGGTGGACCCAGAAGAAGAATTAGCCAATGCTAACATATAGCGTTGGCAAACCTCTCAAAAACGTCTTTACAGGATGGACCAAAAGTTGGCTCTTGGCCCAAAGCTCCGCTCCACATGTGTGTCAATGCTGAGGGGGGTGGATTTTTTTGGTCCACTCTAGTTTACTTGCTGTGAATTTTTGAAGTCTCTCGTTCAAATGAATGGAGCTGCGCCGGCTAACGCATGCGCAGATGCGTTTTTTCACAATTTTCTTGTGGGCGGGACCACTCGCGGCCATTTTGGATAGCTCCAGTAGAGCACATTTTTTGGCCCATTAGTTAAAACGGCGGAGATAGGCGTGACTCTGTACGTTAATATATACAGTCTATGATTGAAACGCAAGACACAAAAAACAAATAATCAGCACAACATCACTGACATTCACATGCATATATTTATATACTTATTTGTTTGTTTGTTGTTCTTTTTGAATGTTGATGTGTCTGTCTGTTTTGTTGTCTTTAATAAAGAAAGAAAAATGAATAAATAAATATCACGCATCTCTTTGATATGGATATTGCGCACACCAATATCGCAATAACAATATTTTAACAATATATCGTGCAGCCCTACTGCAGATTCACCGCCAACCGATGCAAATTATCCAACATATTGGACAATCCAACAAATATGAGTTCAACCAATTAGATTGCTTGTTTTGAGTGTTCTGCCTTTAGCTTGAAGTGAGTAATGGGACAGAGGTGTATGGAGTGTGTTTGGGCCTGTATCTTGCGTTATCGTCCAACTGCTTGTCCAACTAATAGAGAAATACTCACCCTTCCATACCATCCCACCTCTGCTGCCTGCTTCTGTTACTTTGATACTACGCCACATGCCTTTGTACATTTATTCCTGTTACGGCGAGCTGCTTACTTGTTGCCAGTTTGTGTTTTTTCAATAACATCTGCATCCTCCGGTTTCCCACACCTCCATAATCACCGTTGTTTATGTCGACTGCCACCTCTTGGTCTCCACAGCTGCCTCCAAAGTGCCGCCTTGCCTCCGTCCACAGACGGTGCAGGTGTGAGAGAGTGAAGCTGCACCATACTCCCCTTTTTACAATCCCACCGTTGAACATCTGCGACTGTCTTTCCCAACACGCCCCAGTTTGGTTGGAGTTCAAATTTTTACTGAATGTTATGGGCTTGGCTCGGCCGGTCACTATAATTACTCTATTGACTTGTTCAATAACTGATTTACTATCATAATTATTTTATTCTTCCCACAGTAGGGAAATGTCATCAGTTAGGAGCACACAATACAAGATAAATAAAGCAACTCTATACTAAAATAAAATAAAATCTCTAAAGAAGCTAAAAAAAGAAGCAGAACATTTCTATTCTTTGCATAGTAAGGAAAGAAGCATTATTAGAAAAGGTAAAACAATATATTTGGGCTCAATATTTATCACTTGTACATTGTTAGTTAGTTAGTTATTTATTTAAAAGGACAACGGACAGGTACATTAAAAAGATGGCTGCCCCAGATTTAGCACAATGCTAATTTCCATCTGTAGTCCTTATACAATCAAAAATACAATTAAAATACATAACAGAGTTAATTAAAATACAAAACATAGACAATAAACATTTGTGCAATATATAGTAAAAGTGCAGATGAAAAGTGCAAATAAAAAGTGCCAGTTGCCTTCATAAAGTGCAGAATGACAAAGTGCAACAGTTTTCAAAATTATTTTGTAGCTATACATGATTAGCACATAGATACAATAGTTTTTAACACTAATAGTGTGGTGGCCATCAGACAATACCCGCGAGGGTAACACCTGATGGCCAAGTACCCATCTGGTACTTTTAGTGCGAGCAGGACTGTTGATCTAAAAGCCAGTCTTTAACTGCCCTTGAAAAACTGTGGAAATCTGCATTGTTCAATTCTTGATTGTCTGGGAGCCCATTCCATTCTTTAGTGGCTTTGTAGGAAAAGGCTGATTGAGAGAAGGCAGATAGGTGACATACTTTTACTCATTTCTCTGTAAAAGGATTAATTCATTATGGATTAATGGGTCTAGTTCCTGCAGTTTCTTAGTTCATGATTTTTAAGAAAATGGAATTTAAAAAAAAACAGAACTTGCCGAAGTGACATAAAGTAGGTTCCTTATTATCATTTGTTGCAATAGTTTCCTGAATAAAAATGTTGTTTGTGAAAGTAGCTGTTGTGTCAGAGAGTGGTGGTTGCTGGTGGTTCCGCTGGGCACAGAGGGCAGATGCACGTGAAGTGTGGATGTGTAGTAACCGTCCTGTAACTTGCTAATGGCACCACAGTTTCTAGGGCTTTACTCTGTGGACGCGACGACAAGGACATTTTCAGACAGTGGTCATTGGAAATGTTTACTCTAGCAGCAACTGAATGAGCTTATAGACAGAAGAAAATACTCCTCTCACTTCTGCGAGCCGATTCATGTTTGGGCCTTGAGCATATTGTGCAATGAGCGATTACTCAAAACTAGTCATAAAGTTAAGGGCAAATGCACTTCTTGTATTTGGTCTCAAATCAAATGTTAAATTCCTTTCACTTGATTTACTAAAGTATATATATATATATATTATATATATTTAGTAGAGTGTAGTTTAGGATACATACATACATATAGGTATATAATGTAATTTTACGACTTTATTTAAAACAACTCTACATATATCTATATAATGTATCCAGCCCCATTGAGATGGATCATCTCTTTTTTGAGGGTTTCCTTTGTTACATATGCTTAAGTATATATTTGTCTATGTATATACTTTTTACAGTAAGCAAAAATATAGAATGTGGAAAAAATTTACTATTTCCGAACAACCGGTGGACAAGGGCTGCGACGAGTCCAAGACTTCTCCTAAAAGAGAAAAAAGACAGAAAAATATATATGTACGCTCCTCAGAAGCATGAACTCACAAAGACTAAAATGTTTTAACAATGGGTAAATGATACTTTGATTTGTGGTCAAATATAAATTATTATCACAGTTCAGTACTTTGATAATCGCCAGTGAAAGCCCTAAAAGTTGTCTGAAGGGAGATCAAACCATGACTGTTGTGTGCATTCAAACTATCTCTACAACAGCGATCCAACTCAACTGAAGATAGTGATAATGTGAAGTGTACATGATCTGTATCCGGATCTACTTGTGGAATGATTAAGTAAAAAACGGTTCGTCCCAGATTTATGCAGTTGACCCCATTTAAAACGCCTGTGTCTGGAAGTGCGGAGGATACAACACTAGACACAACGGAACTGAGTTATGAGAAGACAAATCAATAGCCGCACTGTTCATAAATGATGCAGAATTCTGTTTATGCCACTGTTTTGTTTGTGTCCAATTAACTAGCTAAAAATAAATGAGGTTATACGCGACAGCAAGGATGGAACAGAAAGACAATTTAGCAGGAAACATTGCAGCACGTCGGAGAACCTTCTCAATATTTCACAACTGCCCAGAAACGTCACTTTGATTTAGGCAGAAGATGAAACCTCCCCACCGTCAGAAAAGGGTTAGACGCCGAGCTGTATTAAAAGTTTCTAATTGAATATTAAGATGGATGACAGCTACTTGAAGCATGGCTGTTTCTAGGGACACACAATCAATGCAAGTCACAGTTTCTCTCTTCTGTGAGGTGGAGTAGCACTTAGGGACTTTTGAGCTGCTAAAAGATTCACTTAGCTGATTGATGTTTTTGGCACGCAGCTATGTTGTCAGATGGCCATTCCCAACTGAGTAGATGCCCCAAGAATCTTGTAAAAGTATTTCAAATGTTCATGAATGCTGCATGCTTTTCACAGCGAAACAGTCCCAAGATTTGACAACTTTTTGACAACCGAAGATACTTTACATGCAGGTGGAAAAAGCCCATTTTCTTAACATGTGAAACTAATGTATGACAGAGACATAACCATGGACTTTATATAGATGGACTTTGGTAACCCCCTAGCTCAATGAACCCCAATTCTTGGGTTTCATTAAACTGGCCAGTAGGGGGCGAATGAGCAGAGGTGGGACGACTCAGTTTTGCTCCCATTGAAAACCATGTAAAGTCTGTTTTGGAGTCAAAAGGCACTCCTCCTGTGAGGTGTACGGTTGTTGTAACAGTCTTAATTGGGAGGGGGACACTCAATTTTAAGGGAATACTAAAAAATATTTCTCAAAAGAATCTTGATTTTGGGCATTTTTGGAAAGAAAAATAGAAGAAATAGCTGCGTTTCATTCGGATGGCCTGCAGGGGGCACTTATCTGGGAAAGCCTTGATCCACCTCGGCCGCCTCATTTGAGAGATTTTTTCAAAGTGTCCTCCTTTATATGAGCCCACAGTTGGAACACGGAAGAAACGTCTTTCTCTATATTTGCACGCTTGCTTCAACCGTACACCGCACAAAAACATGGCATTTGGACAGCGCTTCTTCTTCTACTATATCTCCGTGTATAAACCCGGCAGGCCTCACCGCCAGGGTACGTCACGTTCTGTCCTACGTTTGTTATTCGCGCCACTGCCTTGACGTCATATGAAACCCAAGAATAGGGAAGTGCTCTTGGTGAAGTTTTGCTCCAACTCACTCTGGCTCCTATTCACTTGCATTGAAAAGTAAACTCCTCCAGCTCAGTAATCGTTTGCGTCACACTCATTTTTGGCTTTTTTTCTTTTTACATGATCTTTGTAAATCCAGATATGTGTCTTAGAAACTGACAAATCAAAAGCCTTCTGTCACGTGTGTGGTGGGTGCCTTTTATGATAAGCTCTTTGGTTTCCATTACACATTTTCCATCTTCGTGTATAGATGTATTTAATAACAAAATGGGTGAAATAGATACGCACATCACATAGGATCTAGAATTTGTTCAACACTTCAGAAGCAGGGGTTTTTATTGTCCCACAGAGGCTTAAAAAGTCTGAGCTTTGAATCTGTAAATGTGGAAATAATACCTTAAAATTAGGTACCGCTTTTGTTTGGAAATCTGTCAATTTTTGTGTTTTTCTGTCTTAAGTTTTTTGTCACGATTATTATTCCAATGTGGTTTTTAACAGCGAATAAACTGAATGCCACATTGTCCTTAAAAGTTTCATTCGACAATTTCTTTGGTTTTAATGAAGAAAGGAGGAAGTGATGCAACTGGCTCCAACAACACAGCACTCACCACAAATAAATCATTTTCACATTTGTTTAAGAAGCAAACAAACAATTACTAAAAAGGACTAACATGTTTTGTCCATGGAGTGTACAAACATATTCAAAGATAGAGATGCTCTCCATAATTACGGTTTAAGAGGATGCAAAACGAGATACATGTGCCAAAATGTAGAGCTACTTTCAATATGTATCAATATTTATGTGACAACTTAGCAGATTAATTAAAAACTTGTATTTAAAAGGAAGTACTGAAGTGTTTGTGCCTGTGTCTTATCTTTCTCTCTGTCTGTGTGTGTGTGTGTGTGTTTGGACTTGTGTGTTTGTGTATTGAGCCGAATGCTTCTGCTTCATCCAACCCCTCTTCAAACTGTGTATTTTGTGTCTCGTTTACTGTTTTTTTTATGTTTTCCTTTGTATAAAATGTATACATTTGAAAAAGGTATGGCTGCCGGTAGGTCTGTGAATTAGGCTGTGGTCATGTATTTTCCATATGGTCTTAAAAAACGGAAAAAAAGCTTGAATAGGAACCCTGTAATCACTTTGGTAAAATACCATTTCGTCTTGTCACATCTTCACCTCAGTCCTTTCCTTTCTCTCATCTTGCGGCTAAATTAATCCTGGTTCAGCTGCGGTCCACACCCGGATGACCTTTCCAGTTTTACCGGACTCGCTGGTGGTCCCTGCGTTCTTCCAGTCCGCTCCGTACTCCCATACTGTACATGATGATTACAGTATGAGTCTGGAGGTGTAATTTCAGCTGTCTCAGTCACCAGAGCAGCAGTTATCTGAGCTCAGTCGTCCCAAAGCCAAACCATGTGGGCCAGCTGCGCCTCTCACTCCTGCTGCAAAGGCCCGTGGCTCTCATTCATGCGCTGCCATCCTCTGCACGTCTTACACTGGGGGAGGTTGTTTGGGTGTCCTCCTCCTATACCATCACATGTCTTGTGTCTGAGTGAGTCGTGAGCTGCTTATGGCGGATGGCTTTCATAGCGGCTCCAATAAACTGCTATTGACGAGCCGTGCTTAGTGTCCAGGGGTCACTCACGATAAGGCACGTTAAGTCCACTGGAAACGACTTTTCTCAGGACACGGGCAAAATGTGTGTTGTTTATATTTTAACTATATCATCGTTAGGTTGTAGAGTTAAACTATAAAGAAAAACCAATGAAAATTTAACATGGTCTTGGATAATTCTGCAAATCATGTGCATGTCTTTTTATATGAATTAAATAAGACCATACAAATACTGATGTTAGTTTTGTTTCCCATCCACAAGGGACAATACTTGAATGCAGTAGCTAAGAAACCTAATTTAAAAGTGATTAATAACCTAACCGTGCTAATTCATTTGTAAATAGAATACACATTTAGATGCACCTGCTTCTCTGTGTTGGTGACTCCAAGGTCCAAGGTGCATATGGAGACTTTCTCTCCTCTCTAAATCTGGCTGTACCTGTTCTTTCATGATATTTATGACCCATCATGTGAGGCTGTATTTTCTCCCGAGGACCTTGCTGTTGGCAGCCTGTCTTAGACAGGGCTCTCTGCTCTCTGAAAGCCCATCATCAAACCATATTGCACTGTGATTTATCCAAAATGGAGCCACAAAGGCCAGGATGATGCCAAGCTTTCCTGGACACTTACACAGACATTTGTTTATTGCCTGTTTATATAAGATTACTAGTGGAGCTTGTACTCCAAGTAATCCCTATTCAAAATGCATTCAAAACTAGTCATTTTACCATGAAGATCACATTGAGTACGTTTACCAAGCGTAAGCATACGGAGAACGTCAATGTCCTTTCTAAGTCAGTCAGATCTGGTCCTGTTCCTGCAGAGAGTCCTCCCAACTGATGAGTCTCATAACTTTGCATTAGCAACAGTATTACATTATAATCAATCCAGTGGCAAATGTATTTATACAACATTGTTTACTGTGAGCTTTTAATTTCCACACATGCTCATCTGCAGTCGTGTATTTTCTGCAGCAAAAGTAAATGCACCCTGTGTCTTGCTTTCGCTGCACATAACAGGAAACGTGTGAGCGACGATGTATTTCAAAGCAAAGATCAAAGTGGGCGAGTAGTTTATATGTGTCCAGATACATGTTTATTAGATGCATTTGTTGTCCCTGTGCTCTTAAATAGAAAGATAGATAGTTTATTGATCCCCGTAGGAGAAATTCAGGTGTCCAGCAGCAGAAGACTCATCCATATTTGTTTTACAGTCTGACAGCTGAAGGAACATAGGATCTCTTGAAACGTTCTAGTAGTTTTTAGTAGTAGTACCCTTGTTGTAGCCTACAATATTACAGGTACGATAATAAACACATTTAATTCTGTGTTATAATGTAAAACAAGACACTATTGACAAATTACACAATCCAATTAGCTTGACATGCGTAAAGTCCCTTAACATTTAAAACACCACTATAGTAACTCTGTGACAATTCTGTGTTCACATTACTTGCATCTGACTTTCTCCTGTCGGCTGCTGTCGTTCTGAATGAATCTCAGTGGTGCCGTCTGCGTGCTGCTGTGTCAGTGGCCCTAAATGAAACGCGTCCTATGGCCTGGTAATTACAAGGGGCTCCCACTTCACACGGCGAGCGTTTGCAGGCACAGAGCCGGTAATTGGAGCAGCCCCAGCCTTCTCCAGGTGTGCTCAAGCATTACAGTTTTAATGGACACGTAAATCCATCACTTCCTGTGGGGACGCTCTGAGTGAATCATTGTATTTGAAGGTGAAAGGTGTGATTTGTTGCTGTGTAAAGAAGGATAAGCCAAGTATTTCCATCATCAATGCTTAGCAGAAGCTTATAACCGCAATCATATCATCCTTGGCCTTGGCAGGGAGGTAATTTGTGTCTGCTTATTACTATTATTTATGAGTTTGTCTCCATGATAGCCGCATAACAACAGAAACATAAGGTCGGTGATGCATTTTAGATTGGATGTCTGCTTTGCTTTCTTACACCGTTGTTGAACATTAATAATTCCAAATACAGTTCCAGAGTCTGAGCATATTATTCCTATGCAGCCCTAGCAGTGGCATGCTCCTAAACAGTTAGTTTCAAAGAGAATTTTTCCCCCGCAGAGGTTGTGCCAAGTGTGAAAGGCGTCTACCTCTCTTTAATGATTCCATGTAGTCATTTCTCTGAGAGATTAATGACACTCTGAGTGGGACTTGCAGACGACTCTCTACATTTTCCCTGGTTTGATATCATCAATGCTGTGGCTGCAGGAGGATGGACTGGACAAGCCTAATCAAATTCTCTGTAGGATCCGTCTTTAATGGAGTTTAGGACGTTCCAGTCTGACCTTGACGAAGCGAATCTTAGAGCTGCGAGGTTCCCGACCACAAATACGAAAAAGCACTGACGCATGAAGATTAAACATATCGAGTGTGTGATGGATCAGCAGATGACCTGAGGCAGAATTAGACGTTGCCAGCGAATGTCCAACAGTGAAAAGCCTTTACTTGTCGCTGGTATTAAACTGCATGACTGAGATATACACATTTCTGAGAGCAGGGAATGGAATATTGTGTGTGTGCAAATTGCATTCAAAGTTGAGCTATATTCAAGAAAATGCACGTATGGTAATTCCTCCTGCAACAATCTGAGCTGGGAGTGAGTTTTCAAGCAGAAATACTGTTGAGACATGACTCAACATTTCTAATACATTGTGAGTGGAATTGACTTTGCACGGTGATGTCTTACTTGTGCCTGTCCTCTTTTTTGTCGGTCCATGGTTGTTTTTTCGCCATGTCTTGTCTCTGGTTTTTACTTTTGAAGTCATTTTCTTATGCCATTTATTGAATTATGTGTGTTTAATGAATCCAGTGTGAGCTCAGTAAAGTCTATCTTATCTTGCAGTTCTGTTTTTGGCTCCTTCCGTACTTATCCGTGACATGTATGAATGTGTGGTCAACAACCAAAGGAAAACCAAATATTTCCTTTTGTAAATTTGTTCATAGGGCAGGGCTCTCGGACAATAACAATGGAGTCGTCAGCAGATTCCAGTGACAATCACACACTATAGGGCAGCTCTATTTTCCAACCTTCTCCCCTTATTGGTTTGTCTTTCTCTAAGGCTCTAAGTGACAAGAAGAAGTAGGCTTGTCACAATAATCATCTGCACAGTTTTTACCTCTTCATAGCGACTTAAACCCCCGGATCAAAGAAAGTGATATGAGAGATATAGTCAATAACTTTACCACTGTTATGCTACAACCGTAAATGTAATTAGATGGTCTTAGTCGTGGTGGCATGGCATAGTAACACAAATCCACTGACATTCATTCCTGGGAGTTTTTCCAGTGTCGCTCCAGGCTCACAGAGGCATGCCTGGCTCAGTCGCCCTAAGAATCCTGCTCTCTCTGTGCCGCAGCCGCTTGAATCTGAGACGGAGGAAGTGAAACGGCCGTGGCTGCACTTTTTTACAGTGTTGCGCTGCCAACAGTGGTCGTGTGTAGTTGTGTGTAGTCATGTGACAGGGCTGCAGGATGTGAGTGGCAGGTCGGGGTATGGCTGGAACGAGCTGTGTGCGCACTGGGCCCTGATGCTCCACATGCTGCTGGTCCTGCCGCACTTTTACTACTCACTCGCAGCTCGGATTTTACGATGCGTGTCTGTGGTGAAAACAGTTTTAATGAAGCAGATTATGATCCAATCAAGTTGTGACATGTGGTGTTTTTTGACCGATCTTTAATCATTATATAACCAAATACTTTACTGCTGCTGCTGTGTGTGTGCCGACAGCTGTTTCCTCACTCAGATTGATCAATAGGATCAGTATGGACAGAAACGATTAACCCTATAGACGCCATAGTATGGTCCAAGGCACGTTCCCTACAGCGAGATGGCTTACCGACCTTTTTATTACTTCTTTTTCTGGTATTTTTTTTCAGTAGTCCTCTCTTTTAAAGTTCTAAGGCTTCACTGCTTGTCTGTTCCACGTCCAATTCCTAAAAAAAAAAAAGTCTTGCGCCTCAAGCAGTGGTCTTCAAACCGAACCTCAAAGGCCCAGTGTGGCTGCAGGTTTTTAATCCAGCCAAGCAGCAGCACACCACCAGATTCAGATTAAGATTCATTTTATTTGCCATTTGCAGTAAAACCACATTGGAATACATTTGCAACAGTCTCAAGTAATCCAGTCTTAAACTGCAGACTTGATGAAACGGGTGGGGTCTGGTTTGCTCCTGCTTGGTAGAAATGAAAACCTGCAGCCACAGTGGATTGAGGACCACTGGCCTAAAGGGTTAACCAATCACTATGAGGTGTCATTGGATTCTGTCTGACTGTACATCATCCAAGCCTTAGATAAGACTAAAGGGGAGACATAGACCAGTCATATCTGAACAGCTTTGTATCATATTTTCAAATGATTGTTGGCAATACTCTCCTGAGCCCTGCTTTATTTTGGTTTCATAAATGCATTTGCTTTATCCCAGCAGGAAGAGTCTTGTTACAAATCAGACCACAATATGCTGTCTTTATCTTCTGGGAAAACATGTGGTCTTTTACATTCTGACAGCTGATTGGCTGAGTGAGGTGGTCATCTCTTTTTCATTTTGTTGTCTGAAAAAGCTGATCTAAAGATGTGAAAACTACTGATGGTGAAAACTACTTCATGGATGTACGGTTTACATTTGGTCAAAATACAAGTCTTCACGTGCACAATTTGTTAAAACCTCACATTCATATTGCTCATTTATACAGGTCAAACACTCTCTATCTCTCTCTCTCTCTCTCTCTCTCTTTCTCTCTCTCTCTCTCTCTCTCTCTCTCTCTCTCTCTTTCTACACATGAGTGCAAGTTTGGTTTGATGATAACCATTTCTTTAAAAGGCGTGAGAACATTTAATAATTTGTGCTCAGCTCTGTGGACAGTGTGTTCCACTGACAAGTGGTCACACAAGAAAAAGCAGTTCCCAAAACCTGTCCTGCGTTTGTGGTTTCAAAGTTTGATAATTCAGCTTTAACTCTTTAACATTCACTCCTTGAAGAAGATGTATTTTTTTTTTATTTTGGGGATTTTATATAATGTAGGAGCACTTATTTGGTTTTATTAGTTTTTACATTTTTTGTTAAACCTTCTTAATTTTTATTATAGGCCTTTACCAAATGGTTGAGAGGCAGTTTGATGGTAAAAGTGCCAAAAAACCAAGTGAGATGTCCCAAAGAGGTATATTTCAGTCCCAAGCAAGTAGATATATTGACTCAAAAGGTGATCTATCAAATGGCTGAGGAAACCATTAAAGGGTTAATTACCTGTTTTCGATTTGATATACTATTGTTTCTTTTTAGTGGTGATTTCGGTCCACATAAATCCTAAGGCCTAGCGTACATCGGACTGGCAACTGATTATATCCGTAGCCTGTGAGTTGCTGCTCTGCACACATCGACAATCTGGCGAAAACGGGAAACTCCCAGTAGCAGACCAGTCTCGGGAATAACAGCGCGTACATCGACAGCAACTGGCCTCAACAACAGTGTGTTTTCTGCATAAACTGTAGAGGGCTAGCAATACACGCAATACACACACGTTGTTGGAGCGCGCACATCGGGTGATATCTCCGGATCTGAGTATAACTAGTTGCCGAAAAGTAGAACACGGTGGCAAAAAAGTAAAATCTCAATTTTACTTCCAGATTTGGACGATTTCGATTTTTAATCAATTTTCTTTAAAGTCGCCGAAGACAGACTTTAACACAGCCCTAGAACACAAAAAGCGCTCTACAAATACAAATTGTAGAAAAAATTGAAACTCAATACAAGTTTCCTTCAGCGAAAAGGCTCCCATTGGCCTCATCCAACGTCACACAGCCCAGTGAAGCGTGGCGTTGGCCTCACATCTGCATGGAGACTTGGATGTAGGTCACTGTAGGCAGATATGGGGGAGGAAGAGGAAGGTGAGGACGATAGTGAAGAGGCAGGCTCTCATTATGTCACTGAGTCAAAGGCCTGTGTAAACGCTGATGTGTGAGACTCATTTACAGACAGCAACACACACTGTACTTAGAAAACCTGGCAGAAAGATAGATTTTCAATAAACCTAGTGTGCTATATAGTCTCAGCGATATGTCTCCCGCTCACTCTCTCACCAGACAACATCAGAGAGACATTCATTTGCTTGGTACCGGACCACATCTCTTTATTACTACACTGATGATTGATAATGTGTCTCCGTCAACACGACATAACGACATGTTGTTGTGTCTGTGATCCGTCAGACTTTACACCTGTCGTTCTATATTAGATGTCACCGTACTTGCATGAGGAAGCCAGATCCAGTCAGACCTCTGAAGCGAAGCAGGGCAGGGATCACCAAGTGCCACGGTGGGACGGCTGCGGCTGTAAAGTGCCAAACTGTAGCTGTGTCCTTAGGCAAGACACTTCACCCATATTGCCTCGAAGGAGTCCGGTCCTCCCCCCTTGGACTGCCACCTTAACGTGGTGGGGGAGTTTGAGCACTCGGATGATCCTGGGAGCTATGCTGTCTGGGGCTTCATGCCCCTGGTAGGGTCTCCCATGGCAGACAGGTCTCAAGTGACGAGTCAGACGAAGCGCAGTCCGAAGCCAACCATGGACAGCACAACAACAAAAACCGTGACGTCGCCCGGCATGGCGCAGCCGGGGCCCCACCCTGGAGCCAGGCCTGGGGTCGGGGCTCGCAAGCGAGCGCCTGGTGGCCGGGCCTTAGCCCACGGGGCCCGGCCGGGCTCAGCCCGAAGGGATGACGTGGGCAGTCCCTCCTGTGGGCTCACCACCTGCAGAGGGGTCCGTGGTGGCGAGGTGCAGAGAGGACTGGGCAGCAGTCGAAGGCGGAGACCTCGACGACCCAGTCCACACACCCAACATCTGGCTCTTGGGACGTGGAACGTCACCTCACTGGGGGGGAAGGAGCCCGAGCTTGTGGGGGAGGTTGAGCGATACCGACTAGAGATAGTCGGCCTCACCTCCACACACAGCTTGGGCTCTGGAACCCAACTCCTTGAGAGGGGTTGGACGCTCCACTTTTCTGGTGTTTCCCGCGGGGAGAGGCGGCGAGCTGGGGTGGCCATACTCATTGCCCCCCATCTCAGCCGCCACGTGTTGGAGTTCTCCCCGGTGAATGAGAGGGTCGCGTCCCTCCGCCTCCGGGTGGGGGACAAGTCTCTCACTGTTGTGACGGCCTACGGGCCTAACGGTAGTGCAGAGTACCCGGCCTTCTTGGAGTCCTTGGGAGGGGTACTGGACAGTGCACCGCCCGGGGACTCCGTTATTCTCCTGGGGGACTTCAACGCCCATGTGGGAAATGCCAGTGACACTTGGAGAGGGGTGATCGGGAAGAGCGGCCCCCCTGATCTGAACCCGAGCGGTGTTCAGTTGTTGGACTTCTGTGCCAGTCACGGCCTGTCCATCACGAACACCATGTTCGAGCACAAGGGTGTCCATCAGTGCACGTGGCACCAGGACACCCTAGGCCGGAGGTCGATGATCGACTTTGTAGTCGTATCATCTGACCTTCGACCGCGTGTCTCGGACACTCGGGTGAAGAGAGGGGCGGAGCTGTCAACCGATCATCACCTGGTCGTGAGTTGGATCCGCTGGCAGGGCAGGAGGCCGGTCAGACCTGGCAGGCCCAAGCGTGTAGTGAGGGTTTGCTGGGAACGTCTCGCTGAGCCCCCTGTCAGACGGACTTTCAACTCACACCTCCGGGAGAGCTTCTCCCAGGTCCCGGCAGAGGAGGGGGACATCGAGTCCGAGTGGACCATGTTCTCTTCCTCTATCGCCAATGCGGCGGCTCGTAGCTGTGGTCGCAAGGTCTCTGGTGCTGGTCCCGGCGGCAATCCCCGAACCCGGTGGTGGACACCGGCAGTAAGGGATGCCGTCAGGCTGAAGAAGGAGTCCTATCGAGCAATGATGGTTCGTGGGACTCCTGAGGCAGCTGTCCAGTACCGGCAGGCCAAACGTGCCGCGGCCCGGGCTGTTGCAGAGGCAAAAACCCGGGACTGGGAGGAGTTCGGAGAGTCCATGGAGCATGACTATCGGTCGGCCTCGAAGAGGTTCTGGCAAACCGTCCGGCGCCTCAGGAGGGGGAAGCAGTTCTTTGCCAACACCGTGTATGGTGCGGGTGGAGGGCTGCTGACCTCGACTGGGGATATTGTCGGGCGGTGGAAGGAATACTTCGAGGTTCTCCTCAATCCCCCCGTCACGTCCCCCGTCCAGGAGGCAGAGGCTGAGGATGTTGGGGCGGATACTTCCATCTCCCTGGCCGAGGTCACCAAGGTGGTTGGCAGCCTCCATGGTGGCAAGGCGCCGGGAGTGGATGAGATCCGTCCTGACTATCTAAAGTCTCTGGATGTTGTAGGACTGTCTTGGCTGACACGTCTCTGCAACATCGCGTGGCGATCGGGGGCGGTGCCAATGGAGTGGCAGACCGGGGTGGTGGTCCCTCTCTACAAGAAGGGGGACCGGAGGGTGTGTTCCAATTATCGTGGGATCACACTCCTCAGCCTCCCCGGTAAGGTCTACTCCAAGGTACTGGAGAGGAGGCTTCGTCCGATGGTCGAATCTCGGATTCAGGAGGAGCAGTGTGGTTTTCGTCCCGGTCGCGGAACCCCTCTCCAGGTGGGTGGAGAGGTCCTTCCTCAAGTGGAGGAGTTCAAGTATCTCGGGGTCTTGTTCACGAGTGAGGGGAGGATGGAGCGTGAGATTGACAGGCGGATCGGTGCAGCGTGCGCAGTGATGCGGTCGCTGTATCGGACCGTTGTGGTAAAGAGGGAGCTGAGCCGAAAGGCAAAGCTCTCAATTTACCGGTCAATCTTCGTTCCCTCCCTCACCTATGGTCATGAGCTGTGGGTAATGACCGAAAGAACGAGATCGCGGATACAAGCGGTCGAAATGAGCTTCCTCCGCAGAGTGGCTGGGCGCTCCCTTAGAGATAGGGTTAGGAGCTCGGTCACACGGGAGGAGCTCGGAGTAGAGCCGCTGCTTCTCCACGTCGAGAGGAACCAGTTGAGGTGGCTCGGGCATCTGTTCAGGATGCCTCCTGGACGCCTTCCTGGGGAGGTGTTCCGGGCACGTCCCACCGGGAGGAGGCCCCGGGGAAGACCCAGGACACGCTGGAGAGACTATGTCTCTCAGCTGGCCTGGGAACGCCTAGGGGTCCCCCCGGACGAGCTTGAGGAGGTGTGTGTGGATAGGGAAGTCTGGGCGTCTCTGCTTAGACTGCTGCCCCCGCGACCCGGCAACGGATAAAGCGGAAGAAAATGGATGGATGGATGGAGTCCGGTCCACTGTGAATGGAGTGAAAGAATGTGTCCATGAAAGCGCTGCATAAAACCAATGAGATGAGATTTATGCATAAGTATTATTATTATTAATGAATGATTGTGTATTATTATTAGTTTCCAAGGCTGCAAAACAGCATGGGGCTAATTCTAATTCCCAAGTTAGTTATGGATGAATTATGTCCCATGTCAAGGTGTTTATTTTAAAGAAGAGAATGAGAGGAAAGCTTGACAGATGTTCAGTATTGTTTTAGTGCACTTTTGGTTTATTGATCATCTTTTGGATTTGTGGTTATTATTTACTTTTTCACATTATGGAGGTGTTTTGAACAATTACTTTTATCGAAATGGGTTTGAATATTCTTGTTCGGTAGTTTTCT
Source organism: Knipowitschia caucasica (assembly GCA_964034765.1). Taxonomy (NCBI): domain Eukaryota; kingdom Metazoa; phylum Chordata; class Actinopteri; order Gobiiformes; family Gobiidae; genus Knipowitschia; species Knipowitschia caucasica. The sequence continues at coordinate 18,954,186 of OZ035837.1, read as the reverse complement.
CTTATTAGTTCAGTTATGTTTGAATTGAAACCAACTGGACCAAACAGTTCTGTTGACTGACTGAGATAAGATAAACCTTTGTTCCTCCCTCAGTGGGGACCTACAGACCTATACTGTCTATGGTTATATCTAATCTTAAGGTAAAAGCAAACTGACCGAGTGATGACTCTAGTGTTTGCCTTTGTTTATGAGCACTTCCCTACTGGGCTTCATTGAGCGGTCAGCATTGTCCATCTATGTACAGTCTATAGGTGTAACGTGCCATGGTATCAACATTTATGGGCATTGGTCATATCTGCCCTTTATGGACCAATGGCTCTCGTGTTCTGATATAATTGCTATAATTGATATAATTTCCTGTGTTTGAACTGTTTTATTCTCTTATCTGTGTTTGCGAGTCGACGGCTTGTACATTTCTCAGTGATAGGTAAAGGAGCAGTACAGGGTATATAAAAATCTGGCCAAAAGTGGTACAGCAACTTCTCCTTCTGACTCAAATTGCCAGATATGCCGACGAATCCAGCCGGGACCATAATATCTGAAAAGACAGAGTTTTGTCAACAACAAATCTATAAACAACACCTTTTTCACAAAGGACCCAAAAGAAATCCTCGTTTTATTTGTCGTTTTGTTGTTAATGATTTGAGAATCTGCAGCCACTGTTACTTTACCAGTGAGATTAGCTCAACACGGTGAGTTCTGGCATACTTCTTTCTGATTGGTAAAACAATAGAGGGCGGGACATTGAAAAGATTTACTCGTCGTAAAACTAATTTTGAAATTTGCATATCTCAGCTTAATTACGTTTATCAGTTATAGAAGTATTCGAAAAGAGCATAGTTCATTAATAACTTTTGACATATTAGGGACATTTAATGATGACTTAACATGCAAATCTATATATTGCTACTTTAAGTATATTATAGTAAGAATTTATTTCAAACTTTATGCAAAAGAAAACAATACAAACAATAAACAAGACACAAAATAAACAGAATTAAACACTGTTGTTTTTTAGGGCTTTATGACAATGAATTGAATTGAATTGGATTGAATTAGAAGCATATCGGCTGCAAGGGAAGATATTGGAGCCAATTTCTCAAAAAAACTAAAAACAATGTCCTGATATATCGCCGATCTCTAGTTCTGTATAATGCACTTGACCACCCTGTTGTAATCCCCTGTTGTAAATTAGCTCCATCTCCTAACAGCTGCTTTTTAAGGTCGGTAGAATGGAGGTAAAGGCCAGCAGTCTTCAGAGAGGGCTTTCTAATTACCAGCGCTGAGATCTAATGTCCAGCGCGGTAATAACAGCAGTCCCTCTGAGGCTAAAACCAGGCAGTCTCGCTCTTGTTAACTCGTACAGAGACCATTTACTTAGCCTTTGTGAATACGCCTCCCTCTCCTCTCTGTTAGCGCAAAATTACTCCCGACATCTCAGTCTCTGTGATCAGGTTTCTCTGAAAATGTGTCCTTAACGGCATATATGCACAGAATGAGAAACAGCAGCAGTGCATTATGGCTCCTCATGGCTATAGCTATCATACTACACGCTTCTAAACACGTTGTAATCAATAAGCGTGTGTTTGTGTGTATATGTCTGTGTGTGTGTTTGTGCGTGTGTGTCAGGGAACGCCATCTGAGAGTCATTATCGAAAAGCAAAAAGGATTTAGCTAACGAGATCATCTTACTGAGATGGAATCTACACATCTATTCTTCGTGACATGTTTCGTATTAGATAATAATTGTTTCACACTTTGTCTTAACAATGACAATGAAGGATTTGTGTTCAACAGTTTTTTCTTCATTAACTGATGACACCCTGTCTTTGGGAAGCTGTAGCGATAAGATAATTGCAATAACGACGTAACGTTGAATAAACCATATCTTTATTGTCTGTGCATTTACATTTGCGGGGCCACTTAGATGTGAAAGCCTGATTCTGTCCAATCTCAGAAGCTAAGCGATGATTATTTTTATTTGCAAAAGCAACAAAATGTTTGCTATTTTTCTGTATGGTGGCTCTGTTGGTAGAGCATTGGTCTTTAGGCCTGAAAGTCGTGGGTTCGAGCCCACCACAAGACCTACTTCACGACTCCCACTGATGACTGCTGTCGTTGTGTCCTTGGGCAAGACACTTAACCCCACTTTGCCTGAAGCCCCCACTGAAAGATCAAGGCTCCTGTGGACTCACCACCTGCAGGAGGATCAGTGAGGGGCTGGTGCTAAGTGTACTGGGTGCAGCTCTGACTGCCACCCCTCCCCCGACCCAGAAATGGATTAAGGGGAAGAAAATGGATGGATGGTTCAATATGGCAAATTTACGCTTAATTATTTCTGTGCACAAAATTTAATTAAATGTATAAATAAATGTAAAACATTCTGTGTGTATGTATTGTTATGTTTTTGGAACATAATTATTCTTCATCACACTCAGTTATGGTTAAAAGCCCATGGGCAAGACTCCTTTACTGAGGATAGAGGGGTCGGGGCACATCCACAGCATTTCTTCTGTCAGTTTCCTTCGTGTGGCTGTAGCTACAGAAGCTTACAGCGGTGAATGAATAATGCACGAGACTGTACAGTGAGTTTGTGGCTTTGGGAAAGCTCTACAAGACTCCCCTTTTCACTTGTTATTTATTGATGTAATATGTTTAATTTAGGAGCAATTACTGCCCATATGAAGGTTTACTCATGTACTCCAGGCTTTTCCTGCTTCTGAGTAATTATTCTCCTTATAATCTTCACATTCATTGGTATGAAACAAAACTAGAGACTGTAGATTCTCTGAAATCACCTCTCATCGTAACATCTCCTCCACGCACAAAGATCCACACTAAACTAAAGCTGAAACTCAGATATTATTTGATCTAAAATGTTTATTACTGCATAACACAACAGCTGAGGCTCATGTTGTAACTCAGTCCTACTGGTCATGTGCCTGACAAACTGATTGGTTACTTTTACCGTTTGGTTTATTTTGGTCAACATTAAATAACAGGTGACTTCATTGATACGTATAATTAAATCACATTAAATACAAGTCAGCGTGTGTACCTGGGAGATGGATCCAGTTCTGATGCACATCACATACAGTCTGTACAGTGGGACTTTATATTATGTTTTTGTTGTGTAAAATAATTTATGCTGCATGGATTTAAACAACGTTAAGTATAGAACCTTGCGTTATTTAAACTGTCCTTTTTGCTGCAAATGAACATTGGATCTATTTGTCCTTGACTTTTAATTATCTAAAGGAAATGTGCTTTGAGGATTTTTCAGAAACATGAACTTAATTAGAAACACAATTAACCTTCAGATATTATATCCATTTAATAGCAGCCAAATTGTGACAATCTCAGATGTGACTCTTGTGGGAACAAATATTCTGCACCAGTCTGAGACTGTCCTCCACCCCCTCTCCATCTGTCCACACGTTTGTTGTTGCATGAACTGGAGCACACATCCTGATGGCTGCCAGGTGAAGAAGCAAACGTACACATTATATAGGTCTCTGGTGGTGGCTGAGCTTTGCCGAGGGGCGACTTCAGTTGTGCAATTCTAAAATGGGTGTTTTAGTGAGTGTATGAGAATGTGTGTTCACAAGAACAGGTGTTAAAAGAACATGCATTACATTATTCCATATCGAAGATTAAAGTTGTCATTGACTTTAGTAACTTAAGCTTATTCCATTTATTTTCTAAAATAATGCATATTTTGTTTTTTAACAAAGAATACATGTGCTATATATAGTACATGTATTGACAAAACCTCCAACAGCAAGATTTGCTGCTGGAAAGTAGTTAAACCGAAGACAGTATACAGATGGACATTGTTAAACTGCTGACTCTATGAAGCCCAATAGAGAAGTGCCAACAAGCTCTGGTTCCTTTTGACTCATACTGAAGTTAAATCCACCTTCGCAGTAATTGTTTTTGTCACACTCACCATTTTGGGCTTAAAACACAAACATGCTTTGGTGCTCTGATGTGTTTTTGTTTCAAAACGATCTTTGTAAATTCAGATATGAGTCATATGGGTGGGCCGACCCAATGTCCTCATGTGTGGGGGAAACTATCTTAGCAACACGTGTGCCCCTGTTACGGCTCAAAGCTAGTTCCATCCATCCATCCATCCATTTTCTTCCCCTTAATCCATTTCTGGGTCGGGGGGTGGCAGTCAGTGTACTGGGTGCAGTGTACTGGGTGCGACTGGGTTTGCGGCTCAAAGCTATTTCCAGTTTGCCAAAGTTCAAAGCAGCTTCCGCAAGTGCAAGTGTAAATTCAACAAAACCAAAGCTAAACAGGTCTGTACCTTATTTCTTGATTTTGAAAAGCCATTTGGGGGAAAACTCTCAATCCTGTATCTTTTCTTTTTATTTCTATTGTTTTACCGTATTGACGTCACTGAGGCTGGTGCTTTTAAACTCACTGTTCGATTTGTTTCTCAGCCTTACACACCTCTACAATACTTACAGTAGATTTACAACATACAACTTCTATAGGTGATTCCCCCTTCTAAACCCAAAAGCATTATGGGTTAGCTAACGTGGTCTGAGCAAAGCCTGAGGGGCCTTTAATGTGACCACGTTTCTGCTTATGTTGCTTAAAGGGGTCGAGCACAGAGAAATAAAGCAAGACAGAACAAGTCTCCATCCATCCATCCATTTTCTACCCTTTAATCCATGTCTCATAGCACCAGCCCCTCACTGACCCTCTGCAGGTGGTGAGTCCACAGGAGGACGGCTGCTCTCTGAGTGTGAGCATAGCCTTGATCTTTCAGTGGGGGCTTCAGGCAAAGTGGGGTTAAGTGTCTTGCCCAAGGACACAACGACAGCAGTCATCAGTGGGAGTCGATGGAGAAGGTGCAGAGGTGGGAATTGAACCCACGACCTTCTGGCCTTAAGGCCAATGCTCTACCAACTGAGCTACTGTCGCCCTAAGAACAAGTCTCTAAATATATAAAAATGAGCCGTGGGTATCATCGGTTATGAGGAGCAGGCAGAAGTGCGGCATGTCGTCTTTCATATTGATAGATGAGGGCCAACATGTGGAAACTGAATCTGGATTGGAAAACTGCAAACCTGCTCCTTAATGGTCTCTCAAAAAAGAAATTCGGCTTGATTTTGTTCAGAGCTGCTACATCTACTATCTTGCTCCTAATATGTTACGGCTCCTTTTGCATCTATCAAAGGATAACTGCAGCCCGGCACTGTGAGCGTAAATGCGACGGTAGCTTTTCATTCACAGCCATCTCCGAGCATTTACACATTCATTACATTTTACACATTATTATACCAGCCCAGTGGTTTGAGTCGTTGCATTCAAGCGTCCCTCTGGCCTGCTCTTCCCCGTGGTGTTTCCTGGGTTAATGGCTCTTCCTGTGGTCTGGGTCTCAAATGAGAGTTCTCACTTCTGAGCCCACCTCTGCTGCTCCCGGGCACCCACAGACAGGAAACTGTAATTAGGACAAGAGCAGAGACCTTCCCCCCTTTGTGCTGTTCTCTGGTGAAACGCTCCCAGATTGAGAGAGGACTCATAATTACCTGTGGTTGAAACTCAAGCCCCCTGAGTCCCGTGTGTTCACCTTAAAGGGACAGTATGTAATATGCACTCTGAGTGGTCTATTAAGGTCATTACAATTACAATTACAATTTCACTTTTGTTGCCAGAATATTCTGCCTGTGACACATGTAGCTCCTAAGCACTGTGTACTGATGCAAACCACCTGCTGGGGTTTAGCTAGACATAGGTTTGACTACTTATTTTTGTACCTGCTTTCATTTAAACTATTGACGATGGAGAAGCCAAAACCAGCTAACTCTCACCTAACAAACTGGAAACCCAAATGAAAGCTTCATTCTACTCTCTGGATAATTTGGTGTAAAATATAAATATGATTTACATTAGTATCCATTTATGTAAGAATAAGTTCAAACATATTGTTCAGAAATGGAAATGTATGTTTGGTACATTTGTACAGCCGTTGTCTTGGGATGTAGTTGGAGATATAATTTGGTGTAAATATGACCAAATCCATTATAGAGCAATGGGACAGAAGCAAGTCTACTGTGTTCTGTTAATTAAGGTTAAGATACACTTTATTGATCCCCGTAGGGCAATTTGTTCTCTGCATTTGACCCATCCTGCAATTCCACTCAGGCCCCTGTCAGGAGCAGTGGTCACTACAGTGCAGCTTCCAGGGACCCACCTCCAGATGTGGATGCTCAGCTTAATCAGGACAAAGCTGGAAGATTTTACCTTTTGTACGTGTTTTTAGTGGTAGAGGAATCCAGAGCATGATTTATTTCTGCATATATTCATAATTATATCGTATAGCATTGAAAGTCCCCTGTACTGAAATACGTATCATATTGGCATACATGTTACAAAGCATTATTAGTCCAACACGCCAATGTGTCACAATTTATCTCTCTGAAGATATTCTCCGGGGGGCTTCACTTCGCTTTGTTTTGGTCCAATGTCAAACTATTCCAAAAGGTGTAGGATTTTTGAAATAATCGTCTAACAAATCATTAATAACAGCCCTAGCGCTCTCTAAAACTCCCAAAGATGGTGTTGATTATACAGTGCTTTTAACAAGGCAAGTTTTCAATGATGACTTGAATAAATAAAGATGTTTGTGCAGATGTGTTTTGAGTTCAGATCATTGTAGCACTTCTGCCGCTGTGCCACACTCGCACACATCCACAGAGCGCAGCAGCATCAGTCAGGGCCTGTCTTTTTTGAAGCTTAGAATAAGTGTGTTTGTTCAATAATTTAGGATTGGTTCTACGCCTGACTGATTTATCTCTTCATAGTTAAAGCCGCCTCTGTTGTTGCGTTGTAAATGTCAGAATATGGGAAACGCCATCAATTCGGGTTTCCATTGTAAATACCTTTGCTCTGTAAAATTGCATGTAAAAATGTCAAATTGAAAACAGACTGGTACTTCTCTTCAGGAGGTGTTTACAGCCTCACATGTCTCTCACTCTACTAATTTGCTGCATTTCTGTGTCCTCAGGGTGCTGTTAAATCCTGGGCCAGACGGACATGAAGGAATAAGACTCTTGGTTTGGTAAGATGTTTGTTTAGCTGTCACTTGGAGCTGTGTTTATTTGCGGAGCCTCATTCTGAGCTTTGTTCTCTCTCTGCTCCAGGCCCAGGACTGACCTGAGGGTTGTGGCCCGGGACACTGGGGTTTGGGGCCTGTGCATGTGCGTGTGATGATGTCCAGCATGAGGCAGTGGCGGCGTATGGTGTTGGCGGCTATGTTGGCGTGGGTGCTCCTCTTCCTGGGCTTGCTGTCATACTTCCTGGACACTCGGGTGGGAGAGTTACCGCTGACCTCTGCTGGATCTTTGCTGTCCCAACACCCCGACATCCGCCGCCTGGCCTCCATACAGGCCGCCATCACGGGGTCCAGGCGCGAGCACGTCACCGCCACGCCTCCGTATCAGGGAAACGAGTCCAGACCAGGCCACAGCTCGCCCGCTCCTGAATCCAGCCTGGAGAGAACACACAGTCCCAACAGCGCCCCCTATGCGTCGCAAGAGGCCGGGCAACAACAGGACTATCTGGATCCGCAGAGTCTGGCTGCTTGGTCCTCTTTCGGCACAGAGAACGTCGATGACCCTCAGGTGCGCAGTCGCGACAGGACCTCTCAACAAATCACGGACTATCAAAACAATGTCAGCAACCTCCGAGAAGAAGAAGAAGAAGAAGAAATGGAGGAGGGAGAACTCGACAACAGGCTGGGCAACGTGGCGCACCGAAGGGCTGGCGAAGACTCCAGAGAGATGGAGGAGCAGTACTTCTCCAAGTCTTTCTCCGTGGTGCAGCGTCTGTGGAGGGGCAAGGTGTCTTCTGGGATGTTGAGTCCTCGTCTGCAGCGGGCCATGAAGGACTATGTGAGCGCCAACAAGCATCACGTAGTTTATATGGATCAGCGTAAACCAGCCGTGAGTGCCAAAGACTTGCTGTGTCAGATCAAGACCCAGGCCAGACTCGCCACCGTGGACGGGTCCGAGGAGCCGTTCAGATCTCTGGGATGGGAGCGCCTGGTACCCTCCCTCCCTCTGGAGCAGCTCTACAGACGCGGAGGCCTGAGCGCGTTTAAGACCTGTGCTGTGGTCACCTCAGCTGGGTCCATCCTGCGCTCGGGGCTGGGCAGCGAGATCGGTGAGTAATGAATAATTCAATATTTTTATACAGTATAATTAGGACACTGAGTAGCTGTGTGTGCATATATTATTTAGGATGAGGATTTATCTTTTTAAGCTCATTAGGTTGGCAGTATTTCTTTATTCCTCAGCAACAAACATGCACAAAAAGGCCATCGCCACAAGCCAATATAAAGCTGTAACTTACAAAACTATCTGTATCAAAACAATTTGGTCCTATCACGCGTTTACATGCATGAATATTTGGCCTCTGTCAAAACTGTAGATCAGCAGCTAAACCAGTTCACAATTTTAATTACCAGCAGGGGGTGTGCATTGCCTTGTACGTGTCTGTCACAATACATGGGTTACGATACAATACAATATTTCCCAATACTAAACATTTGTAATTTTTGACTTTGAAAAGAAATAAATGAAAATACGCCCTGGCAAGATGCACTAGTTTCATCAATGTCTGAGTACTTACCATGAGTATTAATAACTATGGTTTTTTTCATACTGAATTTGAAGTCTCTGTATTTTTTCAACAAAACTTGTCAGAGCATGTCTCTAGGCCAGCAAGAATTATTTTGTTTGACTGTTTTGAAACTGTCTCAAAACATTTTGGATGTATGGATTTATGGTCACATGTTTAGATCAGCTTTTTCAGACAGAAAAGTGAAAATAGAGGACCACCCTCAGTCAGCTCTCTGCCCAAAGCGTGAAATAGTAACGCTCTTTCTGAAAAGTTTGCAAAAATAAAGTGTTTTTCTAATAGGATTGTGGCAGAAGGTTGTGTTTGTGGTCGGATGTGCAAGACTCCTTCTGTTGAGACAAACAACATGTACGATTTAATTTATGAATAAAAATGTTTGGTACTGCAGCTTTAAATGTCAATATCTAAATTAGTGTTTGGCAAGGGGTAACTTTGATGATACTTACCTTTTCTTCCGGCTTGGGGCTGGCACGTTTCATATCTTCCTACTTTATAATCTGTTGTGTGGTGCTGTTGTTGCTTGTTCCGTCTGCTTCACATGAGGCCGTGTCCTGTGGGTCAGAGCTCTGCTTGTGTTCCTCCTTCACCATAACAAACATTATGTGTAAACACCACAGCTCTTCGAAGGTGAAATGTTGGTGACATTTTTGTCTGATCCCAATTTCACTTGCACAAAATTGTAAGATCAATAACATTTGCATTATTAACCACTCATGCTGTACATAGTGTTCTTGATTTTACGAACTGGAAGTTGTTCATGTAGAATGAATTTATGGGATTCAAGTTGCTTACTGTTGCTATTCCCCTCACTAATTTTCCAGTATCAGTTAAAAATGTATGCCTGACATTTTCTTATTTAATGATAGTTTTGAAGTCAGAGCAAAGAGCCACATTCTGCACATCTGCATTCTCAGACAGTAAAATAGTTTGTAATTTAATACAAAACGCAGCTAAGTGAATCTCCTCATTCTTACTGTCCTGGAACCGTTGATGTAACACTGGCACTTTCCCATTAATAAAGAATCTTTTAATCTTTAGCCCAACAAGAATCCCATTGTTCTTGAATCATAAATAGTGCGATATTTAAGACCAGCCCGGCCCATAGCATACATTGTGCCTGTGCGTTGGGTGTGCTTCAGGCTTGGCACTTGTTTTGTGAGTGGGGAGTGTGCGAACGCGGCGACAGATGGCGTTGGTTGTGAAAAGCAGAACCCCCTCTGGTAACCAATCAGGCGCCTTCACATCGCATATCGCAGCATTGTGGCTAGGGATCCACTTTTTTGTAAATACATGTAAGACATTTCAGAGAGGACGGGTTCTGAAAGGATTCGAGTTTTTATTTCAGGGCTATTTTTTCCCTCTGTGTCGGGGAAAGTGAAAAGCGTGGCGGTTCAGAATCGCTGCTGGAAAAGTTCCCTGTTGAGAGAGATATGTGAGCTTCATAAGGTCAGCTGTATTTATAAAGATGCAGCTCACCAAAAGGCTTTAAACTAACTGCTTTTCTGTGATCCAGGCTCTTCTTGACAATGTCCTGAAACTGTATTTCAACTTGAATACAACATTTCTGCAGTTAAAATTGATTGTTGAAAGATCCATGCTTCTGTTCACAATGTGTGGCTCTCTGACCATTACAAATGATATACATACTGTATATATGAAAAATCGAACGGATAAAGAATTGTCTAAATAATAAAAACATAAAACTCAGAAATAAATTACATAGCTTGTTGAAAAAACATATGCAAGGAAAAGTAATTCTCATCATTTTTGTAAATCACAATCAATGATTTAGGGCTATGCAAAAACAAAAACATCAGAGGTCCATTGGTCCATACGGAGCGGGATGACCAATGTACGTAAATGTTAAATAATTATCCATAAATATCCATAAATGTCCTGAATGATCGCTGTCCTTAGACCCTCGTAAATTGGCAAGGAATTAAAAAACTATCAAAATCTAAATATGTTCTTAGATAAAAACTAGGTCCACAGTGAGGTACCCATAAAGTGCCACACTGGGCAGGACATTTTAGCCACATTATGAGTATGGGGATACAGAGAAGATTAGCATGGCCCCTGCGCAAGGATGACACGCAAATTTGTGAAGCGTTCCTCATATTTTTTTTTTTTTTGTGGGCGACAGTAGCTCAGTTGGTAGAGCATTGGCCTTTGGGCCTGAAGGTTGTGGGTTCAAGCCCACCATAAGACCTACTTCACGACTCCCACTGATGACTGCTGTTGTTGTGTCCTTGGGCAAGACACTTAACCCTACTTTGCCTGAAGCTCCCACTGAAAGATCTCAGCTCCTGTGGACTCACCACCTGCAGGAGGATCAGTGAGGGGCTGGTGTTCTGTGTACTGGGTGCAGCTCTGACTGCCACCCCCCTGACCCAGAAATGGATTAAGGGGAAGAAAATGGATGGATGGATGGATATGAGTATGGGTCAGGTGTGTGAGTGAATGAGGGCGGTGACTGTAGGGACTGAACCAGTGGGGGAGGGTCCCAGCTCAAAAGTGGCCAAAATGACGTGCGCTGACATGCTGCAATACCACCCCGGGCCGTTGGGGGTGGACCCAGAAGAAGAATTAGCCAATGCTAACATATAGCGTTGGCAGACCTCTCAAAAACGTCTTTACAGGATGGTCCAAAAGTTGGCTCTTGGCCCAAAGCTCCGTTCCACATGTGTGTCAATGCTGAGGGGGGTGGATTTTTTTGGTCCACTCTAGTTTACTTGCTGTGAATTTTTGAAGTCTCTCGTTCAAATGAATGGAGCTGCGCCAGCTGACGCATGCGCAGATGCGTTTTTTCACAATTTTCCTGTGGGCGGGACCACTCGCGGCCATCTTGGATTGCTCCATGAAAGCACTTTTCATGGCCAACTCCTATGAACGGCGGAGATAGGCGTGACTCTGTCCATTAATATATACAGTCTATGGACTGAACGCACAATAATTGCTACTGTCAGTGTCATGTGTGACATTGCGAGACAATTCTGAGGAAGACGGAAGAATCTGTCGAAACCGGAAGAATCTGTTTTTAATCATGCTTACATGGGAAAATTGACAAAGTATAATACCGTTTCTCAATCTATCATTCTAAATCAAGGAAACTAAATGTGAGTTTTCATTGACAGAATATTGTCTGCTGTATCCAGAGCCTGTTTCTGAATCAATATTTGCATTGTAAGTAAGTAAGTAATGTTTATCTATATAGCACATTTTACAGACCAAGGTCACCCAAAGTCACCGGAGCACCTGGAGGACACCTACGCAGACACAGGGAGACCATGCAAAATCCACTCAGGAACCCAGGACCTATCCACTCAGCCACCGTGCCGTAATTGTGACATTACTCCGAGAGAGAGAGAGAGAGAGAGAGAGAGAGAGAGAGAGAGAGGAGGGTCTAGGGTCAGCTATGATCCAGGCCATGTATGGATATTTTTTTAACATTTATGTACATTGGTCATCCCACTCTAATGGACTAATGGCTCTGATGTTTTAGTTATTGCAAGCGTTCCTTGGCTATTTAAATGCCAGCGTGGCAAAGTACAACATGTATTTCATCTGAGAAATGAGCTTAAGAGAAATCAGAACATTTATAGAACATTTTGGAGATTCTTAAAATCAAAAATCAAAAATGTTATTGAATAAATAATTTCCACATTCGCAGTTGAGTAAACAGAGACTTCCGCCGTCTGTCATGGAGAGTGGCCGGGACGTCACATGCACGAGGTCAATATGTACGTGTGCTTATCCTCTTGTGTTGCTGACCCCATTGTCAATGTCTTTGCTTGACAAGAATGAACAGGAGTTTTCAGGCTCGTCAGACTCGGACCTTGCTCTGGAGAGGTCAGACCCACAGAGTTAAAAAGCTTCAGAGATGTTGAAATATGCGCATGATGTGTTCATTCTAGTTGGAATTGACCAAAACTACTCTTGCTGTAGATAACTTCACCTCTGCTGCAAATTGTTGATAAGAAAAACTAAGGTCACTAAGGGAAGGTGAGATTGTGTTTACCAATCATTTTATTGATCTTCTTGGTGAGAGGTGAGAGCGAGAACAACAGCCACTATGTCGTCCATCTTCCTTCTGTTGGCAATATTAAAAACACCGTTTGTATGTGGATTTTGATAATGCTGTTTCAACTACAGTTGAACCTGATGAAATCTCACACAACAAAGTTAATCTTTTACTTGTTACATTGTACAAGGAGAATGTCTTGACAGAGGCAAGGCACAGACCCCAGCCTCTCTCAGGACAAGTCTGAAGATTCACAGTCCGCAAGCCCCTTTTGGTAGAACAAGACACACCTTCGTATGCAGATGGAAAAGGAAGAAACCAACACAACAAAAGGACAGTGAGACATTAGCATCCTCAAAACCTGCTTCCTCCTGGCATCTGCATATGAGCTCTCCAGACCTCCCGGTGTCTTCCTGAAGCTAAAGTGAATTACAATACAGAGCATTCAGCACATAGCCACATATGATTTACCAAAATGATAACTTAAGTTACATTCCAATATCAATATGTACTTTATATATATATATATATATATATTGAAGCCAATAATTCCCTTTGGCAACAATAATTGCTATTGTTGTCAGTGTCATGTGTGACATTGCGAGACAATTCTGAGGAAGACGGAAGAATCTGTCGAAACCCAATACTATTAATCATGCTTTGTTAGGCTTGCTGCAAGACTTGAAAGTTCACTGGGCTAGGGTTACATGGGAAAATTGACAAAGTATAATACCGTTTCTCAATCTATCATTCTAAATCAAGGAAACTAAATGTGAGTTTTCATTGACAGAATATTGTCTGCTGTATCCAGAGCCTGTTTCTGAATCAATATTTGCATTGTAAGTAAGTAAGTAATGTTTATCTATATAGCACATTTTACAGACCAAGGTCACCCAAAGATATTGTTCTAATCATTCCACACACGGTCATGACAGAAGTGAGTCGTCGTTAACACACTGGACCATCATATATAGGAGGGTCTAGGGACAGCTTGCATTTCCTGTTAACAATGGTTTGATTCTCTGATTTGTTGCTGGTGAATCACTGTCTTTCAAAAGTAATCAGATACAACTGCTTTTGTGGTACCCAAGCCTCTCCAAAGAAAAAGACTGCACGGCTCTGTATACAAACATACATTTTATTACATCATTTCATTTGTAGAAGCAGGTTTTGAAAAAAGTAACTTAGCTGTGTTTTGTATCGAATTATAAACTAATTTACTGTCTGAGAATGCAGATGTGCAGAATTTGCTCTGACTTTAAAAAGATCATTATGATATATGAAAAATAAATACATATGTGCATATTTTGTGTCTTAACTGTTGATTTTCTGATCTGTGTTGGTGATTTAAATGGTTTTGTTAAGTCTCTGAGATGACTTCTGTCGTGATTTAGGGCTATACAAGAATAAGTTGTTGTTGTTGTTGTTGTTATATATTTGTATATACTGTTTGGCCCTGGATGTGGTTTACATGCGTCTCTAGCCAAAGGGTCACTATTCCCATCACAGAGCACAGTGAGGCTGTTGTAATTAAGCAGATTAATTATCAAACGCTTTCTCACGCTTTCTCGGTTACATTATTCCTCCAGCTTTAGCCTCATCAGGAAATCAAACTCTATTGATCGTGAGTGTGTGTCCTCATTGTCCTTCTAACTGCCCATTCGCTCAGTACGCCATAGATCCCTTGTAAGCAACACTGATGAATGAAGTAAAGGGAGAGAAAAGTATTTGTTAGAAGCTGATGTTTGCCTCTGTGTTCACTGTATAGGGATGAGGATGCAGTGCGTGGCTGCCCTCTTGTGGCGAACTAAGGGTCTTGCATAATTTGTGCATCGTGGCTCATAAAGGAACTACTACAATGTTTTTACTCAGACTGATCAATCTAGTCTTTGCACTTAGAATTAAGCTCAATGTATCTCAAGCTTGTGGCGCTAGTGCTACTATCACTAGTTTTCACATGCATGTAGTTTTGGCCTCTGTCATATCTTTAGATCAGCTTTTTCTCACACAAAATTATAAAGAAAGGACCACCCTCAATCAGCCAATCAGCTCTCAGCCCAAAGAGCTCAATAGTGACTCACAGGATTCTTTCTTAGAAGCATGCCAAAGATGAAACCAGCATTCTGTGGTCTGTATTTATTTTTTACTGTTGGTACGAACAACATGTGTTATATATAAAACAAAACATGTAGTAACTCAGTTTTAAGTTAAGTTTTTTAAGCTTTTTATGTTTATGTTTTTGAGGCTGTGAGGGTTAGGAGAACCAAAAAAAATTGACTTTGGGGGAAAGGTATTTAGCGACTTCTCTTGCATAATGTGACTGACAATAGATGAACTCTGGAAAGAATAATTGATTGACTGCGGAACTTTCCGCAGTCAACCATTGGTTTTGTATTTCTTTATTCCGTCATTTTTTTTGACACGTTTCACAGCTTTCACATTTTCAACAATTTCCACAAGTTATACATCAAAACGTTCCACATGTTTGGGAGATTATTGCTATTACTTTTGGGACTTCAGCGATTTCCGGTTTTTCCGCAATCGGACAAAAATCTGCATTGAGAATTCTGCAATGCATTTTAATAGGCCCATGCATTTTAATAGGACTTCAGCTCTTTCAGACATTTCTACAGTTTCAATGATTCAACAGTTTCAAGGATTCAACAGTTTCAAGGATTTCAGCAGTTTCAAGATTTCAAGAGTTTCAAGGACTTCAACAGTTTCAAGGACTTCAGCAGTTTCAAGGACTTCAGCAGTTTCAAGGACTTCAGCAGTTTCAAGGACTTCAGTGTAATCATGCAACCTAATAGGGATTTTTCCATGTAAACCAGTATAATGCAACTTAATAGGGATTTTTCCATGTAAACCAGTATAATGCAACTTAATAGGGTTTTTTCATGTAAACCAGTATAATGCAACTTAATAGGGTTTTTTTTCATGTAAACCAGTATAATGCAACTTAATGGGGATTTTTCCATGTAAACCAGTATAATGCAACTTAATAGGGGTTTTTACATGTAAACCAGTATAATGCAACTTAATAGGGTTTTTTCCATGTAAACCAGTATAATGCAACTTAATAGGGTTTTTTCCATGTAAACCAGTACAATGCAACTTAATAGGGATTTTTCCATGTAAACCAGTATAATGCAACTTAATGGGGATTTTTCCATGTAAACCAGTATAATGCAACTTAATGGGGATTTTTCCATGTAAACCAGTATTATGCAACTTAATAGGGATTTTTCCATGTAAACCAGTATAATGCAACTTAATAGGGATTTTTCCATGTAAACCAGTATAATGCAACTTAATGGGGATTTTTCCATGTAAACCAGTATTATGCAACTTAATAGGGATTTTTCCATGTAAACCAGTATAATGCAACTTAATAGGGTTTTTTTCATGTAAACCAGTATAATGCAACTTAATAGGGTTTTTACATGTAAACCAGTATAATGGAACTTAATAGGGGTTTTTACATGTAAACCAGTATAATGGAACTTAATAGGGGTTTTTACATGTAAACCAGTATAATGCAACTTAATAAGGATTTTTACATGTAAACCACTATAATGTAACCTAATAGGGGTTTTTACATGTAAACCAGTATAAAGCAACTTAATAGGGATTTGTACATGTAAACCAGTATAATGCAACCTAATAGGGATTTTTCCATGTAAACCAGTATAATGCAACTTAATAGGGATTTTTCCATGTAAACCAGTATAATGCAACTTAATAGGGATTTTTCCATGTAAACCAGTATAATGCAACTTAATAGGGATTTTTCCATGTAAACCAGTATAATGCAACTTAATAGGGATTTTTCCATGTAAACCAGTATAATGCAACTTAATAGGGATTTTTCCATGTAAACCAGTATAATGCAACTTAATAGGGGTTTTTACATGTAAACCAGTATAATGCAACTTAATAGGGTTTTTTTCATGTAAACCAGTATAATGCAACTTAATAGGGATTTTTCCATGTAAACCAGTACAATGCAACTTAATAGGGATTTTTCCATGTAAACCAGTATAATGCAACTTAATAGGGTTTTTTTCATAAACCAGTATAATGCAACTTAATAGGGATTTTTCCATGTAAACCAGTATAATGCAACCATGTAAACCAGTATAATGCAACTTAATGGGGTTTTTTTCATGTAAACCAGTATATAATGCAACTTAATGGGGATTTTTCCATGTAAACCAGTATTATGCAACTTAATAGGGATTTTTCCATGTAAACCAGTATAATGCAACTTAATAGGGTTTTTTTCATGTAAACCAGTATAATGCAACTTAATAGGGTTTTTACATGTAAACCAGTATAATGGAACTTAATTAGGGGTTTTTACATGTAAACCAGTATAATGCAACTTAATAAGGATTTTTACATGTAAACCACTATAATGTAACCTAATAGGGGTTTTTACATGTAAACCAGTATAAAGCAACTTAATAGGGATTTGTACATGTAAACCAGTATAATGCAACCTAATAGGGATTTTTCCATGTAAACCAGTATAATGCAACTTAATAGAGATTTTTCCATGTAAACCAGTATAATGCAACTTAATAGGGATTTTTCCATGTAAACCAGTATAATGCAACCTAATAGGGATTTTTCCATGTAAACCAGTATAATGCAACCTAATAGGGATTTTTCCATGTAAACCAGTATAATGCAACCTAATAGGTTGCATTATACCACCAGACCAAGACCCAAACGAAGACTCAGACCACCACCAGATAATGACCACAGACCAGGTTTCCTTAGTTACAGGAACCAAATTGTTTCAGCGGTGAGGGGATTTTTCAGTTTCAAGGACACTTTCAATACATTCAGTAGTTTCAAGGATTTCAACTGTTTAAGAATTTAACCAGTTTCAAGGATATCAGGAGGTTCAAGGATTTCAGGAGTTTCCACACTTTCAACAGTTTCCAGGTTTAAAAAAGTTTCAAGGATTTCAGGAGTTTCAATGTTTCAACAGTTTCAAGGATTTCAGGAGTTTAAAGGTTTCAACAATTTCAAGGACTTCAGGAGTTTCAAATATCTATCAAGTATTTTAACAGTTTCAAGGCCTTTTAAAGGATTTCAAGGATTTTTTTTAGCAGATTTCCACATTAGATCTGTTCCGCAGTCAATCGCAATGGCTTCAGCCATTGCAAGTTTCTAGTTATATTTGTCATTTATCTAAATAAGCTCTAAAGTCAAATGGAAATATTACTCAATATTAATATTGTTCATATGTCCAAAACTATGTGTACTATATTTTAAGGATTGCTTGCTATGGAGGTGAAACTCAGAAGATAAGTTTTTAATGTTTAAAAATAAGACTCATTACACACAAAGTGACATATGTCAAGCCTTTGTTTGTTATAATGTAGATGATTACAGTCCATTTTCAAAAGATTCAAATTGTTTGAGATGTTGTTTTGAGAAAAATCCCATTTTCAACATTGCAACCAATAAAGGCTTGATATCTCACTGTGTGTAATCAGTCTATCATGTATCAGTTTCATATTGTAAGATGAATTACCAAAGTAAATTGAACGATTATTATCTAATTGTCCCATCATCAATGGGCTCTGCAAAGGGCATAGTCATGGCTGCACAGTGACAGACACCACAGAGACTACAGCCATGATGTCGGGATGTCATTCAGACTCAAGAAATGTAGCAGGATGGTGACACATAGAGGCCAGGTAGTCCACACAGAAGGGATCTCAGTACCAGAGGAAACAATAGCTGACATTGAGGACAGCTAAAAGTATCTCGGTATACCTCAGGAAAATGGCAACTTAGAACGAAGAAAGAGGCAACTGCCAAATACCTCCAGAGCAAGGCATGTCTTTGGAAGTCGCCTCTATTCTTGACTGTCACGTGACGTCACATCCTGTGAAACAAAGGTCAGCTTACCAGAAGTCGGCCATGTTGTTGTGGTAAAGCAGGCTGTTGTAGCTGTATGGCCACGCTCTCTAATGTCACATTAGAGTGTTTCAAGCATCATTTAAGTTCTTTGAAGCAATGCCATACAATTGTGCCGTGTTTACTTGTGCTAACAACAGCAAGCGTGACAAGGACAAATTTAGTTTTTATCGGTTCCCGGACTTGTTTGGTTTACGTTTTTGTTTTTGTTTAGTTTTTGCAGATTTGAAATTGGAATATAGGGCACTTGTTTGACACAGGTTGGCATGACCCACTTGCTCTTCTCCAGGGTACAGGCAACTGAACCCTCCGAACCGCGGCTTCTACTGCAAACAACAGTGCTCCTACAAACAAGCTTCATTAGTTAAGGCCAGCCATGCAGCTGCAGTGTGCGAACCTAACATTTCCGTCATTCTCAGCCACAAACCAAGTTCTCAATGGTGTTTCTTGCACTCTCTGGAAATGGTTGATTTTAAAAGAATAAAACGACAATCAGCAGAGAGCATTTGTAGATACGATATATAAAAGACGCGACACGCGTGACATCATAAACATTACAACTACAAAGCTAAACTCAAAAATTACTGATACATTATCTTTATTACTTACTCAAGCAAAAACAACTGACTTGTCAACTCAAACTTGCTTTGTCATAAGCTTGTTCACCCATCCTGACACCAAAAAGTTTTACTTGTCAAATCAGTATACCACCAACACGGTGGACGCTGATTACATCATCCGTTTTGGTCCTGCGGTTGAAAGTGAAGAATGGCAAGCACAAGGCCCGGGCAATTAACAGGCCCTGCAGGCCTAATCAGCCGTAAAGACGGAGGCGGAGGACTAGAGAGCATGAAAGCCACTGTTCAGGATGAAACATTCAAATTCCATTACTCAAGCATCAAGGACAGCCTTGTCCTCGATGGCTGTACCACCCGGCATGTACCATTGGAGCATAACAGAAGTGGCTGATCTCAAGAAGTCGTTTCAATGGCTAGAAAGGGCTGGCCTACAGGACAGCACAGAGGCACTCATCATGGCTGCACAGGAACAGGCACTGAGCACCAGAGCGATAGAGGCCCAGATAGACCACACCAGACAAGACCCAAGGTGTCGATTGTGCAAAGAGGCACCTGAGACGATCCAACACATAACTGCAGGGTGCAAGATGCTGGCAGGGAAGGCCTACATGGAACGCCATAACCAAGTGGCTGGCATAGTGTACAGAAACATCTGTGCAGAGTATGGGCTGGAAACCCCAAGGTCTAAGTGGGAAACTCCTCCAAAAGGGGTGGAGGATGAGCGTGCGAAGATTCTGTGGGACTTCCAGATACAGACCGACCGAATGGTAATGGGCGAACCAACCTGACATTGTGGTGGTAGACAAAGGGCAGAAGAAAGCCGTGGTGGTGGACGTGGCAATTCCAAGCAATGGCAATCAGGAAAAAGAGCATAAAAAGCTCTAGAAAGGGCTCAGAGAGGAGCTGGAGAGGGCCTAGAGGGTAAAGGTCAATATGGAGGTGAGGGACAGGAGGGTGCTAGTCAAAGCCACCTCCATCATGAACAACACCTCCCACCCACTGCACAGGACTGTAGTGGAAGACTGAGGCATCCTCAGTGTAAGAAGGCGCGCTCCCGCAGGGCCTTTATCCCAACTGCTGTCAGACTGTACAACAAATCACTTTAAGTCACTGTATAAGACTGAAAGAACCTGCACTATATTGACACTGTTTCTGATTGCCACTCTTTAAATTGACACTTAACACTTTTGTTGTAAATTATATATCCTGCATTTAACATGTGTAGAGGCTCTATGTCACTGAACCACTAGGTTGCAATGTTTGGTGGGATTTCAGACGCATATTTCCTGGTCCAAAAATGAGTCCAATACTCAAAAATATGCACAAAATTCCATCCTTTATTTCCATGTGCTGATTAACACGGTCAAAAGACTGTTCCTCCTCACACATGCAACACCTGCTGCACTAATTAAATACACACAGGTGTGACAGTATCCAGCACTAGTGACATCTAGAGGCTGGAGGTACATTTTGGCCACTACAACATGTTTGCACATTTCTTTCTTTTTGCACAATCTTGAGTGTTCTATCCATGCCGATGTGACATGTAAATTTCTCCTTTGTGAAATAAATAAAGCATATCTTATCTTATCTTATCTTATATATAAATTGATAAAATGGTAAGTTTGTGTGTTCTCATATTCATATTGATCTTTTAAATTGGGGCAGTGATCCACCTTCACATGCTTCTGTTTGGATTTTTGATTTTCTGCACTGCACCTCTCTATATTTATGTGTGTTTTTGTTTCTTTAAAAAAAGGGAAACAAGTCATACAGGCCTGAATTGAGATTATTTTTCCGTAATGCTTTGACGGTTGCACACAATCTAAAACATAAAAACCTTATATTAGCTTCCATAAATCTTCGGAGACAGTTTTAATTCAACAAAACCATGAAACAACCTTCAACAGATCTGTACCTTATATTGTAAAATATCTCTGCTATTCTTCATTTCCTGTTCAATTAAATGGTGCAGTTCTCCAAGTGGCCTGCAGATGGTGATAATTCCTATTGTTTTAGTGCTTCAGCAACACTGATCATTGCCATATGTCTCCTTCTCATCCGTACTTGCATACCGTACTACAACTCCCACGGCTGGTTTTACAGTTTGTAGCGAATGGTATTTTTGAATCTACTGTACATCTATCCTCCCACAGGTTTCTTTCTGTTTCTTAAACAATCCGCACCAGCGTATGTTTAAAAGTATGATTGTCACCTTCAGCACTGGAGGTATCGCCGGCCTGGGTCTCACAGATGTATTATATGGAACAGGAGTGCTCTGCGAATGTCTTCATTTTACACCTCAAAGTGACACTTCCTAAAGCCAATTCCTGTCACAGCAGGGGGCACCGGCGGGATGTGGAGGATGTAATGGCTGCTGCTCAAAAGCTCAAAAGAATATACAACTCATTCTCAATCAAGTAGGATGAGAGAAGTGGATTACTTCTCATAAGATTATTTTCATCTCGGCGAGAATATTCTTATCTGCCACAAGTGAATCAACTTTTTCATTACATTTGTGCTGTAGGAGTCTATACCACCCAGTCGATAACATTGATGACCTTTCCTTCAAGCGTTCCTTGGCTATTTAAATGCCAGCGTGGCATAGTCTCTACATAAAGTACAACATGTATTTCATCTGAGAAATGAGCTTAAGAGAATTCAGAACATTTACAAAACATTTTGGAGATTCTTAAAATGTAAGTCTCAAAAATTTGATTGAATAAATAGTTCCCACATTAATAGAGATTATCCAATTTCTTTTGGGATATTTTCTTGCGCACAGGCAGGAACAAAGACTTGAAAGCCTCATGCTGTCTGTTCCTGACTTAGGAGAAAGAATAACCTCTGATTTTTATAACTGTCTTATTTTTGGCACTGGCCGAGTCTCACTACATCCTCTTTTGCTAATTTCTTTTCTACTACAACAACAAAAAATATCAGTTGATAGAATTGTGGAATCTGACCTACATATCTTGTACTGTGGACCCCTGTTTCTATCTGTTTACTGCTAAACATTTTTATCTGAAGAACTCGCTGTATTTGTTTTTCCCACATTTTTACTACAGTATCTATATCTTAAGCAATAGTCATTAATATCTTAAGAGATGATTGATTTCTGTTCTTATGCACATTGAGACAAATCATAAAAGAAAATCCTTGTCTCTTCTTGATTGATCCAAACTGACTCGAAAATACATTACAGGTGCAATCCCTGCTGTCTTGTTTTCATTCCCCGACAGATTGTTCTCCATATTAATGAATCCCAATCCCTAGTTCAATCTTATCCTATGGTTGACGCCACTTCTTCAGCACAAACAGAGTGGGTGGATAAATGAGGTTCTGATTGGCGTGCAGGTCGAGCCGATTCAATCACAAGGTTACGCCACTCTCCGCAATGCTTTGTTGCAGTTCAGCCACACGTGCAGAAGTCGTCCCAAACTGATTATGTGTGAGAATAAAATGATGCCTTTTATTCTCACATTTACATCCCACAATCAAGAAAAGTCTTTCACCTGAAATAGACCTGTTGTCATGAGTTCTTTTGCACTATAACTTTTTACTTAACGCACTGCAGTTGCAACGTGGAATCTTGCCTTCACGAAATGGACAAACACAAGACGTATCAATCAAGAAATGAAGACAAGGCAGCGGCGATTGCACCTGTAACACGGTTTATTTTCAAGTCCATCCTGATCCAACAAAAGAGGAAAAAGTTTTTATATGATTTGTATCAATGTGCATAAGAAATCAGACGTGAGATGATCATGACGCATGCTTAAGATATAGATATAGATAGTAACAATGTGCGTCAGAACAAATACGCACAGTGCTTCAGATAATTATGTTTTAGCAGTAATGCGGATATAACAGAGGTCCACAGAACAAAATATGATGAGCAAATTCCAAGTGATCTTTAAGGTCACGGCAACATTAGTCGTGTCTATGTTGTTTGGATATGGCTAACACCTGTGGGTTGGCGTCTTTGTTGTGACTCAACTTAAAATGCTGCCTCTGTCTTCATTCTTTCTGAAAAAAGTGAGTCTCCGTCATTTTTCAACAGTCACTTCTGCTGTGTGGCCCCCATGGCTGCGTGCCCGACCAATTTCTCAGTCATGGTGTGGATTGTGTTATTTTGTACTTCATTGTTGTTTTACTTCCTGTCCTGTTCCCCTGTTGGGTTGTCTGCCCCGCCCTCATGTGTTTCACCTGTGTCTATTGACCAGATGCATCGATGTCATCCAGTCACGTGATTGTGCATGAGCTTAGGGCGGATGTAGTGGAAACTATTGAGGCGAGAGCAAAACGGACTACAACTCTTAAAAACTGAGACTCCTAAATTGAGAAGTGGCTGCTTCAAGCACATGTTTGATTACGTTATCGGTGAAAGTAGGACATCAGGTCAGGGCTCACAAAGAGTGGTATTTGGAGAAGTTAAGGATCGCCGAACTGGATGTTCTCCCCCCAGTCAATTTTATCTATTAAATTAAATGCCCAACTTTGCCCGAGTTCACCCCACATGATCTTTATCATTATGTCGTTGACATCCCCTCACACTGGAGCAGATTGAAATGTACATTTTGCTGGTAGCATTAGCAATAGTCCACTTTTCTGTCTACAGCCAAACATGATAATAGTGAAAAATGCAACTGACGTCTAAGATAAGATAAGAGTTCCTTAATTCGTCCCACAGTTAGGAAATTTCAATGTTGCAGCGCACATACAGGACAGTAGTAAGAGAGTTCCTCGTGTCATTTTCCTCCAAATAAATTAATGGAAAGAAAATAAATACAATATTGTATTTTATTTATGTTGTAAAAGGTGTTCACTGCTTTTGGTTGATTGCCGCTGGCCATCGCCGTCTTCTGTCTTCATCACAAGCAGGTATCAAATAAAAAGACACCATTGGCTTATGTCCTTGCCTGTTTGTAAAACCAACCGCACTGCAAAATATCACAGTTTTGGCTGTTATTCGGTGAAACGGGTTGTTTTGGTCAAGTTTCTGAAGGCTCGCAGTTGAGTAAACGGAGACCTCCGCCGTCTGTCATGGAGAGTGGCCGGGACGTCACATGCACGAGGTCAATATGTACGTGTGCTTATCCTCTTGTGTTGCTGACCCCATTGTCAATGTCTTTGCTTGACAAGAATGAACAGGAGTTTTCAGGCTCGTCAGACTCGGACCTTGCTCTGGAGAGGTCAGACCCACAGAGTTAAAAAGCTTCGGAGATGTTGAAATATGCGCATGATGTGTTCATTCTAGTTGGAATTGACCAAAACTACTCTTACTGTAGATAACTTCACCTCTGCTGCAAATTGTTGATAAGAAAGATGAAAACTAAGGTCACTAAGGGAAGGTGAGATTGTGTTTACCAATCATTTTATTGATCTTCTTGGTGAGAGGTGAGAGCGAGAACAACAGCCACTATGTCGTCCATCTTCCTTCTGTTGGCAATATTAAAAACACCTTTTGTATGTGGATATGTACTATATATATATATATTGTCATTTAACTTCTTTGTTGATAGAATATTAAGTTAAGGTTTAAGAATCAATCTTAATTAAGGTTAAGAGATATTTTATTCTGCAAAAAGTGGGCACAGTGTTGCAAGTTACAGACAGTAAAAAATGTGGAGCACACAATAAAAAAAACAGAAAAAACCCTCTGTATATATATACTCTAACTATACTACAAAGACAAAAAAAACTCTGGCATAAAAATCAGTGTAAAATCTCCATTGTTTGCATAATAAGGAAAGAAGTCTAAAATCTCCAAATTTAGCATCAGGAAGAAGCAAGACTTTAGAACAAAAAACCCTGAATTCGCAGATATTATTGATTGACTGCGGAACCTTCCGCAGTCAACCATTGGTTTTGTATTTCTTTATTCCGTCATTTTTTTTGACACGTTTCACAGCTTTCACATTTTCAACAATTTCCACAAGTTATACATCAAAACGTTCCACATGTTTGGGAGATTATTGCTATTACTTTTGGGACTTCAGCGATTTCCGGTTTTTCCGCAATCGGACAAAAATCTGCATTGAGAATTCTGCAATGCATTTTAATAGGCCCATGCATTTTAATAGGACTTCAGCTCTTTCAGACATTTCTACAGTTTCAATGATTCAACAGTTTCAAGGATTCAACAGTTTCAAGGATTTCAGCAGTTTCAAGATTTCAAGAGTTTCAAGGACTTCAACAGTTTCAAGGACTTCAGCAGTTTCAAGGACTTCAGCAGTTTCAAGGACTTCAACAGTTTCAAGGACTTCAGCAGTTTCAAGGACTTCAGCAGTTTCAAGGACTTCACCAGTTTCAAGGACTTCAGTGTAATCATGCAACCTAATAGGGATTTTTCCATGTAAACCAGTATAATGCAACTTAATAGGGTTTTTTCATGTAAACCAGTATAATGCAACTTAATAGGGTTTTTTTTCATGTAAACCAGTATAATGCAACTTAATGGGGATTTTTCCATGTAAACCAGTATAATGCAACTTAATAGGGGTTTTTACATGTAAACCAGTATAATGCAACTTAATAGGGTTTTTTCCATGTAAACCAGTATAATGCAACTTAATAGGGTTTTTTCCATGTAAACCAGTACAATGCAACTTAATAGGGATTTTTCCATGTAAACCAGTATAATGCAACTTAATGGGGATTTTTCCATGTAAACCAGTATAATGCAACTTAATGGGGATTTTTCCATGTAAACCAGTATTATGCAACTTAATAGGGATTTTTCCATGTAAACCAGTATAATGCAACTTAATAGGGATTTTTCCATGTAAACCAGTATAATGCAACTTAATGGGGATTTTTCCATGTAAACCAGTATTATGCAACTTAATAGGGATTTTTCCATGTAAACCAGTATAATGCAACTTAATAGGGTTTTTTTCATGTAAACCAGTATAATGCAACTTAATAGGGTTTTTACATGTAAACCAGTATAATGGAACTTAATAGGGGTTTTTACATGTAAACCAGTATAATGCAACTTAATAAGGATTTTTACATGTAAACCACTATAATGTAACCTAATAGGGGTTTTTACATGTAAACCAGTATAAAGCAACTTAATAGGGATTTGTACATGTAAACCAGTATAATGCAACCTAATAGGGATTTTTCCATGTAAACCAGTATAATGCAACTTAATAGGGATTTTTCCATGTAAACCAGTATAATGCAACTTAATAGGGATTTTTCCATGTAAACCAGTATAATGCAACTTAATAGGGATTTTTCCATGTAAACCAGTATAATGCAACTTAATAGGGATTTTTCCATGTAAACCAGTATAATGCAACTTAATAGGGATTTTTCCATGTAAACCAGTATAATGCAACTTAATAGGGGTTTTTACATGTAAACCAGTATAATGCAACTTAATAGGGTTTTTTTCATGTAAACCAGTATAATGCAACTTAATAGGGATTTTTCCATGTAAACCAGTACAATGCAACTTAATAGGGATTTTTCCATGTAAACCAGTATAATGCAACTTAATAGGGTTTTTTTTTTTACATATAAACCAGTATAATGGAACTTAATAGGGTTTTTTTCATGTAAACCAGTATAATGCAACTTAATAGGGATTTTTCCATGTAAACCAGTATAATGCAACTTAATAGGGTTTTTTCATGTAAACCAGTATAATGCAACTTAATAGGGATTTTTCCATGTAAACCAGTATAATGCAACTTAATAGGGGTTTTTACATGTAAACCAGTATAATGCAACTTAATAGGGGTTTTTCCATGTAAACCAGTATAATGCAACTTAATAGGGTTTTTTTCATGTAAACCAGTATAATGCAACTTAATAGGGGTTTTTCCATGTAAACCAGTATAATGCAACTTAATAGGGTTTTTTTCATGTAAACCAGTATAATGCAACTTAATGGGGATTTTTCCATGTAAACCAGTATTATGCAACTTAATAGGGATTTTTCCATGTAAACCAGTATAATGCAACTTAATAGGGTTTTTTTCATGTTAACCAGTATAATGCAACTTAATAGGGTTTTTTTCATGTAAACCAGTATAATGCAACTTAATAGGGTTTTTTCATGTATAATGCAACCTAATAGGTTGCATTATACCACCAGACCAAGACCCAAACGAAGACTCAGACCACCACCAGATAATGACCACAGACCAGGTTTCCTTAGTTACAGGAACCAAATTGTTTCAGCGGTGAGGGGATTTTTCAGTTTCAAGGACACTTTCAATACATTCAGTAGTTTCAAGGATTTCAGCTGTTTAAGAATTTAACCAGTTTCAAGGATATCAGGAGGTTCAAGGATTTCAGGAGTTTCCACACTTTCAACAGTTTCCAGGTTTAAAAAAGTTTCAAGGATTTCAGGAGTTTCAATGTTTCAACAGTTTCAAGGATTTCAGGAGTTTAAAGGTTTCAACAATTTCAAGGACTTCAGGAGTTTCAAATATCTATCAAGTATTTTAACAGTTTCAAGGCTTTTTAAAGGATTTCAAGGATTTTTTTTAGCAGATTTCCACATTAGATCTGTTCCGCAGTCAATCGCAATGGCTTCAGCCATTGCAAGTTTCTAGTTTTATTTTCTATTTAACCTTTAATTACCCAGGTCCCATTCAGAATAAGAACCACTTTTTCTTGAGAGTTCTGGACAAGAGGCAGCAAAAAATACGTACAATTACATCCATCCATCCATTTTCTACCCTTTAATCCATTTCTGGGTCAGGGGGGTGGCAGTCAGAGATGCCACCCAAGTCTCATAGCACCAGCCCCTCACTGACCCTCTGCAGGTGGTGAGTCCACAGGAGGACGGCTGCTCTCTGAGTGTGAGCATAGCCTTGATCTTTCAGTGGGGGCTTTGGGCAACGTGGGGTTAAGTGTCTTGCCCAAGGACACAACGACAGCAGACATCAGTGGGAGTCGGTGGAGAAGGTGTAGAGGTGGGAATTGAACCCACGACCTTCAGGCCTGAAGGCCAATGCTCTACCAACTGAGCTACTGTCGCCCAATTACAGATTTTATAATCTGTAACGTACATTTACAGATTATAAAAAATAGTTACAATGTCAATGATGAGGATGTCTCAGGTGCTTTATAAGGAGCAAGTATAAAAGGCTAGGTATGTTAGGTATCGTTATTGCTGCCTTAGAGAAATTTGATCTCCAGATGAGGTTTTTCTTCTTATTTTATTTTTTAACCTGTGGGGCATGTTGTAGATGCTAAGACAACATCATATACCGCATGTTTTGTGTGAGACTGATTCTCTATTGCTCTATTCAATCCAGCAGTCAAAAAGTCCCTCGTTATTTTGATATGTCTGTGACCCAATATATTTTTCTCATTTCGTACTTACGCAAACCTGAATTCCACCTGCCACCTTGTTTACTCCGACTCGCGGTCCTTCATAGGCGCACATTCATATTCATCATTCCTGAAGGAGTGTGGAGAGCATTTTAAGTGTATAGTGCTAAGTGAGATACAATATGTTCCCAGTTCTCTGCCTTGAATACTGATCAGGGAAGTACAGCAAAGGGATCAAAAGAAAAGATGCGTGTTGAGATGGTACAGCTGTAATTAATGCAGCCCATCAAGTGTCAGCAAGTATTGTTTAGTGATCCCTTGACAAGCCACTAGAGGGCACTTAGATCATGGTTTTGTGTGGAAGTGATAACACAAGTGGACAGCCAAAAAATGGTCAGGGGTCTCTCAACTGATTTAGACTAATTTTGGTGTTCTGAGTCCAAATATCACATGCATTTTGCTCTATCAGGTCAACTTTTTGAGATACAGCCATAGTGTTACGGATTATGTACGTCTATGTTAATATGAATTCTGCTTATCAAATTTGATGGAGTAAATAAAAACGGAATGACTTTGGATACTTTTATGACTTTTATTTCTTGAGGAAAATGGAAAAAACGTCAAGGGTTAATCAGCTGATGATCCGCAGAAATGTGTTTTTTACGCAAAATCGATTTAAAAAAATATTTCTGTCGCAAAAAATCCTGACCTGATTGAGCAAAGCCAAGGTCATTTTCAGACTCAGAGCATCAAAATTAGTCTAATTCAGCTGGAAAACCCTGGACTATTTTCAAAAAATATTTTTTTGTTACCCAGTGTAATAATTTACCTTTCTGCAGTTGCTACACTGTTGTCAAGGCAACACACACACAAAGACACATGTGACAATACAACAACAAACGTTTTTGTGTGAAAACCTGAATGTGATTTAAGTGGAAGTGGCCTCACGTGGATCTTAGCTCTTGTTGTTGATTATAAGTGACTGAAGAAATTGAAAAAGAAAAAGAAAAAGATCATGAAACTAATAATATTAAAAATCATATTCTGGTAAATGTTTGGCAGTGACTCAGCTGCTGCAGTTGGCTCGAGGTAGAAGACACTCCTATAGATTCAGCTATAAGATCCTTGTGTGTTTGGACTGGCTTCTGTAAATGCAGAATACATACAAAAATTGTTCACTTTGAATGTAGACATAGAATCTTGAAAAAATGATTCCAAGAATTCCAAAATGGTTTTCTTTTTTTGTTCTGTATTTGCAGACTGGCAGGAATTAAATTAAATGCACATATTCAGGCAAGGCAAAGCAAGTTTAGTATAACACAATTCACACACAAGGCAACTCAAAGTGCCAAAACAAGACAGAAACAAACACACAAGACATTTACATCAAGATTCAATCATTTAATGTCATTGTCACAAAACCAAAACCCTAACCCAACAGAATTACATTTTGAGCATCATGGTCATAATAGAGCGTATAAAGTGCAGACGTTGGCAGGATGTAAACGGCACAGGGTTATAAGAGGTAGATTAGTAACACAAAAACACAGAGTATGTTAGCTGTAACGGTGCAGGACCAGTATAAGGGAGTCCGGGGGGGTGAGAAGGGGGGCAGTGTTCGTTGAGCAGTCTGTCAGCCGGGGGTAGATCAAACCATTCTGCTGGTGTGATCATTCAGGGCCTAATTATAGCAGTACATTAAAAAGAGTGAAGTTGTATGCACAGCTGAACAGAACTTTAATTTGTTTAACAGTAGTAGTTTAGGATGTCATTATACTAAGCTATTACCAACATTTGAAAACACTTTTTGTTTTCATGCATGTGTATTTGCAGCTGGGTAAGCCACACCCTCTTCATTCCTGCTATAATAGACAAGGAGTTTTCTGGCTTTTTTTTTTTTTTTTACTCAAGTAGTTTTCAAAGTAGAATTACCTACTTTTGCAAACACCAAAAAATGCATAGGATATACATCATTAGTTCCTAGCTCCGTTTGTCTCTTTCACTATAATCCTATTTATTATTCAAATGCAAAAGATCAATAGGTTTCTAACAGCACCTAACCTAGACAGCATCTAAACAATAAATCCATGTTATTGTCGTTTGAAAATCTGCGATAACATGTGTTGAAACTAGACCCACTGAGCACAAGCTGCTATGACTGATATATGTGTTGTCCTTTTCCTTTTTAGACACACATGACGCAGTGTTACGGTTCAATGCGGCGCCGACAGATGGATATGAGCGAGACGTGGGCAACAGGACCACTATACGCATCATCAACTCACAGGTGAGCGAGCGAGGGCCTCATCATGGACAAGTGTGCGTCACTCGTGGGCAAAGCTCTGTGCCAACTCCGGATGAACATGGACTTAAGTGATTTATCATTTTTACATCATCTGTCACACTGGGGTTTGTTAAACTTCCAATGGAGCAACACAGAGTCAATTCTTTTAGTTAGAAGGAGCAGGTTATGACCACAGCAATAAAGTAGGTCTTTAGCTGTAGTTGTTGTCCAGGCAACAGTGAAACTTCTATCTGTGCAACTGTTTTTAATCTTTGAATGTACAGTTCTAGCTGTTACATTCATTAAAAGTACGTTCATGATTATAACTTTGAGTGATTTAATTAAAAACACTTTGTTCAACATTGCTGAATAAATAAACAAAAATAACCACATACAAGGGATTGAAAATAAAACAAATATTTGGGTGGGACTGAATATGATAGATTGTTGAAAATTATATGAGCATTAAACTTGGAGACTAAGATTGAAAGGAAATTAGAATTGTATGTATTAGTTAGCTGTTACATTAGCACACAAGACTCCAGACATTTTATGCAAGGTGACATTTATTGCATGCTGTACATACAATGGTTACGATTTGGCGTTTAGATCCTGGTAGAGAAGGGGGTTGGGTGAAAATAGCAATTATGAGAGGAGATCCCCTGAAGTCTAGACTCTGGTGGTGGTAGCTAAAACTAAGGAGATGGGATGAAGATCTGGTCCGGCTGACGAGGCGGCAGCGGGGAGGAGGAAGGTTGCTGCATCATGTGAAAACTCCATGACTGATTGCTGTTGCGGCGCAGCAGCAGTGGGATGACTGAGAGCGGGGAACTAACTACCACTCTGCCAGTGTGAACCTTAGCTTTAGCTTTACTACTGCGTTATGACCCATGTTTTACTAACACTGTGTTTATGATAAAAGAAGAATACGCTTTTTGCATTCATTACAAAGGAGCTCCATAAACAATGAGTTAAAACCTCTTTACATTTATTAGAAAGGCGCTGGATTGAGGTAATAAGCACCCAGCTGTATATTAGAAACCCATTTAAATATCAACATGACCCTCTGCTTTTTAAAGCTGCTCCATGGGTGGTTGTTGTCGTTGTTGATTTAAATTGGCTGAGTCTTTCTAACCTTTTCCAACATCACTTTTTAACATTCTCTGATGACTGTCAACTGGATAGTCTGCTGTGCAACCGTAGCTGCCAAATTGGATTGATGGGAGTTTGTAATTTAATTTTGTGTTCTTTTCAGATTTTGGCCAATCCTCGGCATCGATTCAACACCAGCTCTATCTACAAAAATGTCACGTTGGTGGCATGGGATCCTGCTCCCTACACTGTCGACCTGCACCGGGTGTGTACTTCCTCCACTCACCCCAACCCTGCGGGGAAAGTCTTCCTTTTTGTCTCCACACGGTCAATGTGGCCATTCAAACCACACACCAGCGCTAACACAGCGGCTTTGACCCTCATGCCTCCTTCATATCCTGCTTTTGTTGCGCATCGATCTGCGTTTCCCAATATCTGACTTCTATCTGCCCTTGAAGCAGCCGCACCTGCTCTTTTGTTAGAAGAGACGAGTGTCAAAGGCTGTGAGGGCAACCCCCGGCCCACGGGCCAGTTGCGGCCCTTTTGACGTTTCTATCAGGCCCCGGAGCCCTCCTCGGATTATAAAATCTTTTTTTTTCCTTTTTCACTATCATTGCACATATTTAGTATGACTCCTGCGCTAAATATGACGTGATAAACATCGGAATCCACTGTTATATTCCACTGTTGCCCAAAGTTTGTTCATGCCTGGTCAAGATTTGTATAATTTGACCCAGAGTTTCCAAATTAGGGGTACGCAGACTCCTAGGGGCCGGCAAGGGTATTACAGAAGGTACTTTCAATGATTTTCAAAACTTGCAAAAGTTGGTAGTAAGATATGGGCTTCTAAGACATGTTATACATAACTTTAAGCCATTTTCTCAATAAAATAACCAGACAATATATTATATTTTAAATATCAAACCCAGAATGGAATTAATGATAATTGGTTTAATCATTTTACGTTTGGTTCACTGCAAGTGTATACTCACTAAATAAACTCAAATCAGATCCAAAAGATGAGCTATGAACCACAATGAAAATGACACTTTGGTGTAACAGTAAAGCTCAAAAACCGCCCTTGGACCGGAACCAGTCCTACCCAGTGGGGGAGGGTCCCAGCTCAAAAGTGGCCAAAATGACGTGCGCTGACATGCTTGCAATACCACCCCGGGCCGATGGGGGTGGACCCAGAAGAAGAATTAGCCAATGCTAACATATAGCGTTGGCAGACCTCTCAAAAACGTCTTTACAGGATGGACCAAAAGTTGGCTCTTGGCCCAAAGCTCCGTTCCACATGTGTGTCAATGCTGAGGGGGGTGGATTTTTTTGGTCCACTCTAGTTTACTTGCTGTGAATTTTTGAAGTCTCTCGTTCAAATGAATGGAGCTGCGCCGGCTGACGCATGCGCAGATGCGTTTTTTCACAATTTTCTTGTGGGCGGGACCACTCGCGGCCATTTTGGATTGCTCCAGTGGAGCACATTTTTTGGCCCATTAGTTAGAACGGCGGCTCTGTCCGTTAATATATACAGTCTATGGTCCTACCCCACCCCAAACAACAGGGGGTTCTCGTGCCCAGACAAGCAAGGTGGGGATGTACTGACCTACAGCGTCCAAGATTGTCTTCACAAATGTGTATTTAGCAAATCTAATATCTAATCTAATAATCAGAACTAATTTGCACAGAAAAACATATATTTGCACAGAAAAACATATATACAAATCTATGATAAAAAATGATTACTGCATAAAAAACCTCACAAAGAATTATGAAACTGACAACAAATGTAGTATGTGATAAGAAATAATCATCGCTCAGCATGTAGAAAAGAACTTGTTTTCTCATTAGACGACGTCAAGGTCATGTTGCATAAACAAGACTCTTCCAAACATATATTTATGGGACAAAACGATGTACGGTTATATGATTATAATAAATAAATATATAAATCTATAGTCTGTAGCACACGTAATGGTCCCGGTCATCATAGTAATGCTCTGAAGGCACGTCTCGCTGCTCAACCCCGTCCCTCCGCTCATGTGTAGCTATCGATTCTTCCTTCTGCGAGAGCCGTACTGACCTTTTTTCTAACATTATTTACCGACGACAGAAGGAGGGGGATGTAAAAATCAAGAAGAAATGCCTTGTGCAAATTAGCGATGATGTCCTGTGATTAGAGCCGGGATTTTCTGGCATGATTGGCTGCAGTAATTTTATCAATTAGTTGAAATTATTGACAGGCCGAAAGGTCAGAGTCATATTGTCAGTTTTAATGACTTATGTACAAGCACATTATGTAATGCAGTTGACGTATGGGAGACTGAGGAAAACCACATTTTGCCTCTAATTTTTATTGAAGTGGTGCCATTAATCCTTATTTTAGGGGTGTCCAACTCTTTTTATCAGAACCACTTCTGTCTTTTGCACAATCTGAGTGATTCTATCTATGCCAAATGTGACATGTACATTTCTCCATTGTGAGATCAATAAAGTTTATCATCTCTTATATTATCGGATTTAAAGAATAACTCGTTGGTCAGGGCCAAAAGTATAAAAGTGGTTTCCTTTTCTTATGATCATGTTTTGGCTTTTATTTGACTTGAGGAAGATTCAATTGAAGACTGTTGATTGTTTAAATATTTAACATCTAATAACGTGGATGAAGATTCTTTGGAGAAAAATAACTTTATTAAAATTAAAAATGAATTATTTATAACCCACTAGTAGCTCAATAGCATCAATGCTGCAAGTAAAAAATAATTTATTTAATGCTATCTCCCAAACACGGAAGTTCAACACAGACTTCCCTCACGGAGAAATGGAAATGAAACAGTTCAAGTCTCAAATTCAACTCAGAAACTCAGGCTGGGTTCACGTCACTGTCACATGTGTCGCAGTGACGTGATTGGATGAAAGAACAAAGACAAACTGAGATTGGATGTGTCTTATATCACACTGATGGTTTTCCTTCTCAAAATAAACATATTTACACCCGAAAACAATTAAGAAAAAAGAATTAATGACCAAAAAAGCTTTCCAGAAATATCTCAGACTGTCTATGTATAAGCACTTTTTATTACAAGGAGCAACATTCTGATTTTAAATTCCTCATGTCAAAACATTTAAGGTTTCTGCATCCATCCATTTTCTTCCGCTTCATCCGTTGCCGGGTCGTGGGAGTTTCTGCGCCTCTTTAATTCATGAGCAAAGAGGATCCGGTGTCTTTTCTGCAGATTGATTGATTGATTGGGGCAATATTTCTGAGTTTCCGATACACAGAGACACCGTGAAACACATCAGGGCAGAGCAGACAATCAACAAGAAAATAAATCTACACAAACACATAAGAGAACTACGAAATGAGACAATTTGAAATTATTTTATTTATCAACATTATGATTTATTTTGGTGCTGTTGTTATTTAATTATATATTTATACATTTGTCTGGAAATATCTTGTCTTGGTTACGTTTTGTAACTTGTCATGTACAAAATGAAAATAAAAATGAAATATACTGTAAAAACAAACAATAACAAAAATCCCCACCCTTTCATAATCTATTAGTGGCACATAAAGCATTGTGTTGAAACCTGTCAAGACGACTGCTGTTGTTATTTCCCCCAGCACAATTTTTTATTGTGCTCTGAGATCACTTTACCATTGGCAAGCGCATAATTCACTCTTTATTGTCTTCTCCAGTGGTTCGCCAATCCAGACTACAACCTGTTCGGCCCCTACACGGAGCAACGCAAGCTCCACCCGGACCAGCCCTTCTACATCCTCCACCCCGGCTTTGTGTGGAGGCTTTGGGACGTGATCCAGAGCAACACCAAGGAGAACATCCAGCCTAATCCCCCCTCGTCGGGTTTTATTGGTAAGACATGTCCACACGTACTCTAAGCTCCGTCTCGTGCGGTTTGCATCTGGTGTCCCCCCTCTGTTCCCTTATCTTTCCCCTCCGCTCACCAAGGCAGGAATCTTGCAAAGGCTCACACGGACCGCTACATAAAGACATGATGGAATTCTTATCTCGACAATGCACGGAAACATTATCAGAATGCAGCGCCGTGAAGCTGCGCACGTACATGCAGGGGGCAGGGGGAATCATGGGAAATATTGGTCACCGCCGAGACGGCCCTTAGCGCGTCGATATATATATGGCTCTCTGGAACTTAGGCTTTTCAATACGTCTCCTGTTGAAGGCAAAGCAACCCGAGAATGAGGAACGTGCCTGGATTCTGTTTATCTCCTAGAAGCAGGCTATTGTTTTTAATTGATGCCACTGCCACACTTCCCATAATGAATGCACTTGTCAGAAATAATCTGTTGGTTTGGCAGTAAACACTAGACATTAATTAGAGTGAAGTCTACTAAGACAAATGCGGCGTGTTTTTGTTTGTTTTTCTTACGTTGGAAATGAACACGCCTTAAACTAATTGCAAACGTCAGACAATCTTTCTATAGAACAAAGGTTGAATATGGTTCAAATAATAACACAATCTAACAAATGTGCACATTTATTGACAGTTCAATTGAAACCAGAGTTGTTTTAAAGAAGAAATCCTATGCCTTTGTATTGTCCATTATATTTAGGGAGATATTTGTCCAAATTAAAAATATAAGAGGGTTCGAAATTAATCAATAGTAGATAACGACCTCTCTGCTCAGCACCAATCACGCGTCCCCTTTCACCATGGTAACACCACACCAACGTCTTTTTACGTAGCAGGTAGCAGCTACTTTGTAATTTTGTAATTTTGGCAAAAAGGGAGAAGCTTAAATATCTAAAATCTGCATGGGGGACGCTGAGATGAAGGACTGATGTGGCTCAGTGGAAAACACATTATTTTTCAGAAAGGCGGGACTTATTCAATTCAATGTATTCTTGTATAGCCCTAAATCACAACAATAGTTATCTCTGAAGACTTAACAAAACCGTTGAAATCCTCCTGAATAACTTTTAAACATTGATAATGATACTTTGTGTTTCATTTTTCAGATGTTGTTTCTGTGAGCACTGGTTCTCCTCAGGGATGTATTTTGAGTCCTTTACTTTTTACTTTGTACACTTGTTTGTGTGTCCTCCTCTGACTCAAACCTGATCATTAAATATGCTGATGACACCACCATCATCGGTCTCATCAGTGACAATGATGAATCCTCTTATAGAGCAGAGATACAAAATGTGGTTCAGTGGAGTCAAACTAACAACCTCCAGTTGAACGCATCGAAAACATGTGAACTGGTCTTTGACTTCAGTTGTAACAGTTCTCACACCCCTGTTGTTATCGACAACTCCCAGGTACAGATTGTAGAGGAGTCAAGTTTCTGGGTTTAACGCTGTCTAGCGACCTGTTCTGGAGGTTCTTTATAAATCCAGACTTTTAAACCAAGCTCATAGAATGATCAATGACTCTTCTGGCCACACTGGAAAAGCCTTGTTCCAGCTTCTTCCCTCTGGCAGAAGATATCTTTCTCTGAGATGCAGGACACCTCGATATGCTAACAGCTTCTTCCCACAAGCTGTTATAAGTTTGAACAGAGCACTTTAATGATCTTGCACTTTGTATTGATACTGTTTTAGCCGATCGTTTTCACAGTGACAATTGTTTTACTGTTTTATTTATTTTTTCCCTGTACTTTTTATGTTGTTTTATGTCTGTACTTGCGCATACTGGGGACTTTTGCTAATGAATTCCAATGTGGTTTTACTGCAAATGGCAAATACAATGAATCTGAATCTGATCTGATTTGAATGTTTTAGAATATGAAATAATATCTTAAATGGAAATTAAACGGGTAAACAAGGGTGAAAATTTAAAAAACTATTAGTCTACTGTCATTTAACCTGAGAAATTGCCACAATTTCGAGGCAGTAATTTTGTTTTAAAGTCACAAAACTGCTGTACTGGTGCAGTAGGGAGACAACAAAATCGGAACTGGTTTGAGACAGGAAGAGGCAGAGAGTCACATGTCCCTGATATTAGTATGGATGGATCTGAAAACAACTCCAGGTCTGTCTTTGAGGAAGGAACAATGTTGAATTCACCTGATACAGCTGATTTATATAAATACTTGTACAATCATTGAAGTTGCAGCTTAGGCCACATTTTTAATAAAGTATAACAGCCCGAGAGTGGTTCCCATATTCATGTATTTAGACGTGGACATTGGTATGCAGTGTGTGTAGTGCGTTGTATATTTTGCTCAGGGAAGTGTGTTTGCTCCTCTCTGTGACAGAACAGGCAAATTATACTGCGTTTTCTACCACTAGACTGTTATGAATGTTATACGTACTTTTAGGCTCCATTTGAAGTGAATTAGTCATTTTAATCAGAAACAATAATGATTAATTACTAATTGTATCGTGCTGTTTTTTGAATTACATTTGTGATTTGTATTGATATGAACCCCACCAACAATACAGAATGTTTAATCAAGGAGGAAATTGCTTTTTGTCAGACAGCTTTTGTGAATTTTTGAGTTGTTTAACAATTAGCTCCGGCCATTTATTTGAACAACCTTTTCAGGCATTGGAAACCCTGTTGGGATGTCTAGTCTGGTGGCTTTATGGCTTCAAGAAAGGATCGCTATTGACAAAGGAAGATATAGGGGTCCGTTTGAGTGGCAGTTGTAATGACGAGACTCACAAAAGGTACCCTGCAGCAAAATGCCACCTCACAACCTGCAGATGTCCAGAGCACGTCCAGTAATTAGAGAAACACCAGCTGAGTGCTGTGAGTGCTCCCCCATCTGCCATGTTATCACGTTTGACTTGATTGTTCTGGCAAGGTTATGGCAATTTTAAAGGTGGCTCTAAGCAAAATTAGTAGATTGTTGTTTACGTTTGCAGCGGAAACGAGAAAAACAAGAAATATTGATGGAAAGAAAGCAATTATTCCTATTTTGGAACAGACATTTAATGCAAAATGATTGAACTTCAACAACATGCAGATCAAAAAAATGGGGAAAAAAATACAGTTTGGTTCCAGTGGTTTGTAACAGCAGTAGACACACACACACTATTCACAGATGCACATTAACAAAATGACATATTGCTGAAACTGGTTCATAATTACGTACTGGTCCATTCTATACAGCAACACATTGAATGAAATTAGCTTTGGAATGTCATCCTGAAATATTTCATTTAAATCCTCAGTCGATGCACAGCATACACCCGACAGTGTCACCAATACAATGTAAATTGTCCAACAGCAATTCAGGAAATTTGGGTAAAGTAGCCGTATGTCTGTGTCTTCTTGCCAGCCTGGTCTCTATTGTACCTTGTTCATGCCATAATTGTAACAGCTTCCCCCAGATGAGATGTGCTGTGTCTGTAAACACCAAAAAGCCTGAGAAATGAGGCTGTAATCGCAGCAAACGACAGAGATGCCTCCAAACGCCGATGTTTATGTTGTTCTGATGTCCACTTGACAGCTATGTGTATGCACAGTTAGTTCACCACAATCAAAGTAGATTTTTTTTTTCCCGCCCATGGTCCCTGAGCAAAAACATAGATTCATATTTATTTTCTTCTTGTTCAATTTCAACTAAAATATGGCTGCCGTCGAATAGTGTGTGATCCTGTGTGTGTGTGTGTGTGTGTAGGATTTTACCCAGTTCTGAATGTGCTTGACAAGGTATAATTTTTGTCATTAACATAATCAAAGTTTTCATACAGGTAGGTCGAGATAGACTGCCATTCCTCCTCTTTCCTAAAATGTAGAAGACATACATCTCCAGAAATTAAAGCTGAGATGCCTTTTTGGTTTGAAAAATACATGTTTGTTCTAACAGAAAGATTATTTTTTTCTAACAAATTAAGCCGCAACATGCTGTGTTCATTTTTACTCACATTTTTGTGTCTGAAAAATCTGATCTAAAGACGTGACAGAGGCCAAAAGTACAAGAATGTGAAAACTAGAACGTTTTGAGAGCAAGGAACTAGTCACATGGATTTTATTACAGTCATTTTTTTGGATTTAAATTCGGTTCTATGGCAAGATGTATGATTTCCTCCATGGTAATCAAGCCGATGCCTCGTGCGTGTTGAATGTGTGGTGAGGGCCGCAGGGTGAGGCTCTATGTAGTGGCCCCGGGGGGGTTGGTGTGCTTCATGTTGGGGGTGCTGCAGCACTTGTTGAGAGTCTCGGTGGAGAGCTGGGCTGTGCATGCCACCGTGTTGCTGTAGACGCGGCGGTTCAGCTGGATCACCGTGGTTTTGGAGGGCATTGAAGTGTTTCCATTCTCCGCGGACCAATGATCACAGTGGAACAAGACCAGAAAACACCTGTAGAACTGGGAGGAGAGAGAGAGAGAGAGACAGAGTGCATCACAACCTGCTTATGTCAGACTTATGTGGAGTGGACTGACCTTGGATTGTGCGAACACATGAAGGCATTTCTACAGAGTAACAAAAGGACAGCAACTTGGATAAGTGCACTTTCATGTCTCCATAGTCAACGGCCAAACTCTCCTGGGACGATAGAGTGGGCTTCTCTGGCATCATTACTATCCAATCCAATCCAATTTTATTGATAAAGCACTATTCAAAACAACATGGTTGACTCTACATATGTTACACTACAAAAATAGCTCAGTACAGTACAATAAAAACAGTGATTGATGAAGTGAAACATTGCAATTTCAGAATGTCCACTTTATCCTGCCATATATGTATATGATTTACACTAATATATATATAAAGGTTCTGTTATCTTATACAAAGATGAAACAAAAGAAAGACCATTGACTAGTGAAAAACCAAATTAAAAGAATGAAAAAGAAATTTTATGTATTTTATTTTGGCCATTCAAAATGATTTTGAGACTATTTACTTTGCCATTTCATGTTTTAGAAAATGAATTATTATCTTCAGAAGAAAATAGGACATTTGTGTTTTTATGTAAATTATTGGCTACAATCACAGTTATGTGGTTGTTAGGAAAATAGTTTTATCTGAGTGTGATGTCATAGTGATATTATGACTGGGACTGGGACCGGAGCTTTTAGACAGAAGGGCCGGAGTGGCAAAAGTTCCTGATATTAGCGTGGATAGATTTATAAAAACACCTCCAGGTATGTGAGGAACAATGTTGCAACAGGGTATAAAAGCTCAAAATAGTTTAGTTTGCATAATATCCCCCCATAAGTAAGGTTTTAAAAGAATTAGGATAATCAGCTTGCCTAAAGTGCACCAGCAGCTAATTCCTCACCCTTGGACTTGCGATAGAATCGGCTAGAATATACACCAACGCCTGGTCTGCCAATCTGAGGGAGAAACTGGACAGTAGGGTAGCAGGAGCACAGACAGATATTGTGGGGCTAGGCCGCTTAATAAAAACAACAAATACAATCAACTCTAGAAGCAACGCATTCGTACTATTTTGAGCCGGACAGAAGACGAGCCTTTATGTTCTGTGACAAAGGCAAATTGATCAAAAACTATGGCTGACGGCTTAAATATGATACTGCTCTGTTTTTAAGTCTACTCTACTCGGTGGGAAGGAGACATTCTTTTCCTTCCTGCTGCTGTCAGACTGTACTACGAGAACTGCTGGCCCTGCACATGCCGCTCATCTGTCCACTTTGTCTATTTAATTACCTGTGTGATTTTAAAGGTGATTAGCCGTGTTAGGATTTGTGCCTTGTGTGATGTGGACTGTGAAGTGCTTTGTGTTGTCCTGTGTAGAAAAAGCGTTATACAAATAAATATTGATTGATTGATTGATTGGTTGGTTTATTCTGCCCTTATCCTGCGAATTCACATCCTTACACTGCAACATTGAAGATTATTAATTATGGAAGCTACTTTAGTGCACGTGAATGTACGGTTTCACAGTAAAAAGATACATTTTGATATGTAAGCGCTATCTTGTCTATGTTAAAAACCAGGTGGACATTCTCACCAGAGTAAATGATTAACAGACCAGCAGCTGCAGAAGTCAACACAAATGATCGCTCAAACCAAGGAAACATAATCTGTGGGAGCTGGCTGTGCTTTCATGTTGGGCCATAGATGCTGCATGGATATGTTTTATGCATTCTTCTGAGGTTTAGATGAGAAAATCTCTCAAACAAACACATAACTGTTGGGAGCAGATAAACTAACCCTCTGCTGTGATCAAAAGCACTGGAGTATTTCTACTTTCTGTCACCTTAATCCAATTCTGTTGTGTAACAAGGATTGTCTGAAACATCTCTGAAGTAAGCGCTCTCTCTCAGGAAGAAAAAAAAAACAGGTCCTTGAAGCAAAGCAATATTCAAGCCAGAGTATTATTCAGAAATCTATGTTTATACATTTACTTGGAGCGTGTATGAGTCAAAGTAGATTTTACGTTGACAAAAGATCATATTTTTTTGTTGAGTAATCAAGTGAAAAAATAAGTAGACCCCTCCAAAAATACAAAAACAAATTTGGTAGACCAAATCAACTTCCGATGTGAAACTAATTTATAACAAACTTATTACACGCAAAGTGAAATATTTAAAGCCTTTATTTGTTATAATGTTTCACAGCTGTAAACACCTCAATAAAAAAATGGACTGTCAGTCATAAACATCAACATTATAAAATACAATGGCGTATGTAATGAGTCTATATCATAGTTATATCAGTTTCACATTTTAAGTTCAATTACAGAAATAAATTAACTTTTTAATTATATTCAAATTTCCTGAATACTGTATCATTGTAACCCGAAAAAGAATGGACTAAGTCATGACTAAATCATGA
Source organism: Knipowitschia caucasica (assembly GCA_964034765.1). Lineage (NCBI taxonomy): Eukaryota > Metazoa > Chordata > Actinopteri > Gobiiformes > Gobiidae > Knipowitschia > Knipowitschia caucasica. The sequence continues at coordinate 18,911,574 of OZ035837.1, read as the reverse complement.
TTAAACTGGACGCCTGACTGTGGTGTGTGTGTGTTGCAGGGATCCTCCTGATGATGACGCTTTGTGAGAAGGTCCATGTGTACGAGTACATCCCCTCCATGCGGCAGACCGACCTATGTCACTACCACGAGCGCTACTTTGACGCCGCCTGCACGCTGGGAGCCTACCATCCACTGCTGTACGAGAAGAGCCTCATCCAGAGGCTCAACACGGGCCCAGAGAAGGACCTGCGCAGGAAGGGCCGCATCACTCTGCCGGGTCTCAGCACCATCGACTGTGACGTCTGAATACTGCATCTAATAATCCCACAAACACTGTTCACAGACGGACTCCTGCCCCTGGGGCTAAAGAGGGGTGCGGTGACACAAGGTCTGAGACCTGGGCAGAGTCAGCCATAGGTTGTCCCATGAGGAGACTGGTCTATAGGACAAAGCAGTGGTATTTACAGATGTTTCCATTCTGCATTAGCTGAGCCAAGTTCGTAGTGGAATTTAGAACAAGCCTTTAGACTATAATGAGAGTGTGATATAGATGATTTCATTTTCTGATCATATCAAGATGTAGATGTAATGTGTTTGTTTTTTGTTTTTACATATGTCATCTCTGCTGAATGTCCAAAGTACTGTACAAAGACAGTGCTTTTTTACAAGGAGGGCGGTGAATATTTGACTTTTTGCTGGACTGGGAGTCATTAGTGATATTATTGGCACTTGTTTAGGACATTGATTTTCATCATATTTTCCTGAGCAGCTGAATACACCTGTCCTGCCTTGTGTTCAAGCCAAACACTTCACTGCTGTTTGGACCTCAGTGATGCTCAGCTCTCTAGTGACCGGATGACGTCATTGAATGTAATTACAGCCTGGTTCTTATGGCAGGGTCCTGAGCATGTGTGAACCAGTCTTATGGTAATGTAGCCCGAATACTGGACTCAGCCACTTGCAGAAGAACACTTTAAAGAAACTGAACTCTGGTTGTGAGTTTTCTTGTTCTAAGCTGTGTACATCTTCAGCTGAAAGGTACTGGAGCTGCATGTTAGAGAGAGGTTTGTTTGCAGAAAATGATCATGTATCGTACTTGTTGCGTCTTTGTTGAGATGTATCCATGACTGTGGTGGTAAAGAGATGAATAATGTTATTGGATTGTTTTAACTATTATGTGTGTCAGAAAGGGAGACGTAGTTTTAATAAAACATTAAGAATGTGTTAGTTGAGCTAGAATTAGCTATTGTGTTCTGTTTGATATTTGACAACTGGAAGAAGCAACACAATAATAGCATTATTCTATTGTCTTAATTGAAGTGAGAAGCTAAATTAAATTGATTCTGTTGTGTAATTCAGTGAATTAAACATGTGACTAATCCTGGTACTTCATCACATTGATGCAAGCTGAGTTAAATCCTATTTTAAACTGACTCCTCACTGATTTGAACCGGACTGCTGGCTTTCATCCTTGTTTGGGTATGGCTGTTATGAAATTAGTTATAAAGAAAGGTAGTTGTTAATAAGCCCCATCCCAAATTGGTGTAGTTTGTTTGATTCTTTGTTCATTGAAGACTTTATTTTGAACATTAGGGCAATATTGACCTCTTGTTGATGGAGGTTTGAACAGTTGTTTTTCTGTAAAGATGGTTGTAGTTCTCCTTTTGGAGCACACTTACATACTGTAAGTCTGGACCGTGACTAAGAGTGGAAGCTAATTGTGAGCATGTTTGTGTGAGGGGCAATGAGCGGCTGCATGGGGCGCCTCGTTCCATGGGAGCTCCTAATAAAGTGCGGCGCCTGAGGACAGTCTTATGTGTGCATCTCAGTATTGTTGTGCCAAATTCCTTTTATATTGTGTTCTTTGGGAGAGCTTAATGACAGGTACAGTCTCATCATGGGACTAAGATACTTTGACCAAGGGGAGATTTTCTTAAACATATTTACTCAGAAGGGCATAATGGTCTTATTTCCTAATATCAGATTATTTTACTTGATGTTATTGTTCATTTAAGAAGTTCACTGCCTCTTACGGATCGAACATTGTCATGTATTTAACACTCATGCCAGTGTTTCAAATGTATTGAATTGGGATTGAATAATCTCCCCCATGCCTGAGTTTATGACTTAACTCTTCTTATTACACTTGAACTGATATTTAATTCTTTGTAAACTGTAAGTGTCTTTTTTACTGTGTAAATAAAGATGTTGTTGTGTCATGTGTGTACCTGTTTGTTCATGAGGATGTAGATGATGGGGTTGATAACTGTGCTGCTCTTGGCGAGGAGAGACGGCACCACGCTGGCCACAGGGCTGATGATGTTGGGCGGACCGAACGTTGCCATCATGGCCACCACGCCATACGGCATCCAGCACAGGAGGTAGCAGCCCGCCGTGGTCAGCACCATGAACAGGATGTGGAACTCCCGCTTGCGAGCCGCTGTTTTACGGAACTTCCCGACCTGTGACATCACACCACATGTTATATTGTCACCAAACCAATAACCACAACCATGATCAATCTTTACTCTGATCAACCATTACTTACTACTTTGATACTAATTCATGTTGTTCATATTACTTCCTTTAATCCATGGATCATGAAATGTCAGTATAATATGGGAGATTTTAGAAAGGTCACCAAAACAAGACCATGGTGATACATTTGAGAAAATCTTCATGAACTCGGCTCAAAAAAACATTTCAAGATATTTTGTTTATTCATTCGTCTTGTTCTGCAATAACTCAAGCTCAGTTTGAGTCATAAAACTTTCTACGGCAGGTTTTTATCTCTAGTTTATCAATAACCCTCCCAAGTATTTGTAGAAACTAGATATTTATTTTCGCCAACACTAATATATTCTATTAATATCATTTACCGTGATGTGGTAGTGATGTGGTAGTGACGTGGTAGTGATGTGGTAGTGACGTGGTAGTGATGTGGTAGTGACGTGGTAGTGACGTGGTAGTGACGTGGTAGTGACGTGGTAGTGACGTGGTAGTGAAGCGGAAGTGACGTGGTAGTGACGTGGTAGTGACGTGGTAGTGATGTGGTAGTGATGTGGTAGTGACGTGGTAGTGACGTGGTAGTGACGTGGTAGTGATGCGGTAGTGACGCGGTAGTGATGATGTGGTAGTGATGATGTGGTAGTGATGTGGTAGTGACGTGGTAGTGACGTGGTAGTGATGCGGTAGTGACGCGGTAGTGACGTGGTAGTGACGTGGTAGTGACGTGGTAGTGACGTGGTAGTGATGATGTGGTAGTGATGTGGTAGTGACGTGGTAGTGACGTGGTAGTGATGATGTGGTAGTGACGTGGTAGTGATGTGGTAGTGATGTGGTAGTGACGTGGTAGTGACGTGGTAGTGACGTGGTAGTGACGTGGTAGTGATGTGGTAGTGACGTGGTAGTGACGTGGTAGTGATGCGGTAGTGACGCGGTAGTGACGTGGTAGTGACGTGGTAGTGACGTGGTAGTGATGTGGTAGTGACGTGGTAGTGATGATGTGGTAGTGATGTGGTAGTGACGTGGTAGTGACGTGGTAGTGATGATGTGGTAGTGACGTGGTAGTGATGATGTGGTAGTGACGTGGTAGTGACATGGTAGTGACGTGGTAGTGATGTGGTAGTGATGTGGTAGTGACGTGGTAGTGACGTGGTAGTGATGTGGTAGTGATGTGGTAGTGATGTGGTAGTGACGTGGTAGTGATGATGTGGTAGTGACGTGGTAGTTATGATGTGGTAGTGACGTAGTAGTGACATGGTAGTGATGTGGTAGTGACGTGGTAGTGACGTGGTAGTGATGTGGTAGTGATGTGGTAGTGATGTGGTAGTGACGTGGTAGTGACGTGGTAGTGACGTGGTAGTGATGTGGTAGTGACGTGGTAGTGACGTGGTAGTGACGTGGTAGTGACGTGACGTGGTAGTGACGTGGTAGTGACGTGGTATTGACGCGGTAGTGACGCGGTAGTGACGCGGTAGTGACGTGGTAGTGACGTGGTAGTGACGTGGTACGTGGTAGTGACGTGGTAGTGACGTGGTAGTGACGCAGTAGTGACGCGGTAGTGACGCGGTAGTGACGCGGTAGTGACGTGGTAGTGACGTGGTAGTGATGATGTGGTAGTGATGTGGTAGTGATGTGGTAGTGACGTGGTAGTGACGTGGTAGTGATGATGTGGTAGTGACGTGGTAGTGATGTGGTAGTGATGTGGTAGTGACGTGGTAGTGACGTGGTAGTGACGTGGTAGTGACGTGGTAGTGACGTGGTAGTGACGTGGTAGTGATGCGGTAGTGAGGTAGTGAGCGGTAGTGACGCGGTACGCGGTAGTGACGCGGTAGTGACGTGGTAGTGACGTGGTGGTAGTGACGTGGTAGTGATGTGGTAGTGACGTGGTAGTGATGATGTGGTATTGACGTGGTAGTGGCGTGGTAGTGATGATGTGGTAGTGACGTGGTAGTGATGATGTGGTAGTGACGTGGTAGTGACATGGTAGTGATGTGGTAGTGACGTGGTAGTGACGTGGTAGTGACATGGTAGTGATGTGGTAGTGACGTGGTAGTGATGATGTGGTAGTGATGTGGTAGTGACGTGGTAGTGACATGGTAGTGATGATGTGGTAGTGACGTGGTAGTGATGATGTGGTAGTGACGTGGTAGTGACATGGTAGTGATGTGGTAGTGACGTGGTAGTGATGTGGTAGTGATGTGGTAGTGACGTGGTAGTGATGTGGTAGTGACGTGGTAGTGATGATGTGGTAGTGACGTGGTAGTGACGTGGTAGTGATGATGTGGTAGTGACGTGGTAGTGATGATGTGGTAGTGACGTGGTAGTGACATGGTAGTGACGTGGTAGTGATGTGGTAGTGATGTGGTAGTGACGTGGTAGTGACGTGGTAGTGATGTGGTAGTGTTGTGGTAGTGATGTGGTAGTGACGTGGTAGTGATGATGTGGTAGTGACGTGGTAGTTATGATGTGGTAGTGACGTGGTAGTGACATGGTAGTGATGTGGTAGTGACGTGGTAGTGATGTGGTAGTGACGTGGTAGTGACGTGGTAGTGATGCGGTAGTGACGCGGTAGTGATGATGTGGTAGTGATGATGTGGTAGTGATGTGGTAGTGACGTGGTAGTGACGTGGTAGTGATGCGGTAGTGACGCGGTAGTGACGTGGTAGTGACGTGGTAGTGACGTGGTAGTGACGTGGTAGTGATGATGTGGTAGTGATGTGGTAGTGACGTGGTAGTGACGTGGTAGTGATGATGTGGTAGTGACGTGGTAGTGATGTGGTAGTGATGTGGTAGTGACGTGGTAGTGACGTGGTAGTGACGTGGTAGTGACGTGGTAGTGATGTGGTAGTGACGTGGTAGTGACGTGGTAGTGATGCGGTAGTGACGCGGTAGTGACGTGGTAGTGACGTGGTAGTGACGTGGTAGTGACGTGGTAGTGATGTGGTAGTGACGTGGTAGTGATGATGTGGTAGTGATGTGGTAGTGACGTGGTAGTGACGTGGTAGTGATGATGTGGTAGTGACGTGGTAGTGATGATGTGGTAGTGACGTGGTAGTGACATGGTAGTGACGTGGTAGTGATGTGGTAGTGATGTGGTAGTGACGTGGTAGTGACGTGGTAGTGATGTGGTAGTGATGTGGTAGTGATGTGGTAGTGACGTGGTAGTGATGATGTGGTAGTGACGTGGTAGTTATGATGTGGTAGTGACGTGGTAGTGACATGGTAGTGATGTGGTAGTGACGTGGTAGTGACGTGGTAGTGATGTGGTAGTGATGTGGTAGTGATGTGGTAGTGACGTGGTAGTGACGTGGTAGTGACGTGGTAGTGATGTGGTAGTGACGTGGTAGTGACGTGGTAGTGACGTGGTAGTGACGTGGTAGTGACGTGGTAGTGACGTGGTATTGACGCGGTAGTGACGCGGTAGTGACGCGGTAGTGACGCGGTAGTGACGTGGTAGTGACGTGGTAGTGACGTGGTAGTGACGCGGTAGTGACGCGGTAGTGACGCGGTAGTGACGCGGTAGTGACGTGGTAGTGACGTGGTAGTGATGATGTGGTAGTGATGTGGTAGTGACGTGGTAGTGACGTGGTAGTGATGATGTGGTAGTGACGTGGTAGTGATGTGGTAGTGATGTGGTAGTGACGTGGTAGTGACGTGGTAGTGACGTGGTAGTGACGTGGTAGTGACGTGGTAGTGACGTGGTAGTGATGCGGTAGTGACGCGGTAGTGACGCGGTAGTGACGCGGTAGTGACGTGGTAGTGACGTGGTAGTGACGTGGTAGTGATGTGGTAGTGACGTGGTAGTGATGATGTGGTATTGACGTGGTAGTGGCGTGGTAGTGATGATGTGGTAGTGACGTGGTAGTGATGATGTGGTAGTGACGTGGTAGTGACATGGTAGTGATGTGGTAGTGACGTGGTAGTGACGTGGTAGTGACATGGTAGTGATGTGGTAGTGACGTGGTAGTGATGATGTGGTAGTGATGTGGTAGTGACGTGGTAGTGACATGGTAGTGATGATGTGGTAGTGACGTGGTAGTGATGATGTGGTAGTGACGTGGTAGTGACATGGTAGTGATGTGGTAGTGACGTGGTAGTGATGTGGTAGTGATGTGGTAGTGACGTGGTAGTGATGTGGTAGTGACGTGGTAGTGATGATGTGGTAGTGATGTGGTAGTGACGTGGTAGTGACATGGTAGTGATGATGTGGTAGTGACGTGGTAGTGATGTGGTAGTGATGTGGTAGTGACGTGGTAGGGACGTGGTAGTGACGTGGTAGTGACGTGGTAGTGACGTGGTAGTGACGCGGTAGTGACGCGGTAGTGACGCGGTAGTGACGTGGTAGTGACGTGGTAGTGACGTGGTAGTGATGTGGTAGTGACGTGGTAGTGATGATGTGGTAGTGACGTGGTAGTGGCGTGGTAGTGATGATGTGGTAGTGACGTGGTAGTGATGATGTGGTAGTGACGTGGTAGTGACATGGTAGTGATGTGGTAGTGACGTGGTAGTGACGTGGTAGTGACATGGTAGTGATGTGGTAGTGACGTGGTAGTGACGTGGTAGTGACATGGTAGTGATGTGGTAGTGACGTGGTAGTGATGATGTGGTAGTGATGTGGTAGTGACGTGGTAGTGACATGGTAGTGATGATGTGGTAGTGACGTGGTAGTGATGATGTGGTAGTGACGTGGTAGTGACATGGTAGTGATGTGGTAGTGACGTGGTAGTGATGTGGTAGTGATGTGGTAGTGACGTGGTAGTGACGTGGTAGTGACGTGGTAGTGACGTGGTAGTGACGTGGTAGTGACGTGGTAGTGACGTGGTAGTGACGTGGTAGTGACGTGGTAGTGACGCGGTAGTGACGCGGTAGTGACGCGGTAGTGATGTGGTAGTGATGTGGTAGTGATGTGGTAGTGATGCGGTAGTGACGCTGTAGTGACGTGGTAGTGACGTGGTAGTGACGTGGTAGTGACGTGGTAGTGACGTGGTAGTGACGTGGTAGTGATGTGGTAGTGACTTGGTAGTGACGTGGTAGTGACGTGGTAGTGACGTGGTAGTGACGTGGTAGTGATGCGGTAGTGACGTGGTAGTGATGATGTGGTAGTGACGTGGTAGTGATGATGTGGTAGTGATGTGGTAGTGACGTGGTAGTGACGTGGTAGTGATGCGGTAGTGATGCGGTAGTGACGCGGTAGTGACGCGGTAGTGACGTGGTAGTGACGTGGTAGTGACGTGGTAGTGACGTGGTAGTGACGTGGTAGTGATGCGGTAGTGACGCGGTAGTGACACGGTAGTGACGTGGTAGTGACGTGGTAGTGACGTGGTAGTGACGTGGTAGTGACGTGGTAGTGACGTGGTAGTGATGATGTGGTAGTGATGTGGTAGTGACGTGGTAGTGACGTGGTAGTGATGATGTGGTAGTGACGTGGTAGTGACGTGGTAGTGACGTGGTAGTGACGCGGTAGTGACGTGGTAGTGACGTGGTAGTGATGATGTGGTAGTGATGTGGTAGTGACGTGGTAGTGACGTGGTGGTGATGATGTGGTAGTGACGTCGTAGTGATGATGTGGTAGTGATGTGGTAGTGATGTGGTAGTGACGTGGTAGTGATGATGTGGTAGTGATGTGGTAGTGATGTGGTAGTGACGTGGTAGTGATGATGTGGTAGTGATGTGGTAGTGACGTGGTAGTGACGTGGTAGTGATGCGGTAGTGATGCGGTAGTGACGCGGTAGTGATGTGGTAGTGACGTGGTAGTGACGTGGTAGTGATGATGTGGTAGTGATGTGGTAGTGACGTGGTAGTGACGTGGTGGTGATGATGTGGTAGTGACGTGGTAGTGACGTGGTAGTGACATGGTAGTGATGTGGTAGTGACGTGGTAGTGATGTGGTAGTGATGTGGTAGTGACGTGGTAGTGATGTGGTAGTGATGATGTGGTAGTGACGTGGTAGTGACGTGGTAGTGACGTGGTAGTGATGTGGTAGTGATGATGTGGTAGTGACGTGGTAGTGATGTGGTAGTGACGTGGTAGTGATGTGGTAGTGACGTGGTAGTGACGTGGTAGTGACGTGGTAGTGACGTGGTAGTGACGTGGTAGTGACGTGGTATTGACGCGGTAGTGACGCGGTAGTGACGCGGTAGTGACGTGGTAGTGACGTGGTAGTGACGTGGTAGTGACGTGGTAGTGACGTGGTAGTGACGTGGTAGTGACGCGGTAGTGACGCGGTAGTGACGCGGTAGTGACGCGGTAGTGACGTGGTAGTGACGTGGTAGTGATGATGTGGTAGTGATGTGGTAGTGACGTGGTAGTGACGTGGTAGTGATGATGTGGTAGTGACGTGGTAGTGATGTGGTAGTGATGTGGTAGTGACGTGGTAGTGACGTGGTAGTGACGTGGTAGTGACGTGGTAGTGACGTGGTAGTGACGCGGTAGTGATGCGGTAGTGACGCGGTAGTGACGCGGTAGTGACGCGGTAGTGACGTGGTAGTGACGTGGTAGTGACGTGGTAGTGATGTGGTAGTGACGTGGTAGTGATGATGTGGTATTGACGTGGTAGTGGCGTGGTAGTGATGATGTGGTAGTGACGTGGTAGTGATGATGTGGTAGTGACATGGTAGTGATGTGGTAGTGACGTGGTAGTGACGTGGTAGTGACATGGTAGTGATGTGGTAGTGACGTGGTAGTGATGATGTGGTAGTGATGTGGTAGTGACGTGGTAGTGACATGGTAGTGATGATGTGGTAGTGACGTGGTAGTGATGATGTGGTAGTGACGTGGTAGTGACATGGTAGTGATGTGGTAGTGACGTGGTAGTGATGTGGTAGTGATGTGGTAGTGACGTGGTAGTGATGTGGTAGTGACGTGGTAGTGATGATGTGGTAGTGATGTGGTAGTGACGTGGTAGTGACGTGGTAGTGATGATGTGGTAGTGACGTGGTAGTGATGATGTGGTAGTGACGTGGTAGTGACATGGTAGTGACGTGGTAGTGATGTGGTAGTGATGTGGTAGTGACGTGGTAGTGACGTGGTAGTGATGTGGTAGTGATGTGGTAGTGATGTGGTAGTGACGTGGTAGTGATGATGTGGTAGTGACGTGGTAGTTATGATGTGGTAGTGACGTGGTAGTGACATGGTAGTGATGTGGTAGTGACGTGGTAGTGACGTGGTAGTGATGTGGTAGTGACGTGGTAGTGACGTGGTAGTGATGTGGTAGTGACGTGGTAGTGACGTGGTAGTGACGTGGTAGTGACGTGGTAGTGACGTGGTAGTGACGTGGTAGTGATGTGGTAGTGACGTGGTATTGACGTGGTAGTGACGTGGTAGTGACGTGGTAGTGACGTGGTAGTGACGCGGTAGTGACGCGGTAGTGACGCGGTAGTGACGCGGTAGTGACGCGGTAGTGACGCGGTAGTGACGTGGTAGTGACGTGGTAGTGACGCGGTAGTGACGCGGTAGTGACGTGGTAGTGACGTGGTAGTGATGATGTGGTAGTGATGTGGTAGTGACGTGGTAGTGACATGGTAGTGATGATGTGGTAGTGACGCGGTAGTGACGTGGTAGTGATGTGGTAGTGACGTGGTAGTGACGTGGTAGTGACGTGGTAGTGACGTGGTAGTGATGTGGTAGTGACGTGGTAGTGACGTGGTAGTGATGCGGTAGTGACGCGGTAGTGACGTGGTAGTGACGTGGTAGTGACGTGGTAGTGACGTGGTAGTGATGTGGTAGTGACGTGGTAGTGATGATGTGGTAGTGATGTGGTAGTGACGTGGTAGTGACGTGGTAGTGATGATGTGGTAGTGACGTGGTAGTGATGATGTGGTAGTGACGTGGTAGTGACATGGTAGTGACGTGGTAGTGATGTGGTAGTGATGTGGTAGTGACGTGGTAGTGACGTGGTAGTGATGTGGTAGTGATGTGGTAGTGATGTGGTAGTGACGTGGTAGTGATGATGTGGTAGTGACGTGGTAGTTATGATGTGGTAGTGACGTGGTAGTGACATGGTAGTGATGTGGTAGTGACGTGGTAGTGACGTGGTAGTGATGTGGTAGTGATGTGGTAGTGATGTGGTAGTGACGTGGTAGTGACGTGGTAGTGACGTGGTAGTGATGTGGTAGTGACGTGGTAGTGACGTGGTAGTGACGTGGTAGTGACGTGGTAGTGACGTGGTAGTGACGTGGTAGTGACGCGGTAGTGACGCGGTAGTGACGGGTAGTGACGCGGTAGTGACGTGGTAGTGACGTGGTAGTGACGTGGTAGTGACGTGGTAGTGACGCGGTAGTGACGCGGTAGTGACGCGTAGTGACGCGGTAGTGACGCGGTAGTGACGTGGTAGTGACGTGGTAGTGATGATGTGGTAGTGATGTGGTAGTGACGTGGTAGTGACGTGGTAGTGATGATGTGGTAGTGACGTGGTAGTGATGTGGTAGTGATGTGGTAGTGACGTGGTAGTGACGTGGTAGTGACGTGGTAGTGACGTGGTAGTGACGTGGTAGTGACGTGGTAGTGATGCGGTAGTGACGCGGTAGTGACGCGGTAGTGACGCGGTAGTGACGTGGTAGTGACGTGGTAGTGACGTGGTAGTGATGTGGTAGTGACGTGGTAGTGATGATGTGGTATGTGACGTGGTAGTGGCGTGGTAGTGATGATGTGGTAGTGACGTGGTAGTGATGATGATGTGTAGTGACGTGGTAGTGACATGGTAGTGATGTGGTAGTGACGTGGTAGTGACGTGGTAGTGACACATGGTAGTGATGTGGTAGTGACGTGGTAGTGATGATGTGGTAGTGATGTGGTAGTGACGTGGTAGTGACATGGTAGTGATGATGTGGTAGTGACGTGGTAGTGATGATGTGGTAGTGAGTGGTAGTGACATGGTAGTGATGTGGTAGTGACGTGGTAGTGTGTGGTAGTGATGTGGTAGTGACGTGGTAGTGATGTGGTAGTGACGTGGTAGTGATGATGTGGTAGTGATGTGGTAGTGACGTGGTAGTGACGTGGTAGTGACATGTGGTAGTGACGTGGGTAGTGAGTGGTAGTGACGTGGTAGTGATGTGGTAGTGACGTGGTAGTGACGTGGTAGTGACGTGGTAGTGACGTGGTAGTGACGTGGTAGTGACGCGGTAGTGACGCGGTAGTGACGTGGGTAGTGACGTGGTAGTGACGTGGTAGTGACGATGGGTAGTGACGTGGTAGTGACGTGGTAGTGATGTGGTAGTGACGTGGTAGTGAGTGATGGTGGTAGTGACGTGGTAGTGACGTGGTAGTGATGATGTGATGGTAGTGACGTGGTAGTGACTGGTAGTGAGTGGTAGTGACGTGGTAGTGACATGGTAGTGATGTGGTAGTGACGTGTAGTGACGTAGTGACGTGGTAGTGATGTGTAGTGACTGTGGTAGTGATGTGGTAGTGACGTGGTAGTGACGTGGTAGTGACGTGGTAGTGACGTGGTAGTGACGTGGTTGGGGCTATCAGATAAATTGAATGTGTGTTTGATATGAAGAGTAATGTCTCTTGATGCTGTTAGTTTATAGTGATGCATTAATGCAGATAGTGTAAGTGACAACAGTCGCTGTAATGGCCTTGGTCCAAATCATGTAACATAATCTGAGCAAACATAAGAGCTCAGTAAGAGCTCTGGTGTGCAAAAACACTAATCCGGTTGTTAAGAAAGCTCGTTCTGTGAATTCTCTAAGATTCTGCTTCACTTTTATCACTGCACTATCTGCTCTGAACAAGGTGCTCCGCTCTGTGAGCTGTGAGCGGCCTTTTCTGGAGGTTAAACCAAGCTCTTTAAATAATCATTGACTCTTCTGGCCCTTGGAAAAGCCATGTTCCAGCTTCTTCCCTCTGGCAGAAGATATCATTCGCTGAGATGCAGTACGTCTTGTCTTGCTAACAACTTCTTTCCACAGACTATTATCACTTTAAAAAACACACTTCAATGATTTTGCACATGTATTGAAACTTTTTTTATTGATCAACTTTACAGTGTCAATTGTGTCCTGTTTGTTTGTTTTAGCTCTGTACTTTTAACCTCGTTTCATTGATGTTCTTGTCTGGTTTACACTGGGACTGGGGGCTGCATTCCAATGTGGTTTGACTGAAAAAGGAAAATAAATGAATCTGATGTGAATCTAAGGCCTCTGTAATCCTGAGCCAGCCTGAGCTTGTGGCTCATTGCGCTCCTCACAAATGGAGCACTAATTCTGCTCGTATTCATACATATGTGTGATTACACTTGTTTACAATGGTATCTGCTTTTCCTGTGTGTCGGTATGAAACATGAGAAATGAGAAGCAAGGCCTTATCTTACTCCATGAGCTATCTCTTCTTCAGCAATACTAACAGTTAAAATATTCGGATTTATAAAACCTTTATAGGATCACTTCAGGCAAATGAAGCTTAATTGGTGAAGATGTGAAAGCAACAAACAGCTGTGCTCTGGTCCGCTTTCTTAGACCATCATGAAGCCTTATGACGTAAGAGCATCATCTACGTTGTATACTGTATATTAAATAATAGTTTCCTCTTTTCATTCAAATAAATGGGTTAGGGTGAACGAGGCTTCAGTGCATCATAGTTCATTATTAGATCACATTAAATATAGAATATTTGAGAGTACCTGTTTGACAGCGCACAGCAGGCGGCCGTAGCAGTAAACCATGACCAGGATGGGCAGCCCCAGACAGAAAATGAACAGGCAGATGATGTATGCGTGAGATTGGCTGGAGTTCATGGTCCAGGACACAGAACAGCTGGTGCCTGCTCCCTCAATGTCATAGCTGCTCCAGCCCAGCAGAGGAGGCACTGTCCAAAACAATGAGTAGAGCCAGGAGCCCCCCACAGCCATCAGGGGCCTCCTGTAACTGGGGCCCTGTTTGTTGTACACTGTGAGGGTACTGTAGCGGTCATAGGACAGGATGACGAGCGAGATCAGAGACACTATGCCTGGAAAAGAAGAGAAGAAGCACTATCAGTGCGATCTAGCCAAACACACATTAGTCCATTATCAGGTACCCCTGTAGCCAAACCATGGTCCCATTTGAAGCACGGGGACACTTAAATTGAGGGACCTAACTTTGAAACCAAAATCTATGAAAAAAAAATCCAAAAAGTTCTCAAAACCATTTTGTTCTCGCACTAGTTTTCACCTGAATGTACAGTATTTAGCCGTCTGTCACACGTGTAGATCAGCTTTCAGTCCTCACTCGGCCACACAACTCTAGGTATGTAAAAGATAACAATGTTTCAAATATTGCACGTTAGCATTCACACAGTGTTAGAACAGCCTGCTCTGAGCCCAAAGGTCTTCATCACAAGTTTTCAATCCTTCTGTTTTGGTTTGTTTAATAGCCAGAAATGGCATGTATCACATCAGCTCTTTATTTGCCCTCTGATACTGTTTGGTTTAACTGCACAATTTCTATCCATCCATTTTCTTCCGCTTCATCGGTTGCCAGTCTTCCCTTTCCACACACACTTCCTCCTGCTCATCCAAACGAATCCCAAGGCGTTCCCAGGCCAGCTGAGAAACTTTAGTTCCTCCAGCGTGTTCTTAGCATACCATCGTACTAATTTCATAAATAATAATTGACAGAAGTTTACAGATGGCTAAGGCCAGGCCAGCGTTTCCTAGGTCGTCCCTGAGGTCTCCTCCCGGTGGGACGCCCAGAGAATAGATGCCCGAGCCACCTCAACTGGTTCCTCTCAACATGGAGAAGCAGTGACTCTACTCCGAACTCCTCCCGTGCCACTGAGCTCCTAACCCTATCTCTGAGGCAGCGCCCAGCCACTCTGTGGAGAAAGCTCATTTTGACCACTATCCGCGATCGGGTTGTTTCAGTCATTACCCAAAGCTCATGACTATCAGTGAGGGAGGGAACATAGATCGACCGGTAAATCGAGAGTTTTGCAGCTTTAGAATGAGTCTGGTGTAAGTGAATGGTTGGTGGTGGTCGGCGGGGCAGATGGCACATACTGGTTGCCTTGCTTCTCACAGTGTGCCCCAGGGCAGCTGTGGCTACAGTAGTAGTTTATCACCACTGTGTATGGAATGATTGAATAATGAAATGTGAAGCGTCTTTGAGTGTCCAAAGAAGCGCCATATAAAACGGATGCATTATTATTCATTATTATTTTGCCTTTCGACTCAACTCCCTCTTTACCCTAACGGTCCACGACTGCATCACTGCGCACGCTGCACCAATCCGCCTGTCAATCTCTTGCTCCATCCTTCCCTCACTCATGAACAAAACCCTGAGAAACTTGAACTCCTCCACTTGAGAAAGGACTTCTCCACCCACATGGAGAGTGACTCACATGAAACTGCATGATTTAATGTAATATATTACTTTTCTGCCCCCTGCCTGCAAGTACATATAATTTAATTAAATATAAAACGATTATATCAAAAATTAAGATGAATCAATATGAGGGGAGAAAACAGATCGCCCAGCCCTCCTTCACAATGGTGTAAAAGACAATACATGTTCTGCCTGCTCTTATAGGTACATCACTTTGCTTTTATTTCCCATCTAAATGACGTTAAACGTGGTCAAAGCCATGTTTGGTCCCACCTGCTGTGATAAGTGTGGGTACTGTGAGTTGTTTGTATGTTCCCCCAGTTTAAACAATTTACAGTATTAGCTGTGTGAATCAGGGTAGAAATGATCTTAAATGACTAGATACAGACATATTTAAAAGACTGACAAATCCTACAGTTTCTGAGGAGAGAGAGCAACTGGCGGAGGCATCACACATCATGCATTCATCAAAGTGAGGACCACTGCAAAGATATACTGTACAAACAAATCACCAACTTCTCAAACAGTCCCATCTTGGTATGCTGACTGTAAAAGAGAGTCAGGGCTTGAGAAATGTGCTGTTTGCGTTCCCATCAGAGTCATAGCACAGCATTAAAGTGACAGCATGAGATTAAGGGAGAAAATAAAACCGATGTAAATAGGGACTAGCTGTTTGTACATGACAGCCCCATAAACAAACATCAATCTGAACCTTATGATAGAAACTAGCACTGGGACCTCTTTTTAATTTAACACAATGTAACAATTATATAGGGGCGTTGTTGCCTTAGTTTAGTTAAATCAAAGTATTTCAATTATGAGCAATCGCTTTAGGTGTCAGACCTCAATGTTGTAAAATAGTGCAACCCTTTACTAAGGAAAGTGCCTACAACGAGCGGTTCTATTTCAAAGTCCTTAAAATGTTTATTTTGGTTACCTGGTCCTTAAATTTAAAGAATATGAAAGTGCATATTGAAAACAGACTCTAAAGGTCGTAGTCTATAAAGCTTTGTTGACGAGAGTTGGTAAACATGCACATATGGGCTTCATGTTCATATTAAAACAGATTTAAGAATCAGACAATGTTTTTCCCTAATTCCCTAGTCTTGTCTGAGCTAAATTCACGTACGGAATAAATACCGGCGGCTCAAACTCAATCCGGGGAGAATCCCTCTGTGTGTCGGTCTCTGCAGTTTGCGGTGTTCCCTAAACTTACCGAAGCAGGAGTTGATAAAGCCATACCAGCTGCATCCGCTGGCCCCCAGGAGCCAGTGCCCTCTGATGCTGGAGGCGAAGCTGAGCGTGGTGCCAAACAGACACACCATCATGTCACTCACGCTGATGTTGAGCAAGAGCATGTTCACGGGAGTCCGCAGCTTTTTGAATTTACAGAACAAAACGAGGACTATGAAGTTGTTGAGGAATCCGAAAGTCATGATGAAGCCCAGGGCCACGGACAGCACAATGAAGCCGGTGGGAGAGAGCCTCTCTGCGCCCGTGCGCACCTGCTCATCGCTCTGGTTTAGGCTGTAGTTCAGCAAAGTGTGACCAGAGAACATCCTGTGAGCCATTCATCGGACCGTCGTGTCGCGGCGATCACAGCCTGACAAAGTTCACTGGATCCGGGTCCTCACTGGAGTACATGTGGATCGTGGCTGGCGCGCGTCTCCAGTGCGTAATCTGACTCTGGAGCATATTGCTCTTAATCACTTGTATTCAGTTGTGGCCGCTCACTCATCCCTCTCCAACTCACTTTGTCCTCCTAAAATAGCACCTGTTACCGAGACTCATCTTGCGTCCTTTTATCCGTATTCAAGCGTAAATAAGCCCTTAAAAAACAAAAAATAAAGAAAACCCCGTTTCTCTCGCGTATCCAAAGCTGTAGTCCTCTCCACAAAGCCACAGCCCGTGCGCTCTGGTCACGGTCACGGAGTCGGATACGCGGCAGTTTGAACAAGGCTTTTAAAGGCGACTGCTGACGTCACAAGAGGGTGCGCACATGTGTTTGTGTGTCCTTCAGATTTGCGTCTTCTGGTTTATACATATATTGATATTACACCAATTTTCTCCAACTGACTCAGGATGCGTCCCCTCAGTGGAAGCTGAAGGCTCTGTTCTTATTATGAGTCAACTGAAGAAAGGTAAATATTGAATATTTGCTTTCTTCATTATGCTAATCATCCAAAGGGCTGTGATTTCTAGAGAGTAAACTGCAACAATAATACAGAACCTTCACGTTTGTTGCATCAAAAGGGGTAAAGATTAATTTTTATCAATCTAGTGCCAAACAGCCCTAAAATTAAAACTGTGATATTATATTACTAACTAAAAGATTACATTTGTTGCAAAACAGCTGAAACTTTGCACATTTTATTTTCAGACAGCTGTGAAGTGAAAAAAATATTTAAGATTTTGGTATTTAAAACACGGTATAATGGAAATTGCATTTTTTTTAAAACATTGAAAACTCCCTGATGCTGAATCTGCACCTGTTCCTTAGAAATTAAATAGATCTGTCTGTACTCTCACTATGACTACAGCTGCTCTATGAAATGTGCTAAATAAATAAACATTACTTACTGTGTTTATTGGTCCCTAAACCGCATCACGAAGTCAAAGGAACTCTTCAGAAGGTCAAGTATGAAGTTGTGGAGTAAAGTATTGTTATTGTTCATTCAAACATTTCCAAAGTTCAATTCATTATCTGGGAAAGAAAAGCATATGGCAGAACTGCCAATCAAGACTCTGTAGTCTGATTATTTCACAACTCTGATCCCAGGAGTCTGAATGAGAACATGTTCTTTTATCCGTGTTTTAGGTCAGTTATTTTGACAAAAATATATCTATCTTCTCAATGCTACAATATTGGTGGAGGTCATCCTTCAATATTGTGTATATTGAATCATTGTCATACCAATTCTGTGGAGAGAAGGAGACACACTCCAGTTGGAACTTGTAAATAGGTCGACTCTCATTTCTTTGAGCCAAAGATTTAAGATTAAGAACCAAAAGTATAACAAGCACAAGGGGCCACAACAGGCCCCTGAACGCCCTATGGCGTGTGCCCCACAACACTTCTTTAAATGAGCATGGTGAAATGACGTTTTAGTATGCATTGTGTAAGCATACAGTATGATTGGGTAAATGAGTTGGGTTGTCAGGAAGAGTTTATGATTACAACAAGTCTTGAGTGTACAGGTAAGACCTTCATCTAAAGGCCAGCGTCATCACAGGGATAGGCATCAATACCTCGAGCCCCATGTTGAAGCACAGACACAGAAACAAATGAACAAATCACAACTGGAAAAGGTTGATATTAATGCAAAGCCTTTCTGCCCTGGGCCAGCAGAAATGCCACCAGTTCTAATCCTCTTATTTAAATGCACCTACCACATGTTAAAAGGCAACATAACTTAATTATGTTACTTTCGTCAAAATTGCACATTGCATTTTCCACAAATCATTACATTCTTTTGCCAAGCAATGATGGCGTGTCCCTTCTCCCAGGAGATATGGACGTGTCATTGAATTAAAAGCAGCTAAGTCATAATTACATTGGCAACAGTCAATAAACATTCAGTGTCAGTCAAATTTCCCAGCAGGGTCGTCTATGTTATTAGAGTTAATTATTAACTTACCAAGCTATAGCTTAAGTTCTCTGTGTTCAAACGTTTAAAATATAAGACAAAAACAATACAAGTTTAATAGGCAAGGCAAGTTAATTTGTATAGCACACTTCATACACAAGGCAACTCAAAGTGCTAAACAAAGCAAGATAGACACAATACAAGGCACTAAAATCATAAATGATCACAGTACATTAGAGTGAAGATAAAATCCCTCATTGCATGAACAGCTGAACAAAATAGTTTGAACATTGTCAGAGCAGAAGCCTGTTTCAGATTTTCAGGAAGACTGTTCCAGATTTTATCTGCATCTGAAATGCTGCCTCCCCATGTTTAGATCAGGAGACTAGTCCCTGTGCTCCTCAGAAGACGAGTTGGTTTGGGTTGGTCACACTTTGGTGCGAGGCCATGGAGAGACGTACACAAGCAGAGCAGATTTTAAGTCTCTCTGAGCCACAGAAAGCCAGTGCAGAGACCTGAAAACTGGACTAATGTTGTCATGCTTCCTGGTTCTAATAAACTGTAATTCATGTTCAAGGCACACCGCGGACTTTGTGACCTAAAGAGTTGACACATATGAGTTATTTTATATGAATACTTGGGCCAATATACAGCGCTTGACACTTGCAATGCTCCGAGCGGGGCTGCCCTCTTGAAATACCGCCCATGTAAGTTTCGAGCAGACGGACCGTCTGCCACCAGGTCACGTGACTTGGAAGAAACACTTGCTTTACGGCTACAGGCGCTGATATACTCATGGAGCTAAGGCTTTTGCTACTCATTTTTCACCTGCTCGACTCCTGGTCATGGCTGAGGCAAGGAAAAATTTTAAACCTTCGGAGGAGGCTAAAAAGAGGAAACGCGAAAGGGATCGTGCTGTAAGCTGCATGTCTGTATGAGCGCTGCTGTTCACCTGGTTCCTGGATGTCATCGACTGCAAAGATGTCATTCCACGCAGCACGAGCTAGACGCAGAACTCCCTCATCCAGGATATAGAAGTCCATGTGTGGTAGATTACTAATGCAGCGGTCTGGAGGCTGACCACAGCAGAGTCTCTCAATATCTGTAGGCATGTCTCTACAGTTTGAACACACACACCAGTGCATGCTGTCTGAATACACACTCAAAAGACACCGGCTGACTGTTTGTTGACTTTTGCGACAGTGCTGAGTTGCTTGTGGCCACTAGGGGCGCTAAACGTGAAAGTTGCAGGTCTAGCGCCCCTAGTGGCCAAGAGTTACACGGTGTGCCTTTCAGGAATCATCATCATTGAACCAAACAAGTATTGGATTTCTCAGGTCTCTGCACAGGCTTCTTTTGGCTCAGAGAATCGACTTCAAAGCTGCTCTGCTTGTGTGCAAGTCATGGCCTTGCACCAAGGTACATGAGTGACATGTTAGTCCCATATGAACTGGCCCGGACTTCGAGGAGCACCGGGACTGAACTTCTGTTAGTGCCCAGAGTCAGAACTATACATGGGGAGACAGCATTTCAGATTCATACTACTGATATTTTACTTTAAGTATGATCAGCAGCACAGCGTAAATACATAGCAACATCGTGACCTGTAGTGGTATTTTTATACAAGTAATTAATTATGGAAAGGCATGAATAGCCTTCTCACTCTGCATAAATAAGAGTCTTATATTCCATGAGAGACCAATTCATGAATGTGTGGGCAAATGATGGGATCCGGTAAGACCATTTCAGTATTAGTAAATTAAATATAAAGTAATTGTACACACATAAGGACACTAGAGAAAACAGATTGTAATGATGAAGATGATTGTAAAGCGGGTTACGTTGTGATTGTCTACAGGGCTGTGCATTTCAGTGAAATTATGATGATTGTCAATTATTTCCACAGTCCATCAAGGGTTCTCCATCTGTCTGGTCTTTATCCTTGTTTTGAGAATCACTTACATAAAAAATAAAGTAAAACTTTAACAAGGTGAAATAAATTAACCCTTGAAATTAATGTGAATGTGTAAAGTCTTGCTTGTGTCTGTTCCTCGTCCCTGAGCTGAGGAGTTTATATTTAGAGTTTCGGATGTGGTATATGTGGAAGGTCAGAGGATACTCCTGCACTCCTCGTGGACTCTTTGTACAATGTCGCTGAGAGGGACAGCAGTACCCATGGTTTTTTCGCTGTCTTAAGAAGGTCAAGTGTTTTTGATTTTAAAATACATTTCTTAAACAAACTGTTTTATGAAGGCATAATCGCGGTCTCTGGTGAAGAAACTACCCAATATTCGTATATTAATTGTTAACAGGAGTGAAAATAAATTAAAAGTGAAAATAAATAAAAATAATAAAAATAAAAATGTATATATACATTAATGTATGTATGTATGTATGTATGTAAATTTATATCATGTATTGTATGTAATTGCTTTTAAATCTATAAATTGATTCCTGTTTATAAGCTTGAAATAAATCAAATCAAATAAAAAAAAAATCAAATTGTAGTATCTACAGTAGGCGTTATGATTTAAGTGGTTGAGGTGATGCTAAGGAAAGTATATAGCCTTAATAACCAGTGGCAGCTTGATGCAATATGAGGGACCATCTACTACAACCTGAGCTTTCCTTTGTAGTGACAAACTGGAAAGATATTTAAATCAAATACTCAAAATTAATGTAAAGCTACTGTATTTATTTATTTATTGTTTATTTGGTTGGGACAATTTGTTTTTGTTGTTGTTTGTTGGGACAAGTTTCCTTGCAGGAAATCATATAACTGTATGATTTCCTCCAAGGCATTGCATTTCCCTAAAATAGTGAGGAGCTCAGTTACACAGGAGGAGCTCGAAGTAGAGCCCTGTTTCTCCACGTCGAGAGGAGCCAGTTGAGGTGGCTCGGGCGTCTGTTTGGGATGCTCCCGGACACCTCCCTGGGTTGGTGTTCTAGGCATGTCCCATGGATCTATTATAATAACATGGTATGTCGCCCCCCCGGGAGGAGACTCCAGAGAAGACCCAGGACACTTTGGAGGTGTCTCAGCTGACCATGAAAACTGAGGAAGTGTGAGTGGGTCGTGGCCAAACCTGCATGTGAAAGCGAGACACCGACAGACCTTTTAAGCTAAGCAGGGCAGGGACTGGTTAGTAAGCGATAGGAGACCTCTGGGAACACCTGGTGCCACAGTTTGGCAGCTGCGGCTGTAAAGTGCCAAACTGCATAGGGACACATCCTTAAAGCTGCATTACCTCATTTTATTTTTGTATTCATTACGAAAATTCAATACATATCTATGCAGTGCAGTGGTATACGTCCTTTTGAAGAATAAGTAGCGCAGATTTGTGTTGGCGTATCATTTTATTTTAGATCTAGTTTTTTTGCAACAAGGAAGAGAATTTGTTTTGGGACCAGATTGTGACCAATCACAGCAGACCACTGGCCCCCACTTTCTTGAGAAAATCTACAGTTCTCTCGTTAGCACAGACAGCCGAAGTAAACAAGCGGCGGAGGCTAACCTGAAACCTGCCGTGTCTTCGTTACCGGTTACTGCTTACACAGCGAAACAGCCATCAAAAAGAAAGTCTCGTTCCTCTGTGCTTCCCGGTCCTATCATTCCATGGTCACGCCACCCACGTTCAAATGTGCGATCCATATTGTGAGACGTGAGCTCCGTAAACAATTAGCACATGAGCACAGGCTGAGTGGGAGGGGGGTAGTGGGGGGGCTATAGCTTTGTGAGTGTGGGGAGGGGAGCAGAAAGAGCGAGGCCAGCGCTCACATTCGAAAATGTCATAAAGTGAGTTAGTGCAGCTTTAAGCAAGACCCATATTGCTTTAAACTAGTCTGGTGTGTGTGTGTGGAGGTTGGTAGTGGTCGGAGGGGTCGCTGGCACATACTGGTTGCCTTCGGTCAGTGTGCCTCAGGGCAGCTGTGACTATGACAGTAGTTTATCACCACTGTGTATAGAGTGAAAGAATAATGACATATGAAGTGTCTTTGAGCAAGGGCGTAGGTTTGCATGGGGACCATGGGGACATGTCCCCACCAATATTTGGTGAGGACTAAAAAGTCCCCACCAAAATGACATGATGTCCCGTGACCCGGACGGTCCGGGACATCATGTCTTCCGTTTGTGCATACGTCGCGCCTCCTCCTCGCCTCCAGAGCAACAGCAGCAGCAGCAGCACGTGACCCGTTCCGTTCTCTGCAGTGATTGGCTGTCTTCTTCAGCGCCAAACTGAAGCACTGAGCAACTGTTTAATTTTTAAAAGTTAGCCAGCGTGAAGCAAGTGTTTTTTTTTGTTCCCTGAGCGTTGTAGCACGTGAGTAATCAGAGGAAAGTACTGTAGATCTATTACCATTCAAAGTACTTACGTTATTTCTAATCTGTCAGCGCACTGTTTAATGTTCCGAGGAGCTCACACGGCACAGACACAGAACAGAACTGGCTCCAATAAAGAAACAGGTTGGTTGAAAGGCTGAAAAAATACTTATTGTGCTCTTACTATCCAAAATGTATAAGTGGGTTGTGTGAATCAGGATAAACTAGGGATGAAAATATTCCACGGATCCACGATTTACAACCCTTATCTGCTGATAATGTAATTTCTGTGAAATGTGTGACAGCGGGCACTTGCTGTTATTTGCTCAAAGCACATTCAAGCAATGCACTCGAATGTGCACGTCCTGGTGCAGCTGCTGCCGCTTTGTAATGACAGCCGCGGCGCTCAGTGAAAGCACAGCTCTAACATGGTACTGAGCTCGGACCATATGCAGACAGAACCATGTTGCAAGTGCGGGTCTCCCTCGTATCTCCCGCGTTTCTCCCCTGTGTCTCTGACATGTCTCTCCCCTGACTCTTCCCAAAGTGCAACCAGCGCTCCCGAAATTAAAGCTTGGATACCTAAATTTTCCATTGCGTTAACGATGTATGCTGGTTGTGCGCAAAACACACCACAACAGGTCATTTAAGTTTTTATTTTGCATACTTGAGAACCCTGTGAGTCATTACTTGCCTTTTTGGGTTGAGAGTGGAATAAAAAAAAGAAAATATAGAAAAATCCACACTGTTACTTATTGCCAAACTCTTGTTAACTCATTGTATTGAGAAATACTATGTAACTTTTGACATTGGCCAAGTTATATAAATGATTCTGCAGTTCATGTATATGAATGTCTGTTTTTGATTGTCTATACCTTCTTATATAATTTAGAAAAAATGCCACCTCCACAAAAAAAGATAAAAGATATCAAGAGCTTTTTTAACAGTTGGAAAGTAAGTAAGAGAAAGCACAAGTAATAGCAAATTATGAATTGTGATGATTAATCTTCTGTTAACATACATAGGAAACTCAACCAACAAGAGAGAACAATATAGGGAATGTTGAGGTAGAAGCAACAGGCCCTTCAGTGCATCAGGTGAGGTTGGAATTTTGTAGGTATGCATGGGACTATGAATTGTTTTTAGAGATTGATCGTATATGTCAAACAATGTAGTGAGCTACTCACTGTAGATTCTAATTCAATATTTTCTCCTCTGTTTTTATTTATTATAGGAAATTGAAAGATCAGAGCATGATTTATTTCAAGTATCGAGAGCAGTTCCTGAACTGTTAGAGCCTCAGGTGAGGGCTATTATGTAGATTTGGATTAGGTTTAAGTCAGTATAGAATGAACGCAACACAAAACTCAGAAGCTCTGATCCAATTGATTTTGTTTTAACTATTAGAAAAAATCCTTAACTGCTTCTCATTCAGTCTACAGCTGAGTTTAGTATAGAAGGCAACACACTATTGCAAATATAGTGTGTGATTACACAACAAATTCTGGGGGAGAAACTCTGGACCCCGTGTCAATGGGTGTAGACTCAGGTCGTAGTGAATGTCCCCACCAAGATTGGAACCAAACCTACACCATTGTCTTTGAGGGTCCAAAAAAGCGGTATATAAAACCAATCATATTATTTATTTTTTTCCACAAAAAGGATTACATTTTTGACTCTGAAGACATGACTGTTGGCACATAGGGGGTCTAATGCGATCGGTTAGTGAAAAAAAGTTTTTTTGAGTTTATCCAGCACACAGCGACTCTATGTGCTCGCCCCCTGGAAAATTTTAATTTGTACAAAAGGTACACAAAATTCAGATTGATCTTTATGAGACAAAGCTAAAACCCTCTTGTGATGTAATGTAAAACATTACATAACATAAAAGTTATAAGTCCCACACGTGACCACTGGGGGCGCCCTGAATGTGTATGACCCTGAACAGAACAATATGAAACACTGTACTGTGAGTACAACAGCGCCACCTACAGGTAGTTCAAGGTGTTGTCTTTTTGGATTCATACTCGTCCTTGGTTTTTTATCACAAAGACTGCTACCATGTCATTTTTCCATCTGAACGGATTTAAGCTATATGATTACAACCATTTTCATGCCAGGCTGCAGTGAATTTCTCATGGTTTTATGATCTTAGGATTGCAATACCCACCCTGTTAAATTCTGTGCTTAGGTACGACTCAGGCCCTTACGGAAGCTTGTTAGGTCCACTTGTGATTGTGTTTTTTTCCCGCTGGTTTCATGTTATTTCATGATAATTTCATGTTTTTTCAAGATAATTTCATGTCCGTACAAGATAGATATCATGTTATTTCATGATATACAACTATCATGTTATTTCATGATACCAATTTATCATGAAATAACAAGATGAATATCATGTTATTTCAGGATATACAACTATCATGTTATTTCAGGATATACAACTATCATGTTATTTTATAATAAATAACTATCATGTTATTTCATGATACCAATTTATCATGAAATATCAAGATACTGTAGATACAGAAGAAGAAGCTGTAGACGTCAGACCTTTAATATTTACAGTCTATGGCCGGACCATATGCCAGGAATGTGGAATGGCTCAGGCAAAGGACCTGCTTTGCACCTTTCTACGACAGCGAGGGGTGTCAGAGGTATCTTCGTTGTGGATGCAGGAAGATCGAGTCAGTAATAAATGTGAAGTTATGAACTGCTATCACCATAATTACATATTTTGCACCATGAGGCTGGCGTGTTAGCTTGTCAGCCTAGCTTTGTATTTCCCATGATGGTCAAGCTAAAGGTTAAACTGTATTTGCTGGCCTTTAAACCATTGTTATATAAATAATGACCAAATAGGGTCATAGGGACTAATTTGATTGTTAATATACAGTATATCGCTAAACTGCGTGAACAGTAGTAGGCTTTAGCTGTGCATGTTAGCTCTGTTACAACTTGAAATTAACTGTATGGTGCTTTTCATATGATGTCTGCTATCGTTGTGTCCTTGGGCAAGACACTTAATCCCACTTTGCCTGAAGCCCCCACTGAAAGATCTCAGCTCTTGTGGACTCACCACCTGCAGGAGGATCAGTGAGGAGCTGGTGCAGCTCTGACTGCCACACCCCCAACCCAGAAATTGATTAAGGGGAAGAAAATAGATGGATGGATGGATTGTAGGTAGTAATACGCATTTTTAGGAACTCATTCGAAAACAAATCGGGTACAGTCTATGGTATAGCTTCTTTAAGAGCATCTATGGACATAGATGAAAAAAAGCCCATCAAAAAGTGAACACACAATCTCTCACTTGTATGGACAGCAAACAATAACTGTTTAACCTGTCAGAGTAGAAGCCAGTTTCACATTTTCTGGAAGACAGTTAAAGATTTTAGCTGCATAAATCTGAAATGCTGCCTCTCCATGTTTAGTCCTGACTCTGGGCACCAGTAAGCCAGTGAATGTGCTCCTCAGAGTAGGAGGTCAGCCCCATGTGGTCCTCAATCCTAACAGGAGGCCAGTCCCTGTGCTCCTCAGAGAGTTGGTCACTATCATGTCAGGGGTACTTTGGTGCGAGGCCATGGAGAGACTTTTACACAAGCATTTTCCGAGCCACAGGAAACCAAAGTAGAGACCTGATAACTGGACTAACGTGAGTGTATTTCCTGGTTCTAGTAAAGTACCACAATACATCCATGGTAGTAAATTGAACACGTCTGCGCTTTGCACTCAGAGTCAGGCGGCTCAATCGACCTCAGAGTCATCGCTCTTCCAGGGCGTTCGGTTGAGAGGAGAGCTGCTTTTACTGTTGGATGCTGCTAAAATGAGCTTAAGCTCAATTTTCTGGTAAGTAATCATTTATATCTTTATATTAATCTGACCGGTTGAGTGCTGACTGATTAGACATGTACTGAACCAGGGGAGAGGGCTTCCTGTCATGTTAGCTTGCCTCGGTTTGTTGTTGCTAGTGGATAGATGCTAGAAGAGGCTTCCTTGTATATGGCAAAGCTGCGACTGTAACGTCACCAAGATATATCAAAGAATATCAAAGTGGCACTTAATAATACACATTTAATGCGGTTATAGAACCCGTGTTTCCGCTGGCAATACCATGTGGCTGTCTAAATAAAGTTAAGAAACACATAGTTGATCTTGGGATGCGGCTAATGTTGCAGCTAGCCACGTAGGTTAAAGCACATATCTGTCGTTGTTGACGTCACGTCAGCAGCTTGCCTAATGTGCCAAATCATAACGAGATAAATGTGTCATTGTGCATTGTGCTGCTGTTGAAGTTGGGACTCCGGGCCGAAGACAACATGTACTAGTTGGACGTGAAGTGCAGCGTGTTGCAGCTGATCCTGTTGCATTGAGCGGAGGATGAAGCGGGTCTTCTGGCTCCTGACAGGAATAAACAGAAGAATTATGAAGCTCCTTTTTGCTCTCGCTCTGATCGCCTACATCGCATGTAAGTTCTCTAAGTTCTTTAGTTTCGTGTTTTGACCCCTCATCTTGTTAAAAGGTATGCGTTCAAATCCCTAACTAGGTTTAAATGTATATTCATCTCTCCACTGTGTTCCTCAGCACCAGGTAATGTACCCAGCCTTGTCACAATCACCATCTTCAAAAAATATTAATTGAGACTTATTATTATATTACTTGGATAATATAGAAATATGGAAAAAAAACATCAGTGCCATTAGAAAAAAATGAAAGGGTGCTTACAATCTGCTTTTTGCCTAATTTAAAACAAAATCCTGATCATTTTAGTGCTATGCAAATAGGGGTGACTTCTTGAGCATATCATTTCAGATTTACTGCCAATAATAAAACATGTTAAAGATTACTTGAAAAACGTTTTCTTTTTTGTATTTGCCTATGAACTTTTGCATTTTGCAATAAACAAAAATAATGACACTCATGTTTGCCTTTAGGAAAATGTAATCTGGTCATTCTTATTGACAATGTTTGATCTTAATTAGTCAAACACCTGTGCAGAATCTGGCAATAAGTGACATATTCAACTATCTACAACTCAAATGTCATTATAGAAAAAAAAATTGGTAAAATCCTCTTAACTATTGTGATAAGAATATACAGACCATAAATGTTGACCCACATAGGGCATCATGTAATCTATCAATTATTGAACAATAAGTTGTTAAGGGCTTCTTGTGAGAGATCAAATGAACACAGTTTATGAGAGCAGGTCTGTTTTATGTGTCTCCATTAATGATGAACGAAAATATAATTCCAGACTGTATCCTCATTCTCCTGCCCGTCAATGCTCAGATTGTGCTCCTGGCCTGTTTGGTCAATATTATTAAATTTAAGCTTCAATCTCTATTTAATGTAAGTTTTTTGTTGTTTCTTGTGTCTAGCTGTCTGGGGGACATACACAAATATGAGGTAGGCTCTACATTTTCCTTAATTATTTAATCTGTTGTAATACTGTTGTAGATCAATGTAAAGTAGTAGAGCTCATGAAGAAAATGTAAAAAACAACTTAATGCAGCCTTTGTATTTCTATTCTAAATGTTTTGGTGCTTATTAGTAGGGCTGCATGATGTAGTGAAATAATATTGTCAAAGCTAAAATAGAGTGTAATATTCATATAATTTTCATATAAATTTATGCATAATTTAAAAATGAGTTTATGATATTTATTACTTTGACGAACACGTGTGGCCTTTAAAAGACCAGGAATAATCTGGAAAGACTCACCGCTGTCTAAACCCTGATGCTGGTGTGATGGGTTGAAACTGGATTGTGCGTCCTGATCTGGTTCCCTGAGTTCACTTCACTCTGTGCCCCGCCGCTTAAATAAAAAAGGGCAATACAAAAAGATTTCTTTCCGCCTTTTGTCTGGAATTAAAGTGTGAGAAGTTTGAAAGAAAGAGTAAAATGATTTTTTTAAAAATCCACGTTTGTCAGATTATGATGTTCATAAAAATATTCAATTTAAAATGTTACTATAGATAAATAAAAAAAAAAAGCAATTTTATAGAATGAAGTTTGCCAATAAATGTTGGAAAACTTTATTTAATGATCTTACGCCCTCAGGTCTGCCCTTCACACCATGTGGCCCCCCGGAGATGATAAAAGCCCACTCCTGTATTAAATGATGCAGTCGAAGCAGATTGTGCTTTAGCAGAGGCGCAGGTGTGTAGTTGAGACAGCATTGAAGTGAAGAGCTGGGATAGAGATAGGGAGATATTCCAGTCTTCCTGTCTGGAACTTTCTCAATGTTTCTCCATCTATTCCTCTGACCCTTCTGCTTCAGGATCGACAACATGCTACCAAAGCATGTTCTACAACATAGAGGAATGACCTGAAATAAACCTCACTCTGGTTATTACTTTATACATTTGACAAGATTTAATCCACTTGTTTATTTAGCATGTATGATCATCCATCCATCTTCTTCCTCTTAATCCATCTCTGAGTTGGGGGGAGGGGGGTTAGGGGCATTCAGAGCTGCACCCGATTCACAGAGCACCAGCCCCTCACTGATCCTCCTGCAGGCGGTGAGTCCACAGGAGGAAGGCTGGAAGAGCATAGCCTTGATCTCTGAGCCGGGATGTCAGGCAGAGTGGGGTTAAGTGTCTTGCCAAAGGACACAACGGCAGCTGTCATCAGTGGGAGTCGGTGGAGAAGATCTCATAGGGTGATCAAACCCACAACCTTCAGGCTCAAAGGCCAATGCTCTACCAACTGAGCCAATGTCTCCCAGCATGTATGATCTTAATTTACAGAGATCAGATAAGAACAGATGAAGTGTAAACAAATGGATGGATATTATTTATAGCTAAGAACTTAAACAATGTTATGTGACTGCAGAGTCAATGCATTGAACCTTTATGACTGTGTGCAAAGAAATTTCATTCAATTCTGAGATATTTGGTTTATTTATTGCAGACACCATTATCACATAACACATGGTTTCTAGTATTGCGCAGCCCTACAAGTACTGAGTCATGAACATCAAACAATATCTGTATCTCTAGTGGGTATTGTCAGAGAAATGTTTATCATTTAATTGCTGCTTTTCTTAGATCTATACAAGAGAATGGAGAGGTCCAGATTGAGCAACGAATTGAAGAAGTGAGTCATTTCTCAGGTTTCCTTTTTTTCTCTTGATGACTAGATTATGTGGTAATTGTATTGTGTATCAGTCTCCTGCTATGCTTCTCTCATCAATATTTTTATCAGCAAACTTTAATACTTTTGTTGTGTAAACTTTACATACGCTGGGTCATATCAGTTAATTTAGAAAATGATTATTGCTCACAAGATGCTGCCGGTTTAATTGATCAGTTTTCCTTGGGAAATATTAGCTTGGACTTTGACAAATGCTTTAACACGAGTGCTTGTTTGTTTAACAGTGGCACTTTGTTAGTCGCCCAGTAGACCCCGTCCTTGCTGTCCTAAACAGATTTAGTGTACTGCACGGTGTTTAAGTGATGCGCAGCACTCTCACTTCTCAGCAGAGTCCTGAGTTCTAGTTCCAGTCAACATAGGGCCTTTCTAAGTTGAGTTTTTATGTTCTCATCGTGTTTATGCAGGATTTTCCCCCCAGACTGGTGCCGTTCTCCCCAGTCATGTGCCTTACACGAGGACACTGCAACAGTAAAACATTAGAGTTGGGTATCGGATTGGCCTTTTGTTTACATGAAGACGGTGTTTCAGGGAGGTGAAAATGCAAGCGTCGAGAAGCAGCCTCCAGAGTGGAACAGAACAGATACGCTGCAGCAGGAGTTGTTTCACAGCTGCATGAAAAAAATGTGTGAATTCTCTGCTGCTATGACCTCACCTGATATGCGTAGTAGCAGAGAACAAATGTAAACAACAATTGCGGCGGATCAGCTAATGCTAACGTGTGCTTTGAGCGATACACAGAGGAGAATTCTAACATGTGACGCTCTAGTTGCATTTTCCATGTTCGCTTCCACTGTTAAATGCAGAATGATGTTGGTCTTTGCTGTGACCTTAGAAGGATGTTATTTAGGAAGTGCTTATACTGCGCTTGTCGTGGTGTAAACCTCCACTGCCCCCTACTGGCTGGGCGCTAGAACTACATTGTTTTCCGTTGTTGTCTAAAGGGTGTGTACTTCAAATAAGGAGCCTGGACGTTTTGGCAAATTGCTTTGCAGCGTCTACGCCGTGTCTCTGTCTGAATGGGGCCTCAGACTGGTCTCTCACATACACACCTCTCAAATCTGATAAGACACTTCGCCTCACTGCTTTTTCATTTGGAACAGAACATAGAGTGTTTAGTGTGAAGGAAGGGTTTTTTTTAATAGCACTAGACATCCCAAATCCCAAAGACACGATGATAAAGTCCTGAGTAGATAGTATAGACGGGTGTATTGAGCAAGTGGTGAAAAGGTGGTACTGCACCCTAAAACTCTCCAGAAAAGAGACGGCGCTCTTGAGCAAGTGGTGAAAAAGTGTTACTGCACTGTTTTTTTCAAAGAGTTTTTGAATATGTAATGAGTTAGCTTCTGTTGACCCTGTGTGTGTGTGATAAAGTAAATGCTTCACAGTTGTCTAAAGTGATTTATTGATCACGGTTTATCATAGCACATGTTTATTCTAAAGCAAACAGTTAGGAAGACGTGTTAATAGCTAAGCTGCAGGGGAGGACCTGTTAACGACACTTAGGTGTGTGTGTGTGTGATAGTGTTATCATGATGAACGGTTGGGAGGGAGTACTAACAACAAATCAGAATGGGTGGGAGGTCTGTTTACACCGTCCTATCAGACTGAGGAGGGTTTGTGATAGGTTGCTCTGTTTAAGGTGGCCCTATATAGGCCTCTGATTACACATAAGAATAACTTTTTTTCATAGGAGTTTTGCATTGCTGATGCAGGATGGGTTTGTTGCACAGTTAGTGAGAAACTAGAAGGACTGTGGTGATGATCCAGCATACTTTAATATTCTACAACATGTACGGGCATGTGGTCTATATTCTTTATGTGTTTTAACTGTTGATTCTCCGATCTGTGTTGGTGATTTTCAGTAGTTTTTGGTAAGTCCTCTGAGATGACTCCAGTTGTGATTTAGGGCTATACAAGAATAAATTGTATTGTATAGGTGTTTTTTTTTTTTCTACAACAAGTGGTACTGCAACCGAACTCTGAAAGAGCGACACTTAGGTGTGTGTGATAGACTTATCATGTGGCCCTGAGTGTTGTACTAAAACAATAGGAGGATAGTTGTTATTTTTCACGGAGATGGGCGCAGGGTTCTAACTGGTACACCAGTATGAACGATCCGTCTGAAACTCACCTGATGACAAAGGTTCCGTGGAGCAAAAACACATATATTTTGTGGCGTTTATCAATCGTAATTAATGCGTTATAATCCTAACCCTATTCATAAGGTAGTAGTCTCTATATCAATTTAATTGTACAATACAATAAAAATAAGAACCCTATATACATATATGTACACAGTTTGAAACAGAGTAGGTAGATGTGAAACTAGGGTCCTTGGTACAGGTTTTCTTTTTACTGGAGATCAAATGATTTAAAGGCGTACATCTCTCAGATATACAATTGATACTTGTTACCATAAATAGTCATCTTAAAGACTGATTAAACACCCATATTACATACCTTAAACATTATGTACAACATTTTACCAAAACACAAACCATTAATTAAACATTATGTACAACATTTTACCAAAACACAAACCATTAATTAAAATTCAGATTTTCTTATTATGTAACACTCTCATATTTATTGAGTATAGTAGTTTTGTTGTTTCTTAAAAACCATGATTTTTATTTTGACTCTTTAATGTCTTTGTTAAGTTGATTCCTTCCACTGAGACCATTCTTCCCATGACTTTAGTTCTGAATATAGTTTTTATTAAAGATGTCAGTTACTTACAGATTGTATCGACTTTGTCTTTTTTCCAAAGTTCTCTTAGAGGTTTGCTGCTAATGTTTTGCAATTTACCTTATACAATGTAGGATAAATAGTATAATCCAATATAACATACAATTTTAACACCAAACACTCAAAAACAGGATTTAATGAATCTCGATATATTTTCCTTCTGGTCTTTTTTAACTATAGGCTGTGTTAAACGTTGTCTCCAAATGTTGACAACATAGGTGAGGTCGGTATAATCATTGTAGTATCTAAGGTCAGTAATGCTGAGCGGTGTTTTCGTAGATGTTTTCTGCTAATGTGTCCCAATTACCTTATACAATGTATGATAAATAGTATAATCTACTATAACATACAATTTTAACACCAAGCACTCAAAAACAGGATTTGATGAATAACTATAACTATAACTATAGGCAGTGTATGTGTTTTAAACGTTGTCTCCAAATGTTGACAACATAGGTGAGGTCGGTATAATCATTGTATTATCTAAGGTCAGTAATGCTGAGTGGTTTGGAAAGTGTAAAACACCAAGTGATTTGGCTAATTTTCCTTATGTACAGTGTCTGTGAGATTTACAACTCAGATCCTCAACGATGATGACTCCCAAAAATGTTGTTTCTTTTTACCCTTTTGAATTTCCCCCGTCTAGTCTTATCGATACACTATTTAAGATTTTTTTCTTTTTAGCATTGAATAGTATGTATTTGTTTTTTTTTTTCTTTGTTTAGAACAAAGTCATTTGAACCAACCAGATTTTTTATTATGACAAGTTCTTTGTTTATTACTTTTTGATAACTCTCCAACATTTTTTCCACAACAAAATAATGCTGTGGCACCAGCAAATAAGATTATTTGTAATATAGGTGTCATGTTTACAAGTTTAAAGACATAATTCAATCATTTATAAGTTTAAAAATGCAACACGTTCTTAAATGCTATGTAATAAGTTACATTTAAAAAACAAAGATTCCCTTTTCCACGGGAAATGAAGACAGGGTGAAAACCGAGGCACTCTGATAAAAGTCCTTTAACAGAGAAGGGACCAGCGTGTTTGGGCCCCGCAGCGCCTTCTTCAGCCCAGTGTGATAATAAGCTATAGTTGTTTGTGGTGCTAAAATATAAGGGGAAACAAAGTAAGACATCAGTTTCCTGGTCGAGCAGAGTAAGCGCTCTTGTTTGGTTTGTCTTTGTAACAATCTTTGTTTAATGTGTTGACCCGTGGCAAACTATCATCTTTGTAAGTATTATTTAATCTCACAAACACATTGTTAGGCACCATAAAAGTGTTTTATTCTACTGCAAAGTGTTAAGTTTGGGCTATATCTGAGTAGCAAGCGCTGTACGCAATTCCGTGTGCACAACCGTTGATAGTTTTTCTAGTGTTGCAGTTACGGTGATTTTATATTTTGTATTTAGGGATGCAATGAACCATACGCAAGAGATTATCTATGAAACAAGAAAAGTAAACCTTGTCTACAGAGTTTCTTTCCCGTTTGCTCCAGCTTCACATGGTCACGTATCGTGAGGACAGCACAATAGTTGATACTTTTGGAAAGTCATTCATACAAACAATATAGGTATTGAGTAATTTATTATTTTTTACAATTTATATGCACAAACTGTTTAAGATTTTCTAGATAACTAGAGATCCATGTATGAACAAGCCTTTTGCAGGTCTAGTAAGATACTTACAACATATGTATTTGCATATTTTCTCTGTCAGTTCCATTATTCCCACAGCAGAGTGTTTTTTCCTAAAGCCATACTCATTTTGAATTAACACATTTACTTTTGTAAAAAGCTATCCACTCACATTGCAAATACTTTTTTCAAGATTTTTGAAAACTGTGGTAACAAAGACAAGGGTCTAGAATTTGAGAAGTTGTGTTTGTTTCTGTAAAGAGGTATAATTTGGTTGTTTCCATTTTTTTTCAGGAAAAGGTTCCTGTTTTTAGTGACAAGTTGCAAAGGTATGTAAAAAGGTACAATTACAGATGCATCATGTCTGAGCCAGAGTCGGTTGTTTACAAATGTATTCACAATTTTTCATACTTTGTCTTTTTTACATATTGGAAAGAAAAATACTGTTCACAGGATCTACCTTTGTATTTCACTGTAAGATGTAGGCTTTGGAAATTTTCTTTTCTTTCGAGTCTCCTACACGAGTAAAGTATCTACAAAATTCATTTGATATATTCATTTTATTTGATATTTCTGCCTTTGACAAAATAATTTGTGTACTCATGTGTGATTTTTGTTGTTCCTCATGACATTATTAAAAATTCTCCAAGTAGCTCGTTCTCATTTAGTGTATCACTGTAAAACTGTTTCTTCTGGTTATCCAGATTTCTAAAACAATGTGTTTACCGTTTTACTGTATGAATATAATATAA
This sequence comes from Knipowitschia caucasica, assembly GCA_964034765.1. Lineage (NCBI taxonomy): Eukaryota > Metazoa > Chordata > Actinopteri > Gobiiformes > Gobiidae > Knipowitschia > Knipowitschia caucasica. The sequence continues at coordinate 18,876,579 of OZ035837.1, read as the reverse complement.
TCAGAATAGTAAGACAGCATCTGGTGTTAGACAACAACTTGATAAACAGAATTTGTATTATACAAAAATGAAAATAGAAGACAAAAGGTACAACAAGCACCCACATACGAAAAATATATAAAAAATAACTGATACAATAAAATAACACCTCCACAGATATGAAGTGACACTTTACCACAGTGACACAGATATGAACACTATATTGAATAACATATCATGGAGATATAGGATCACAGTCATTTATAAATAGTCCTCTGCGTCATTTGTTACATTTAGATTTTCTACAATGTATTTGTATGATCCCACATTTGTTTCAAATATAGCTAACTTTCCTTTTCTAAAACATGTAACTCTTTCTAGGGGAAATGCTATCAGCATTTTTATTTTACCCTAAGCATCAGCTTGAACTTTTTTTTCCACTAAATTGCAATTGTTCTCGTTGCTTGTAAAAGACACATAGCTATCAGTACTTTTTTTCATTCTTTGTAAACGCATGTTTCCTAAATAAAAAAAAGTGTATATCCTTAGATATAGTGGTCTCTACTACTCCTTTAACCTCAGGACACCCCACACACAGTGGAGCAATGACCCTTTAACACTTAGTACATACATCAGGTACATTTACTCTTTTTAACACTTAGTACATACATCAGGTACATTTACTCTTTTTAACACCTAGTTCATACATCAGTTACATTTCCATTATAACTATTCCATTTTTCTGATGTCTCAGTCGTTCTCATGAGCCACTTGGATTGTAGGAGACTGTTGCACTAATATATGTTTTTTGCTGATTCCCAATCCTCTTTTACAATATTTGTTTCTAAATCCTCATTCCAAGCCTTCAATCTTAAATCAGAATTGTCAGTTGAATTCAGATATTCTGCTCAAACTATTTTACTTTTCAGAGGTTTAGTTAAACTATCTTGATTAGATCTGCTGAAGCCTCTAAGCTGAAGAAAGTTTAAAATACTATGTTTTATGTCTTTTTTAGTAAAGAAATTTAACGTACGCTTAATTTAGATAACTATGTATATAAAGTGATCCATTACTTTAAAAGTTATAGCTTGTGAATTTTTAGATTCTCTCTCATTAAGCAATAGAAGAGATGTTGATTTATTAATTGTATAACCCTATGTTTTACTAAAAGCACTAATCAAATCTATAATAATTGGCACCTTACTTCCTTACAGTATCTAGGTTTGGTTTATAAAGGTGTATCTTTTAAACCTTTTAAGCCCGCTGCTGAAAGACAGCTTCTGTCCTCCCTGGAACAAAACACTGATTTGCCCAAATCGAAGTATATAGAGCCAGGTTACAACGCTCTTTTACATGTTTGTGTACTTTAAAACAGATTTTAATCATGTTCTTAATGATTGGGTTGTTACTTTTTTAGCAGATTAGAAACTTTGAGTATAAAAATGTGGTAATGGTAGATTCAAACCTTCAGATTCCATTTCTCTCCACAGTGGAGCATTATTGGTTTCAAAATAAAATTTAATTAACCTTAAATGTGTGGCCAATAATACCACATTATAGGGGGAATTTTAGTCTTCCCTTTCTATATGGTATCTAATAAAGACACTCTATTCGAGCTTTGGATTTTTCCTGATGAGCCCAATAAATACCTTCTTACCCTGGGCAAAAAATCAATTGTTGGAGGTAATGGCACATTTGAAAATATATTGAATTTATATCCACATAACGTTATGAAACCCTCTCGCCCGAGTATGAATCCGTTTTGATCCCTATGTATTACGTATGGTAATGTTTCTTGAAGTCGACTCGCTAAAGAGTCTCAAAGAATTTTTAGATCTACATTTAACAGGCTTAATGGTCTCATATTTCCACAGCATTTATTTAGCTTTCTAGGCTTTGACAGTAATGTTATTAGCTACCAGGTTGGCATGCTTCTTAAAACACTTTTTAATGTACTGGAAAGATTTGGATATAGGAACAATTTTTAAATGGATTTGATTAGTGCTTTTAGTAAAACATAGGGTTATACAATTAATAAATCAACATCTCTTTTATTGCTTAATGAGAGAGAATCTAAAAATTCACAAGCTATAACTTTTAAAGTAATGGATCACTTTATATACATAGTTATCTAAATTAAGCGTACGTTAAATTTCTTTACTAAAAAAGACATAAAACATAGTATTTTAAACTTTCTTCAGCTTAGAGGCTTCAGCAGATCTAATCAAGATAGTTTAACTAAACCTCTGAAAAGTAAAATAGTTTGAGCAGAATATCTGAATTCAACTGACAATTCTGATTTAAGATTGAAGGCTTGGAATGAGGATTTAGAAACAAATATTGTAAAAGAGGATTGGGAATCAGCAAAAAACATATATTAGTGCAACAGTCTCCTACAATCCAAGTGGCTCATGAGAACGACTGAGACATCAGAAAAATGGAATAGTTATAATGGAAATGTAACTGATGTATGAACTAGGTGTTAAAAAGAGTAAATGTACCTGATGTATGTACTAAGTGTTAAAAGAGTAAATGTACCTGATGTATGTACTAGGTGTTAAAGGGTCATTGCTCCACTGTGTGTGGGGTGTCCTGAGGTTAAAGGAGTAGTAGAGACCACTATATCTAAGGATATACACTTTTTTTTATTTAGGAAACATGCGTTTACAAAGAATGAAAAAAAGTACTGATAGCTATGTGTCTTTTACAAGCAACGAGAACAATTGCAATTTAGTGGAAAAAAAAGTTCAAGCTGATGCTTAGGGTAAAATAAAAATGCTGATAGCATTTCCCCTAGAAAGAGTTACATGTTTTAGAAAAGGAAAGTTAGCTATATTTGAAACAAATGTGGGATCATACAAATACATTGTAGAAAATCTAAATGTAACAAATGACGCAGAGGACTATTTATAAATGACTGTGATCCTATATCTCCATGATATGTTATTCAATATAGTGTTCATATCTGTGTCACTGTGGTAAAGTGTCACTTCATATCTGTGGAGGTGTTATTTTATTGTATCAGTTATTTTTTATATATTTTTCGTATGTGGGTGCTTGTTGTACCTTTTGTCTTATATTTTCATTTTTGTATAATACAAATTCTGTTTATCAAGTTGTTGTCTAACACCAGATGCTGTCTTACTATTCTGATTATATTATATTCATACAGTAAAACGGTAAACACATTGTTTTAGAAATCTGGATAACCAGAAGAAACAGTTTTACAGTGATACACTAAATGAGAACGAGCTACTTGGAGAATTTTTAATAATGTCATGAGGAACAACAAAAATCACACATGAGTACACAAATTATTTTGTCAAAGGCAGAAATATCAAATAAAATGAATATATCAAATGAATTTTGTAGATACTTTACTCGTGTAGGAGACTCGAAAGAAAAGAAAATTTCCAAAGCCTACATCTTACAGTGAAATACAAAGGTAGATCCTGTGAACAGTATTTTTCTTTCCAATATGTAAAAAAGACAAAGTATGAAAAATTGTGAATACATTTGTAAACAACCGACTCTGGCTCAGACATGATGCATCTGTAATTGTACCTTTTTACATACCTTTGCAACTTGTCACTAAAAACAGGAACCTTTTCCTGAAAAAAATGGAAACAACCAAATTATACCTCTTTACAGAAACAAACACAACTTCTCAAATTCTAGACCCTTGTCTTTGTTACCACAGTTTTCAAAAATCTTGAAAAAAGTATTTGCAATGTGAGTGGATAGCTTTTTACAAAAGTAAATGTGTTAATTCAAAATGAGTATGGCTTTAGGAAAAAACACTCTGCTGTGGGAATAATGGAACTGACAGAGAAAATATGCAAATACATATGTTGTAAGTATCTTACTAGACCTGCAAAAGGCTTGTTCATACATGGATCTCTAGTTATCTAGAAAATCTTAAACAGTTTGTGCATATAAATTGTAAAAAATAATAAATTACTCAATACCTATATTGTTTGTATGAATGACTTTCCAAAAGTATCAACTATTGTGCTGTCCTCACGATACGTGACCATGTGAAGCTGGAGCAAACGGGAAAGAAACTCTGTAGACAAGGTTTACTTTTCTTGTTTCATAGATAATCTCTTGCGTATGGTTCATTGCATCCCTAAATACAAAATATAAAATCACCGTAACTGCAACACTAGAAAAACTATCAACGGTTGTGCACACGGAATTGCGTACAGCGCTTGCTACTCAGATATAGCCCAAACTTAACACTTTGCAGTAGAATAAAACACTTTTATGGTGCCTAACAATGTGTTTGTGAGATTAAATAATACTTACAAAGATGATAGTTTGCCACGGGTCAACACATTAAACAAAGATTGTTACAAAGACAAACCAAACAAGAGCGCTTACTCTGCTCGACCAGGAAACTGATGTCTTACTTTGTTTCCCCTTATATTTTAGCACCACAAACAACTATAGCTTATTATCACACTGGGCTGAAGAAGGCGCTGCGGGGCCCAAACACGCTGGTCCCTTCTCTGTTAAAGGACTTTTATCAGAGTGCCTCGGTTTTCACCCTGTCTTCATTTCCCGTGGAAAAGGGAATCTTTGTTTTTTAAATGTAACTTATTACATAGCATTTAAGAACGTGTTGCATTTTTAAACTTATAAATGATTGAATTATGTCTTTAAACTTGTAAACATGACACCTATATTACAAATAATCTTATTTGCTGGTGCCACAGCATTATTTTGTTGTGGAAAAAAATGTTGGAGAGTTATCAAAAAGTAATAAACAAAGAACTTGTAATAATAAAAAATCTGGTTGGTTCAAATGACTTTGTTCTAAACAAAGAAAAAAAAAAAACAAATACATACTATTCAATGCTAAAAAGAAAAAAATCTTAAATAGTGTATCGATAAGACTAGACGGGGGAAATTCAAAAGGGTAAAAAGAAACAACATTTTTGGGAGTCATCATCGTTGAGGATCTGAGTTGTAAATCTCACAGACACTGTACATAAGGAAAATTAGCCAAATCACTTGGTGTTTTACACTTTCCAAACCACTCAGCATTACTGACCTTAGATAATACAATGATTATACCGACCTCACCTATGTTGTCAACATTTGGAGACAACGTTTAAAACACATACACTGCCTATAGTTATAGTTATAGTTATTCATCAAATCCTGTTTTTGAGTGCTTGGTGTTAAAATTGTATGTTATAGTAGATTATACTATTTATCATACATTGTATAAGGTAATTGGGACACATTAGCAGAAAACATCTACGAAAACACCGCTCAGCATTACTGACCTTAGATACTACAATGATTATACCGACCTCACCTATGTTGTCAACATTTGGAGACAACGTTTAACACAGCCTATAGTTAAAAAAGACCAGAAGGAAAATATATCGAGATTCATTAAATCCTGTTTTTGAGTGTTTGGTGTTAAAATTGTATGTTATATTGGATTATACTATTTATCCTACATTGTATAAGGTAAATTGCAAAACATTAGCAGCAAACCTCTAAGAGAACTTTGGAAAAAAGACAAAGTCGATACAATCTGTAAGTAACTGACATCTTTAATAAAAACTATATTCAGAACTAAAGTCATGGGAAGAATGGTCTCAGTGGAAGGAATCAACTTAACAAAGACATTAAAGAGTCAAAATAAAAATCATGGTTTTTAAGAAACAACAAAACTACTATACTCAATAAATATGAGAGTGTTACATAATAAGAAAATCTGAATTTTAATTAATGGTTTGTGTTTTGGTAAAATGTTGTACATAATGTTTAATTAATGGTTTGTGTTTTGGTAAAATGTTGTACATAATGTTTAAGGTATGTAATATGGGTGTTTAATCAGTCTTTAAGATGACTATTTATGGTAACAAGTATCAATTGTATATCTGAGAGATGTACGCCTTTAAATCATTTGATCTCCAGTAAAAAGAAAACCTGTACCAAGGACCCTAGTTTCACATCTACCTACTCTGTTTCAAACTGTGTACATATATGTATATAGGGTTCTTATTTTTATTGTATTGTACAATTAAATTGATATAGAGACTACTACCTTATGAATAGGGTTAGGATTATAACGCATTAATTACGATTGATAAACGCCACAAAATATATGTGTTTTTGCTCCACGGAACCTTTGTCATCAGGTGAGTTTCAGACGGATCGTTCATACTGGTGTACCAGTTAGAACCCTGCGCCCATCTCCGTGAAAAATAACAACTATCCTCCTATTGTTTTAGTACAACACTCAGGGCCACATGATAAGTCTATCACACACACCTAAGTGTCGCTCTTTCAGAGTTCGGTTGCAGTACCACTTGTTGTAGAAAAAAAAAAAACACCTATACAATACAATTTATTCTTGTATAGCCCTAAATCACAACTGGAGTCATCTCAGAGGACTTACCAAAAACTACTGAAAATCACCAACACAGATCGGAGAATCAACAGTTAAAACACATAAAGAATATAGACCACATGCCCGTACATGTTGTAGAATATTAAAGTATGCTGGATCATCACCACAGTCCTTCTAGTTTCTCACTAACTGTGCAACAAACCCATCCTGCATCAGCAATGCAAAACTCCTATGAAAAAAAGTTATTCTTATGTGTAATCAGAGGCCTATATAGGGCCACCTTAAACAGAGCAACCTATCACAAACCCTCCTCAGTCTGATAGGACGGTGTAAACAGACCTCCCACCCATTCTGATTTGTTGTTAGTACTCCCTCCCAACCGTTCATCATGATAACACTATCACACACACACACACACCTAAGTGTCGTTAACAGGTCCTCCCCTGCAGCTTAGCTATTAACACGTCTTCCTAACTGTTTGCTTTAGAATAAACATGTGCTATGATAAACCGTGATCAATAAATCACTTTAGACAACTGTGAAGCATTTACTTTATCACACACACACAGGGTCAACAGAAGCTAACTCATTACATATTCAAAAACTCTTTGAAAAAAACAGTGCAGTAACACTTTTTCACCACTTGCTCAAGAGCGCCGTCTCTTTTCTGGGGAGTTTTAGGGTGCAGTACCACCTTTTCACCACTTGCTCAATACACCCGTCTATACTATCTACTGTCCTGCACTTTCAAGCAGACATCAGCCTTATGAAGCTGGTGGAGGGAATGTGTCCTTTAGGTTCAGATTGTGTCATAGATCATGAAGGACACAGTTGTGTCATACAGAAGAAGTCTGCACTTAAGTTTAAGTTTTCAGATGGATTATAAGCAATTGAAGCAGAGATTATGTGGGTTCATCCACTGTAATAATATCAACGTTCAATGTGCATGTAGGGGATTCTCATCTGGCCACCCTGGCCTTACTTCTCATTAATATTTACAACTAATTAAGTAAGAACCATCTTTAAGAGTTCATGTTAAAATAATGATGCATGCATAAGATATGTCAAATCTATACACTCGGGATTCAACATAATTAAAAAGTGGAAACTTGAAGTGGAGGAAGTGTACTCTGATGTGCAGGGGTGGCAGAGGTCTGTTATTTAGGGACCCCCAGTCATTGTATCACTCACTGTTTGTGCTCTAATCTTTCTCTTAAGGTCGTGGCCCCTTTGAGAGACAAGATACGTGATCTGGAACAGAGGTTAGCATTATTTTTGTTTGTTCATTAATTCTCCACATTCATGTTTCTCAAGATTTGTTCCATTTTCAGTTTTTCTCAAAAATATCCTCCTGTGAAGTTCTTGTCAGAAAAAGATCGAAAACGGATTTTGGTATGTAGTTAATTTATGCATTATTTTAAATTCTTGTTACATGGTTAATATGCAAGCATAAACATCCAGTCCATGTCCATTAATCCTTAGAGCAATACTTGTTATATCGCACATGATGATCACTCCCTGTGCATGTGTGTGCGTTTTATTACTTTATATATTGACTTTATTGTGGTGTTTCGTTTTGAATATTTTGGATAATATAGTTCACTTTACATATTCATATGCATAGTCATTTGTGTCTGTGCAGAGCGTTTGTGTTGTCTGCATGTTTGTAGAAGATGACTTAAAAAGGCCACAGAGCTGATAACAGAGCGGGGCGAGTGCGGGGCTTGAGGCAGACCATGACTGCATATTTAGCTTGACTCTGATAAACCAATAATCTGCGGCCTTTAGTAGTGAAAAGACATTGTTTTGTGGGTCACAACTACATTAAGGCAACAACTATTTTGATAATCAATTTAATTAAGAGTTTGTGAATAGAGCTGTAAACTATTAGTAGTTGATGATTGAACAATAAAAATGGACATTGTATTTTGTGGTGTTTGTGATCTGTACAATAATGTTAACGTCAGCCTAACTTGAGCATTCACTGGTCTACAATCCTTTTTCTAGATCACTGGTGGTGCTGGGTTTGTTGGGTCACATCTGACAGATAAACTAATGATGGATGGACATGAGCTGACTGTTGTGGACAACTTCTTCACTGGCAGAAAACGCAACGTGGAGCATTGGATCGGCCACGAAAACTTTGAACTGATAAATCATGATGTGGTGGAGCCTCTTTATATCGAGGGTAAGGATAACTAGACTTTGGTTTCATCTTAAAGAAATACATTAGAGCATTTTCTGATTTGATTTTGATGTTATAAATTCACCTCAATATGAACTCTTAGGTGTCATCAGAGGCTGCATGGTAATTTTCATTGTCAGTGAAAGTGGATATGTATGTTTTAGGAGTGTGTGTTGTGACCAGTTCAGAACCAAAAACTCGTTCTTGAAGGATTGCAAACTATTTTATTCTAGATTTATTCGTGATCAAATAAGAACCGGTTCCCAAAGCATGTATTTTAAGTATTGATAAACAGACAAAAGGAAATAATTGGGTTGAGTACAATATTTGACTTTGCGCGTTTTGTTTTTTTATTGGTAAAATTACTTTTCAGACTTAACCAATAATAATTATAATAATAATTAAAGCCGCAAGCGGCGATGAAAGGCCTCGCCCCTCTTGCGACCGCCTCCTGGGCGCCAGTCCCACAAGCGTCACGCAGACGAATTGGCAGCCCGATCTGACCAGGATTACATATATAAAAGCTCATTTATATGATAAAGTGCGTCCCTAGTGGCCACCTCCGGGACATGCACCCTCTACGTAGAGTAGTATTTTGCTCGTACAGATGTAAAGATTTGATTTTGCAACTTTGGTGAAGATCGGAAAAGTTTAGGTCAGAAGCCTTACATAGGTGGCGCTGTAGAGTCATATTAGGTGTGTGTTTTCACACCATTACTCTCAGGCCATTACCAACTGTTAGTGATGTGAGTTTCAGCTCTGTAGGTCTGAGCCTGTGGTCAGGAGAGCATCAAACATGGAGAAATTCCCCACTACCTTGCATGAAAACGATAACAAAATTCTAACTTTTATGCGATGATTACATAACTTCAATCCGTCCAGATATAGAAATGACATGGTAGAAGTCTGTGCGATGAAAATCCAGGGACTAGTACGAAGCCAAAAATGCAACACATTGAACTGCCTGTAGGTGGCGCTGTTGCACTCACAGTTGTGTGTTGCATATCGTTGTGTTCAGGGTCATACGTTGTATTTCTGAATTCATTTTTAGCCTCATCGGACAAACATTTTGCCCTAAAAAGCTCATTTATTCACTTTCCAGCGCCCCCAGTGGTCAGGTGTAGGACTTACAACTTTTGCGTAATGTAATGTTTTGCTCGTGTCGGTCCAGAGAATACACTCAGCGATTTTCGGGCCGATCCGAGCACTAGTGCCCTATTACTTTCCGACAGGTGGCGCTAAAGAGCTCAAATTGGGCGAATGATTTTAGTGTCATTGCGTTCAGGCCATAACCTAATATTACTGATGTGAGTCTCAGCTCTGTAGGTCTGAGCCTGTGGCCCTCAGGGCTCAGCGAAAATGGCCAAAACGAAGGCCTTATTCGCCATGGCGAGGGACGAAAACGGTGAAGATTTTCTAACTTTTTTTCGATGATTATATAACTTCAATCCGTCCAGAGCGGGAAATGACGTGGTAGAACTCTGTGTGATGAAAAACCAGGGACTAGTTCGAATTTATAAATGAAAAGTCAAATTAGTGGCGAAACTTCGGCCCCTCATGGCCGACTTCCTGTCGGTCCCAGACATGTGCTTAGAACGGCTTTTATGCTCGTCTCATAGAGATCTATCACTCATCCGAATTTCGTGTACCTACTCCAATATTTGAAAAAAAATCCCCAGAGGGTCAAAAAAAATGAAATTTCTAGGGGGCGTTATAGAGTCGGCGAGCGTCGGACAATCTGGAAACGTTCATTTTATCAAATTTTTCGCCGGACCGGTCGTTTTAGACCCCCCATGTGCAGACTTTCGTGCATGTCTTCAGGGTCAAAAATCGAATTGAAGATGCGGAAAAAAAAGAATAATATGAAACCGGTGAATAACAATAGGCCTCCCCAATACTTCGTATTGGCTCGGCCTAATAATTATTCCATCCATCCGTCCATTTTCTACCCCTTAATCCATTTCTGGGTCGGGGGGGTGGCAGTCAGAGATGCCACCCAAGTCTCATAGCACCAGCCCCTCACTGATCCTCTGCAGGTGGTGAGTCCATAGTGATGAATATTTCCAAATTCAATCATCGGTCAAGAATACTGTATAGTTCTCCTAGAGCTTTACTCGCCTTAAGTATCTTTTCAATCAATTTTATTTTAATTTCCTAGGGTAATGTTCACTGGATATTCTCACAATGTTGGCAGGGCTAAGCAGAGCTGTTGTTTTGGGAGATGAGACTCTCAAAACTTTAGTACAAACACACAAATCTTAACCATTGACACACAAATCAAGGCTTGGCTGTTGGGAGACGTTTTTCTCTCTGTAATCAGCTGTGTGTGTAGGATCTTAGATTTACATTACCTTTTTTCTCTTGTGGTCACACAAATTGTCGCAAATGCAAATCAATGCATCCACACATTTAAACGATACAGATGCTTCTTATTACACACAGATCAAAGTGCAGACACACAAATATCTACTGACTGCATACAATTCTACCAAATACGAACAAGATGTATGTACACTTCTGTAGTAATAATAATTATAATCATAATGATGATGAGGATATTTATTAATTATCTTCCCCTTTATTAGTCTATTTCTGGGTCAGGGGGGTGACAATTAGAGCTGCCACCCAATGCTCATAGCACCAGTCCCTCGCTGATCCTCCTGCTGGTGGTGGGTCCACGAGAAGATGGCTGCTCCGTCAGCGATGACACAGACTTGATTTTTCAGCAGGGGCTCGGGAAAAAAATTGGCCAAAAGGCCAATGCTCTACCAACTGAGCTACTGTCTTGGTTTTATACATGTCATTTTCCGCAGCTGCCCCACTGTGGCACCTGGTGTTCCCAGAGGTCTCCCATCACAAGTAGTGCAAAAATACAGCATTGAGCAAATAGAAATTATTTTGGTAAAAACTGACAATGAAAATGTGATTTATTATGAATCATCTGTAAAATGTATTGTTTTAAAGCACAGAGGGATTCCAGTCTGAAATGTTGTTTCTGCTCTGTGCCTGTAAAAACACACTACATTATAATTCATGCTCTTGAGCTGTCATGTTGATGGATTTCTTATGCATCCGTTCAGTGTCAGCCAGACATGTGGGGTTTACGTTAAGTACTGATTGTTTGTTTTGCCAAAGCGACAACTACTAATGGTGACCATCAACATTAACGTCATGTATTGATTCAAAGAGGGGCTTCAGGGGTCTAAAAATAACAATTGGAATAAAACCAAATGTGTCATGTATGTTGAGATATTACACTGTTTGAACAACACGTTTCTGAATCTGTTTTGGTTAATTCTAACGTCCAATGAGACTCACCATGTTCTACTTTGTCCTCTCCCTTCTCTTATACACTGAGCCGAGAAATACAGGAAATTGACTTTACGTTGAATGGCAGCATGTCAGGGAAAGTCTTGGGCAATTTGACATTGTGATTTGGTTCAAAAGGTGAAGCGAGAAAGGAAGGAAAATGGCTTGTATAAAATAAGCATTTCTTTCAGCGTTTCTTTTGGCGGTAAAGTAGAGAAGATTTGGTACCAGACAATGTTCTTAGCTTTATAGTCACCTTTTATAAAGAAGTAAGTTATTTATTTACTTATTTTTTAACATATTTTTTTCTCTGACAGTGGACCAAATCTATCACTTGGCCTCTCCAGCATCACCTCCTAACTACATGTACAATCCCATTAAAACACTCAAGACAAACACTATTGGCACTCTGAACATGCTGGGTAAGTTATTTTCAGTCATATTCTATAATTAACAAGGAGAAAAAAGGATGTTATAGATTTGGTAAATGGAAATGCACTTCTGATTGCCACAGGTTTGGCCAAACGTGTTGGTGCAAGACTTCTCCTTGCTTCAACGTCTGAGGTGTACGGTGGTAAGTTCGTTCATTTGTGCCTCATTATTCTGTGGGCTGGCCACTTGGATATTATTCTAGACAATAAATAAGACAGGAACACACCAACTATAGAAGGTACTACAATCTACTTCTAAAATCAATAACAAAAATAGATCAGTAGAAAATCATGTTTAAAAAAGGGAAATGTTCATTGAAAGTTACCAGGTTTCTGGGTTCAGGAGTTCCTGGTGCCTAAAGGGTCCATGAGGAATAGGCGGTTCTTGCAGAAGGAAATCTGCTGTGGCGAGTTTATTGATTACACTTTTCTTGCCTGTATGTTAAGGTCTTCATTTGCCTGCAGGGCGCTCAGCCAATCAATCTGCATCCGATCATCATGGCTCTCATGATGAGCTGCCTTCAGCTGAAGCTGCTTAAATATGCGCCCATGTTTGAGAAAGAAAATCTTGCTTTGCTTTTCAGACCCAGAGGTTCATCCACAGAATGAAGAGTACTGGGGTCATGTGAACCCTATAGGCCCTCGGGCTTGCTATGACGAGGGCAAGCGTGTTGCAGAGACTATGTGCTACGCATACATGAAGCAGGTAACCACTATATGTGTTTAAATGCATGTGCCAAGTGTGTGCTTCCATGTACATGTCCACATACATGTGCATTTAAACAGACTCAACTTACCTTGCTTTTCTACAGGCGTTCTAGACAATTATGTAATGCTTTACAAACATCATGTTGTGTTGTGTGATGATTGATGCAGCCTTTGATGAACAGATAGCTCTGGCTTCCTTGTAGGACAGGTGATATTTATTTATCTGCTGTGTCGTCCGCTTCACCATCGCTGCTCATTATCTTATTCAAGAATTCTCTGAAATGGCTGTGTTTGGCTGTCAGTCAGAGGTGCCAAAAGACACAAAATATCTTGCGTAACATCGACTGCTGCTGGATAAACATTTATAAATCAGTGGAATTGACAAACTTTACCAAAATTTAGAATCTTGAAAACGTGAACTTGTAGCACCTTTTGACACAGTGGTGTCTCCAGCACTCCTAGATCATTTACTTTGTAGGTTTTCTGGTGAGGAGGTCTGTCAGCAGAGAAAACCCTCCAAACAATATATCCAACAGACTCTTTTCTGATCAAAATGTCTAAAACATGATACATGTTCACATTGTGGTTCTCAAGCTGATTCAGAAAGCAGAATTATCTTCACATTATTCCCTCACTTGGGTTGTCAATTGAGTTTAGTCTCTACCTGAACTTGCACAGATGGACTGCAGCAGTAATCAAAGCAGGAGGGGCATCTACATGTGTGTGCTTTGTATGCGGTGTAGACATTGGCAACAAAGGCAGGGCTGTACTGGCCATCGGGCAATGCCCGAAGGGCCGATGCCCATATTTGGATCAATCTGTCTGCCTTATACGAAAAACATGCTTGTGAAAATTGTAAATCCGTTGAGAAATTTTCAAGGGGTGCCCGTGTCCGTGGGGCACCTGCTGTATGTACTCGAACGGGATTCTGCCACCTCAGCGGCCACAGTGTTCCCGGGCAGCTGCGGCCGCTTTGTAATGAGCGGTTCCTGCGTCCAGCGGCTGTGAGCGGTGATGAGCTTCCAGCCGCTCACAGCCGCTCCACCGTGTAACCAAGACCATAAACACGCACAAGACCATTATCTGCTTCTTGTGTGAGTGTCTTTGTGTAATATGTGCACGGAATAAATACACCGCTGCAGGATGCAGTCCGTGTCTCCCCTCTCCTCTCGAAGTGCGACTAAACTCCCTAAATTAAAGCTCGGGTGCCTAAAGTTTCCATTGGATTAAAAGTTCATATTGGTTTGGCCCAAAAGTAAAATGTTTTGAACATATCAAACAGATTTAGTGACAGCATTTCAGACTTTTTTGACCAATTCTCATCCCTGTAACAAACAATAGTGTTGTCTGTGTCCACCTCCCTCACTCTGAGACATGTTTATTACTCTCTTGTAATGTAGACTATTGCACTTTATTTTATTGTTGAACAGGCCCGTTGCAAGGGGGGTGCGAGGCTCTGTGCAAACTTGAAAAGCGAGGCCCTGACACTTTTTTTCCCAGATCTGAGGAAAGTTTTCCCTGTTATAATCTTTGACATGAATTCAGTATCGCCTTGCGCAGTGCGTGAAGAGATCAGCACGCGCGCAGCTGCGTGTCCTCGCTCCAATGCAGCGTTGGGCGCAGGCACATGCACACACACACTGTTACGGCGCTTGGCATTGCCATATTGGTCGCGGTCTTTTTAGCTGACATGGCTCTTTTGTCCTGTGGCAAAATGGCATATCAACTCAAAAGACTGAATCAAAAAGAGTCTTCTTCTTTTTCTAATAGTCACCTTTTTATTTAATAAAAAAAAAATGCACCAAAATGGCTATGACGCTCCTCCACCTCCTCCACACACTCACAACAAGGCGTTTTATCCCCAAAATCTACTGCACTCGCAGTGGGCGCTAAAGCTGGGCATACAGTGTTTGCTTATGCTTTTATAATAGGTTTTTGATGTGGATATTCGAACTAAATATTGGCAATAACAGCGCTCACACACCTGTCTCGCTGCTCCTCCTCCTCTGCTCACACACCTCTCTCCTCCTCTTCACACAGAAGACACGAGTATCCATCTCTCCGTTCACTGTGCTCATTCCCGTTTTTTCGTACCTCACTCAGACACTGCTAAAGTTATCTGACAGCTCAGTAAAGCTTTTTTTCCGGAGGACCCCGCTATGTACATAGCCGCCCTCGCGCCTGCCTGTTTACAAATCGCTTTTGGTGAAAAATTTTGCTTTACTTGTAATAATAGACTTTTGAAAAAAAAAAATCACAGAGGTCCAGAGAAAGGGGTCTTGGTGTCCGAACTTGGATTGCAGTCCGTCCTTTGGGGACCCAAAGGAAGGAAGATTGCGAGGCCCTGTGCGAAGGCACAGGTCACACAGCCCCTCCGACGGGCCTGTGGTTGAAACTGCAGACATCCTGATCCTCTACAGTATACAGTATACTGTTTATACAGTGTACTGTATAAACAAACCGTAAAAAAACTTGAAAAAAAAAACACGCTTGGGCCGTCAAGTAGGCAAAAATACCCGGGCCGTTTTTTGGTCCCAGTCCAGCCCTGAACAAAGGGGTTTAGATTGTGACTTTAATGGGAGAAGATGGTTCCTAAGGCAAGTTGGAGTTACCCCACAAATGAAGGCAGCTGAATATAAATCCAGATATGAGCCATAAGAATTGACCAAAGACAATAGACTGATAATGAGTGTGAGTATGACACAAATGCTTACTGAGCTTGAGAAGTTTACTTTTCAATCTAAGTCAATAGGAACCAGAGTGAGCTGGAGCAAAACCTCCCCCTTTCTTGTCCATCTATATACAGCCCATGATCATTGCTCATCCTCTGTTTATGAATTACAATGTCTGAGAGTCTCAATTTGTCACTCATTTTCAGCCAATACTCTTGTAAAGGAGTAGGTCAATGACTGTTCAATGTGCACTCTGTCACTTTTTTGAATGATGGGGAGGCATTTCTGAGCTACGTCAAATCAAGAGTTTACAAAGTCCGGTTCCCCCTTCCATGAAAAATACAATCGAATGGGTCTCCAATCCAGTAGCAGCAGATAGTTCAGACCATTTTCTCTGCTCCAGCGAGTAAACTGCTCAATGCTTTATTAGCATTTTTTATTTTTTTTTAAGCATTCCTGCCGTGGATTTACTTTCTATCTCCTTGGTTCGGTCCATGAATCCTCTCTGCTCTGGTTTGGATCATGTAAAACCATGAACACTGTACTGCAGTAACATTTACAGATAGAAAAAAATCAAGGAAAATATAGATTGTAAAACACAACTGTTTCAGAGCTACTTAGGTCTTGCCTCTGTTTCCAGTGCATGCATAATGTCTCCTTGAATGTGTGTGTTTTCCCCCTGCCTTTCCAATAGTAAAACACAAAGTTACATGCATCAAGATTTTTGATCCTATTCCGTAACATTGATTGAAGCTGCTTCACTGTGTATGAGGACCCACATGCATTTATTATATAAAGTCACCTTTTTCTATTACTTCACTTATATATATATATACAATCGCCACAACAGCACTAAAATAGTGAACTGTAGCCATGCCTTCACGCTCTCGTCTTTGCACACACCACTCGACATCTCGTTGTCCCCAGTTTGTCCTCGTCCCACAAAACACATTGAATATTCCCGTAGACTGTCCATTGCATTTTAAAATGTGCATTTCCGTGAGTGTGATCTCCATATTATTCATGTTTTTATTCATGTTCAAGGGCCTCTGCTTGTCACTGATACAAGGCCTAATTCAAAAGGCATGGGGAAGTATCTGTAGTGCTCTCAGTTAATCGCTCTCTGCTGTAGTAGTCTGACAAGGCAAGGCCCCCATTAGCAAGTGGCTACATCGATCCACTCCACTTTTCCTTTGTATAGTCTTTGATGCTGGGCTAAGGGTCATGAAGGAATATAGAATCTCAGTTTATATTTGAACTTGGCCTAGTCAGATAATCAAAGATGGTTTTAGAATATTTAGTTGTCATGGCTGAAAAGTCCACTAGCATTCTTCAGCACTCCTGGTGGTGTCCCGCTTTTTGCTTTAGTTAGTTCATCTTGCCCTGGAGATTTATACAGTTCTTCATTATTATTAAGTATGTGACTACTCTTGGGCAATCAAGCCCTGTTTCCACCAGCCCTACTTGGCCCTACTGTACTATACCTGCTTGTCTTTCCATTATGCTTTAGTACAGACATGAGCTAAATATGGCCCGGGGGTTGGGTCCGGCCCGCCAAGCAATTTAATCTGGCCCGTAGCTCATTTTTCATAATAGTGTTCTTTTTCTGGCATTTTTTGTGCTGCTTTGACGCACCTGTGGCTCTAAGCTAGGGGGATATCATTGTCCATCTTTATACAGATAAGATAAGATAAACCTTTATTCGTCTCACAGTGGAGAAATTTCAGTGTCATCGTTGCGCACATTACAGCAGAGAAAGAAGGAAATGAGAGCACTCAGATTGGCATTGGCCCTATGATAAAGCTGTTTGTTTATTAACCCATTGAGGATGACTCATCAATGGGTCATTCTCTATAACTTCAGGTTATTGAGGATGACTCTAAAGTCGGCCATAGGTTTTACAGTATGTTTTATCAGGTATGTCAGGCCTTAATGGGTTTAATCTGCGTGTTAGTCTCGCAACACCTCAGCCATCGGTCCATATTCCTTAGATGTTGCTCTTAACACAAAACAACAACTGTGCGCAGTGCTATTTAGGACTTACTACCGTTTCCAGGGCATAAAAAAGTATGTAATGTTAAAAGAATATATGATGTATAACGTCCTTCCCAACAGGACTCGCCTCCGATTATCACACAAACAGTTCTGACCCTGTCTCAGTAATACGATTTAAAAGTGACCGTATTCACATAGTGGTCTAATAAAGTCATCACAATTACAATCTAACTTTTGTTGCCAGCACTGCTTACTGATGAATCCACCTGCTGGGGTTTAGCTGGAAACAGTACAAACTCTGTGTACTACCCATGACTATTTTTGTATCAACTTTCATAAAAACAAATGTGTTGGTCTAGTTTTTTTAATTAAATAAAAAGGTGATATTTAAGTATTTGGCTGAGTGGTTAGGTGGCTGAGTTGATAGCACTCTTGCTTCTCAGTAAGAAGGTTCTGGGTTCGAATCTTGGTCGGAACAGGTTCTTTCTGAGTGGAGTTTGCATGTTCTGATATACGCAGAGACTGTGGACTGTTCAGTTCTGTTGCATATCCAACTTATAAACTGTGCAGTCGTTACTTTTGCACTGTTCCTGCACCCGTCTTTGTTTGAATCTTCTCTCGTAGCTTTTCACGTCTTTTGCATTCCTCCTGCACTTGTAATTTGTATTTACTGTATTTACCACTTATTTTTTCCTGCTTGTGCTGAATAAAATGTTTATAATAACTATGTTTCCAACAAGAACTAAGTCTTTAGTCACAGCATCACAGTTGAAATGACTTATGGAATAATGAGTCCATAAAACTATCACATTCACCTGCACTAGATACACATGTAATGAGCTCAAACAGCTTGGTTTGCTAATGTTTTTGTTCTGAAGAGGAGAAAGTATCAGCGTAAATGGGACTGCTTTGGTTTCTTGGGAAACTCCTGTGAGTTTGCCATCATGTGGTTGGGTGTGAGATTACAACATTCTCTTCAAAACTAGTAAGGGGAACGCGCGAGTGTACCAGCAACTATGGCTGCGTAGGTCCAGCGCAACCGAAACCATAACCAGCGCCACGCGAGTGAACACTAGGCTTAAATCTTTCCCTCCGGCCCCTTGGGTCGCTCATCATCTGGGAACAAATACAACATTTAACAATAAATATTTGAATAAAAATTTAAGTTTTAACATCTGACTTGATTGCATTGAGAGCCATTGCAATTTCCTTGTCCTCCTGTTACTTACATGGCAATACAAATGATTCTGATTCTGATATCCATTATCCAACTTTCATCTGTTTATGTTCTCTTTACGGCTGCTAAGCCTGTCTATACCCAGCTTAGTTCTCATCTGTCTTCTGCTGCTCAAAAAATGCTAGAGCGACAAGCTCGTCTGAGAAATACCACAGATGCCCCTTGAGTTTGTTCAGGGCTGCCTTTGCTAAGTCCAGGCTGGATGGAGTGTAGGGGAAGGCCATCATATCGACTCAAACCTGACTCAAACTCTGGTCAATGTGTTGCCAGCGTTTTTGGAAGCGCTTAAACCATGGCACCATGACGGTGTGAAAGCCGCAGCGAGAAGCAGCTCAAGGACATGATGGCGGCAAAGTACAGATCTTTCTGGAGCTGCTGTTCAATCAGGATACAAGCTCCATTGTTTCGACCAGTGTTGGAGGCTTTTGTGTCAAACAACATCCCCCCGATACGTTCAGCAAGGCCCGAATCATAGCATAGCTACACTGACATTGGTACTATGACTCCTTGTTCCTGAGGGTACAGTCAGTAAAAAGTGTTTGGCTGAAAGCTAATACCAAGTGTCCCCCCAGGGAAATCTCTCAGTCCTTCAATTTGAGATAACAGAGGCATTTTAAACTTCAGCATAGTTTGATATGTTATTTCCCTGTTGTAAGTGATAGTGACTAATAAGGGTGAACTGAGGGGTAAATGTTGTTGGAATTGAAAAAAAAAAATACCAGGAGAGTTTTTCCTGCTATTCCAACAAAAATAAATGGGTTGGAGCTGAAAAAATATGAATTTTGAAAATGTACCCTTCTGTAAGGACCACCCTAATGCCCATTGTACCTTTGACTAAGAATAACTCTAAACTTTTGTTCAGTAAAGGTCAAATATGATTTGCACACGTCGACCTGTTATCTGGGGACACATAAAAGATGTAGCTGTAATATAAAACGATAATCTTACATACTGTCCCTTTTAATAAAGTTAATAATACTCAAACATCAGCATAAGCACACCTTTGGCAATTTGGCTAATAAAAGCACACAGTGTTGCTGTTAAGTTTGAACTTTTGCTTCCCGCTGCAGAAACCAAAGTTGTGAAGCTCGTGGGCGAGGGACATTAGGGTCTAATGTTTATGATCCATCTCTTCATGAGGTCCTCCTCGAGTGTTTGTGTGGTACCAGACCATTGCCATTTTGGTCAAGGATGCACCAATACAATACTGGTTTTCGGAATCAGGTTGCTACCATAGGCTTGTACTACACTCCTACTCATACCATGGGACCCAATTCCAGCAATCAATACCCACATTTTTAATGCTTTGCTTCATGACAACAGAGAGAAAGCAAGCGGTATTGGTGCATCCCTAATTATGGTATACATGATTCACCTTTATCTGTCACGGGGTGGGAAGGAGGACTCAAAATGCAGGAATGCCAAAATAATGGTTTAATGAAATAAAGTCCAAAGTGAAAATAAAACTCAAAATCCTAAATACAGAACAAGGAACACGAAATCAGAAACAGGACGGAACAGAAGTTGACAATACAATGGACCAGCAACAAGAGGAGAGGAGCACAGGGTAATTATAGACACAGGTGAAACACATTATGGCGGGGCAGACAATCAAGACAGGGGAAACAGGGCGTCAAACTAAAACCAAAGCACAGAGAACAGAATATCAAAATAAAACTAAAGTCCAAAATAACAAAATCCACACCGTGACAGTACCCCCCCTCCAAGGGACAGCTCCCAGATGTCCCCAAAAAACAAAAACACGAGCCAGGGAGGGTGGCGGGGGTATGGAGGATGGGCCAGAGACAGGTCAGTGGTACGGAACCAATCAGGGACAGGATCTAAAGTCCAGTGGCAACCTTCCCGAGGGTCTGGAGAGTGAAGGAGCTGGCTCACCCCGGACGAAGACATATGCCCGGCGGTGACTCAGGCTGGGGGCAGAACCACCCCAGACTGTGGTAATGTCTGGCGGCGGCAAGAGTCAAGGGAAGGACAGGTCACCATTGAGCAGCAGACTGAGGATGTGAAGACCGGTGCGCAACTCCACTGGATACCTCTCAACAGGACGGGCAGAGGGAACAGAGGACCACCCCGGACGGACATCAATGCCCGGCAGTGGTGCAAGACGAATAACCACCCCAGGCGGAGTTTCTTGCCTGGCGGTGGTTCCAGTTAACAGGTGCAAGAGGTAGGCAGCGAAGAAGGCAATCGGCACAAAAAAATAAAAAATAAAAAACCTTGTGGGAAAAAAGGCAATCCGCTGAGTCCTTTAGATGGCTGGTCCATTCTGTCACGGGGTGGGAAGGAGGAAGACTCAAAATGCAGGAATGCCAAAATAATGGTTTAATGAAATAAAGTCCAAAGTGAAAATAAAACTCAAAATCCTAAATAATAGTGATGGGTCGTGCCGCGTCGGCGCTTCGGGGCGTGAGCCGAGAAATCCCTGAAGTTTTTATCGGAGCGCGGGCCGAAGCCTGAGTTGTTTTAGATGAGTGACGTCACTAATGACGTTTGAAGCCTCGGGAGCACAGGATATGGAGCGATTCATGAAGTACTGCAGAAGATCCGCTCAAACTGTGTGTTTGTCTTGGTGATTAATGTAGTCAGTGATGGAGAGGGTTGTGGTATCAGCTGGTTGGCTCAATTGATAGGGAAGCAGGGCTGGAATCTGGGAGACCGGGGTTCGAATCTCACCGGCAGTGCGTTTTTGTCAGAAATGTTTTGGTTTTAAACAACTGATGGGGTCACAATCCCAAATGATATCCCCATTTGTGTCACGTCCTTTGAAAAGCACTTACACTTTCAACATGTTTTTTGTCCCATTGGATTTATAACATTGATTTTGACTTGAAAAGCTATAATCATTCATCATTAAATATGTATATAAATATATATCTACATATATGTATGTGTGTGTGTGTGTGTGTGTGTGTGTATTAGAGCAGACAACTGTACCAGTTACCAGTACATTATATTTTATTGTCATTTAAAATATATTCATTTTCACTACTGATATTGATCATAATGAAACAGATGAATTAATGGGTCATACACAATCAAATTACATTTTTATTTCTGTTACCAGTATTAATTCCTATGCACCAAGAGCCTCACAAACAGTTCAATTGTCAATACAGATTTTGACCAACAGGAGGTTTGTGAGCATATGAAGCATCAAGAAATGAACCTTTTCTCGAACCAATGGATGAAAAGGTTCAACACTTCATGAAGCTTCATCAACCCATCACTACTAAATACAGAACAAGGAACACGAAATCAGAAACAGGACGGAACAGAAGTTGACAATACAATGGACCAGCAACAAGAGGAGAGGAGCACAGGGTAATTATAGACAGACACAGGTGAAACACATTAGGGCGGGGCAGACAATCAAGACAGGGGAAACAGGGCGTCAAAGTCAAACTAAAACCAAAGCACAGAGAACAGAATATCAAAATAAAACTAAAGTTCAAAATAACAAAATCCACACCGTGACATTATCAACACAACAAGTACGAGAGAACACAATCGGGTCGACTGGAAACTTCTCACGTTAGATATGTATATATTGTAAGTAAGTAAGTAGTAACCATTCTCAGTTACGGGGGATTTTTGACATTTACTGTGAGAAGACTTGCTTCTCCACAAATAAAACTTGGAACTGGAGTCCAGTTTTGAGTCTCGTGTGCTTATGCTCAGGTTGAAACTAAAACCTGCAGCCACACCAGCCCTTTCTGGAACTGGTTTGACACCCCTGTTCTAAAGTGTTATAACTACCAGGGGTTCACCAGAGTGCAGCTGGAAGCCATGGCTACCAAGTAAGCTTCCCCCGGAAATTGGCTTGTTGTGGGTATGTAAGATACAGTACCAGATACTAAAGCAGGCATGGGCAAACTTTTGCCCCTGAGAGCCACATTGGAATCTCTCTCTGCTGTCAGGGGCCGGACATAATTTTTTTTTTTTTTACACATTTGATTGGGCTTACCCATTGGCTTTCAGCCAGGCGGCCTAAAGCAAGTACATTTTATATGATAAGGTTTTGGAATTATTGCAGAGCTATGACTGCGGCTCCAGGTTTGGATTGACACAAGCCTTTCCTTTCGGTCCAATTAATATGCACTGCTTCAAGGACTAAACATAATAGTGCTGGTGTGGGCAACTATTTTTTACAGGGGGCTGCATGAGAAAGAGAACATTTTGTGGAGGGCTGGGTCACATGAAATAAATAATGGTTCCCACAAATTGCTGTCCTTGCAAAAAACATTTTTTATTGGAAAATGTTACATTTCAGTCCTGAGACCTTCATCAGGCAAATTTCCCCCTCTCCTATGCACCTGGTCCAGCCATTGGTGTGTGAAGTTCTACTTCTTAATAATATGGAGGGGCCGGGTCAAAAATTTGAACTCAAATTTACAAAACTCAGATTTGATTTGACTTACAACTAATGTAATTTATGCACTAATGTAATTTATGCAATGAAAGTTCTTGATGCAATGGTAATGGACTTGTTCGTTTTGTTACATATATGATTCATTAGCTTTTATTAGTGAACGTGCTTAGTGAATGTGCCATAAGGAAACTACCATATCGCTCCAAACAAGCAACGCTTGGTGAAAGTCTTGTTACTTTTGCTTCACCGTCACTCTGTATTTCTCTGCTTTCGTCTGGTGCAGACTTGCATTGTACTACTGCTTCCTGCAAACTAAGCAGACAGCTTTATCTCAGACTTCAGCAGTAAATACTTAGCAATGTAATGGTTGTTGAAAATCCTCCATTCCACATCTAGCTTTCTTTATCATAAGCAGACGTTGTTGAGGGCTGCTAGTGACAAGTGAACAAGCATGTCACGCAAATGTCTTCACATTACAGTAGCTAGCCGAGGGGGGTTGGTGCTGCAAAATCAGTGCGGGAGCAATGTGGCTGTCGCCGCAAAAACTCCGCAGATGCGTCAAAGCAGCGCAGAAAGTGAGCAACAGGCCAGATTAAATTGCTTGGCAGGCTAGACCCGGCCCCCAGGCCATGTTTTTCCCATGTTAGTATTAGGCCTAGGCGCCGACAAAAAAAAAAAACCTTATTAGAAAGAACTTATCCAGCAGCGAAGGCTAGCGCAAGCTGCTAGCTCTGTGCAGAACCCAAAACGATCTGACTCTGACACAGTTCCTCTTTACAACACTGCACGTAGTCCGACAACAATTTGATTGTAGAAGGCGCCTGTAGTGAAAGCATACCAGTTACAGCTTGCAGAGCTAAATATGATGTGTCTTGCCCCACGCACAATACATCAGACTGTAAATATCAAAAGAAGTAGCCACGCCTATCTCCGCCGTTGAAACTAATCTGCCACCAATTTTGAATTCTATGGGCTTTTTCAAATTGAATTTGCGCATGCATTAGCCCCATACATTTAACAAGTGCATTAAAAAGTCCAAAAAAACTCCCCTCAGCAGAGTGTCTTTTGAATGCGCTGTTTCAAAGTACCTCTAAAACTGTTTTGTTTTGTGATTTACAATTATTATATATATATTTTTTTCTACCTGTAAATGTTACTGCAATACAGCATTCATAGTTCTGATCCAGACCAGAGCAGAGTGGATTCACGGACTGAACCAAGCAGATTAAGCCGAAATCCAATAGAGAAATCTATTTTTTTTTACCAGAGCAGAGAAAATAGTCCGAACTAAGCGGCTACACCACCTCTGCTGCTGTGACCTGTCCGGTCCCACCCAGCGGCTACACCACCTCTGCTGCTGTGACCTGTCCGGTCCCACCCAGCGGCTACACCACCTCTGCTGCTGTGACCTGTCCTGCTCCACCCAGCGGCTACACCACCTCTGCTGCTGTGACCTGTCCGGTCCCACCCAGCGGTTAATAATGCAGTTGCTTTATATAGAGTTTTTCAGGACTCTTCACATGTCATTATTCATTCACTCTATACTCAGTGGTGATAAACTACTGGCATTTACTGTAGCCACAGCTGTCCAGTATGTGCCGTCGGGCCCCTCCGACTACCACCAACCAATCACACACACCCCAGAATCATTTTAGACAATGTGGGTGAAGTGTCTTGCCCAAGGACGCAACAATAGTTTGCACGTATCAGCCGCAGGTCTCCCATCACAGTACTGGCCTGCACAGCTTCAATGCCTGATGGGATCTGGCTCAAGTATGGCCACCTCTGCGGTTGTGACCTGTCATGCTCCACCCAGCGGCTACACCACCTCTGCTGGTGTGACCTGAAGGGCTGTTACATTTTAATACGGTTGTTAGCTACTTTTAGAATGATCTATTTGTTTTGTTTGTGTGGATGCATGTGTTCTTGCTCCTGTCTGGTTGACTGTTTTTGATTCTCTTGATTGCTTTTGCCACATGGCTGTATTGTCGATAAGGGAGAATCCTGGATAAAACACATTTGTTGTAGAATTTGACATGAATGTCCAGCCCAAGCCTCCAATATGTGTCCACAGGAAGGAGTGGAGGTACGGGTGGCTCGGATTTTCAACACTTTTGGATCTCGAATGCACATGAACGACGGGCGCGTGGTCAGCAACTTCATCCTGCAGGCTCTACAAGGAGAACCACTTACTGTAAATATTTAATCTGCTTGTTTTCATTCATACCGGCCAAGCATTAGTGTCAAGGAAGATTAGTCATTCTCAACTGGTCTCTCACTGAAGGCTAAATCACACGAGACTGTAATGAGAAGGTGGTGGAGATCGTTAATGAGTTGAATTGATAAATATCAATTAATCACGTTTTGAATAATGTAAAACCTGTTTAATTTCTCTTCCCAGGTGTATGGTACTGGCTCCCAAACCAGGGCTTTTCAGTATGTAAGGTAGGCTGGCACTTTTGAATTTTGCATTGAAATCCTCTTCGTTTGGTTGGAAATGGATTTATCAATACAATAATATGAAATGATCCTCACAAAGCAAGTCTGACCTTTAGCACTTTGTACAATGAGATAAATAGACCACAAAAGGTATTCCACTGTCTTTGAAATACCAGCACATATGCATATATATTTATCTGGACAAGCAGAAATATGTAAATGTGGCAGGATAAAAGAATGTGTATCAGGTTTGGAGCCAATGATAACGCCATTAATTTCAGCCGTAAGAAGAAAGGAGAGCGATGCATAATTTAAAGGTCTCCTGTCTCTTCAAAGGGTTCACCTTCTGCCCCTTTAACTTGCGATGTTGTGGTAAAAGCCAAGGTCTTCTTCTGACAGACACAGACCAGTCCTTGTCGGTCATCTCTCTGTCCACACTGAGTCCATTCCATGAACTTGACGTAATTTCTTATAATGAGAATAAATTGTTACAGATACAGAACTATATATTACCTGCACTAATATACCTGTACCTGCTTCTTATTATGCTAAAGATTTATAAACTTCTCTCCTTATTATGCTAAAGATAGAGATTTTATGCTGCTTCTTTTTTTTTTTTTGCTTCTTTAGAGATTTTATTTTAATTCTCTTTAGAGTTATTTTTCATTTGTCTTGTGCTGTGTGCTCCTCATTCCTACTCTCTGTAACTTGTGATGCAAACCTTAAACTGGAGACTGGTGTATCTTAATCTGACAACCAACCATTGCGATATCTTTGCTTCTGCAAAAAACATCAGCATATACCCAAAATCAACAATTGAATCGTACATTTTTTCCAAAATAATGAACTGCAGTAGCCTGATCCCAAATTCAATACTACAGCCAAATCTGCCACGTCACCAACAGTCACTACACTACTTCAACTACACTTCACAAAGATACGGCCAATAAAGGTTTTTGGGGGTTAACCTTTTTTTTTCTTCAGATGTCAAATGATGTAGGTGATACTCGGAAAATGAAAATTAGGTTCAAAAGTCCATTTACTGTAATTGAACTCACAATGTGAAACTGAGATGACGGACTCATTACAGGCAGAGTGACATTTCTCGAGCCTTTATTTGTGATAATATTGATAATTGACTCATCAATAAATTGAACATCTAAAACAATGTAGAAAGTAGACAGTGCTCTTTGCATGTAAGAAGTCTATATCACTTATTGGTTTCATAATTTTAGTCTTCCAGCACCGTGGCAAGAGCTCTGGGGTGTAGATCTTGTGCACACTGGGGAAGTCTTGTGGAGTTTTTCCAATGTGGTTTTACTGCAAATGGCAAATAAAATCTTGAAGTTGAATTACAAAAACGAATGAAAATTTGAACAATATTTTTATTTCTCCTGTATGTTCAAGTAAAATGATATTTCATAGTCAACTGTAACGGTGCCACTGCCACGGGAAAGAAAACAGCAGCAATATTAAACGTGTAATAATTTACTATAGGCCTTTGATATTTACCTTCATTACTGCTGGATTCTGATTCTTAAATGTTTTACTCTTTAAGAGTTGTCTTTTCTTGAATTAAAAACAAAATGAAACATGAAAATTAAAAAGTCCTAAAAATGTCTTATTCTAAATCCTTACCTTCACAGAGTTGCACATACAGTATCTTTAAGGTGTAATGTAAAGAATATAAGGTCTAAAATCCTGTGTCTGTTTGGATGCAGTGATCTGGTGAACGGGCTGGTGCTGCTGATGAACAGTAACATTAGCAGTCCTGTCAATCTGGTGAGTTACCGCTCCGAGGATTCTGCACACAGATGACTCAAAGGCTCATGACTCAAACCTGTTGTTTTTTAGGGCAACCCAGAGGAGCACACCATTCTGGAGTTCGCTCAACTTATCAAAAGCCTTGTCGGTAAAGTGGATTCATTCAATTCCGTCTAATCCCTCGTTGGAAAAAACGTTTAACTTTTTTGTTTTCCCTTTTCCTCTTGTGCGTTTCTCTGGGCAGTGAGTCACAGTCAGATCCAGTTTCTTCCCGAGGCTCAGGACGACCCACAGAGGAGAAGACCCGACATCCGCAAAGCCAAAATGCTGCTGGGCTGGGAACCTGTGGTACGCATCAGCTCTGACAAACCGACCATGCAGGTTTAGGATGATGACTCATTAGTCTGGAGACCACTGGAGCAGGTTCACGTCACGGTGCCCTTCAGCAGCGGTTCATCGCTGTTTCGCTATTTATTTGTGAATTTTTGCACGCCTATTGTAAACTGCTCGTAGACCGCATGTCCACTCCAAGAACATCATATACAACTCCTGCGAACACGAGGGGCCACTGAGTAACATTCTATAGTCGCCCATATCAAACTTTTACTATCAATGTTAGAGTTTTTTTTATCATAATTGAAAGTACCCTGTGTAATACCTGTGTGTGCCCCTAGTGCTCACTGACCTACACTATGAGAACTTTTGCAGTTGTTTCTGAGTATGGATGATCAAACTTTTCTGTTCTCAAATGTATGAGTTTTTTTAAGTAAAGTAACTGAGTAACATTTGTTTTTTAAACATGAACCATGTATCTGTCCCCAGGTGCCGCTCGAGGAAGGATTGAATAAAACCATTCAGTATTTCAACCGAGAGCTGGAGCACCAAGCCAACAACCAGTACATCCCCAAACCTAAAGCTGCCAGGATGAAGAAAGGACGACCGCGGCACAACTGACTGCTCTCTGCAGACGAGGGGTCTGACTGAGGGGTCTGACTGAGGGCTCTGACTGAGGGCTCTGACTGAGGGGTCTGACTGAGGGGTCTCTGTGCGATCACTTCACAAACTGTCAACAATGACTCCATCACTAAAGCTTGAAGAATGAGAAGAACTAACAGCCAAGCTTTTGTTTTGTTATTTAAAAAGCAGATTCTGAACCACAGAGTGGTCTAAAAGACTGCTAAGCAACAATCCCTTTCATTTCAGATGAAAGATTTTTTTTGTCAGAACAGTTGCTTTTGTGTTACAGTCAAATGACTGAAATGCGACATTATGACTCTGGGTAAAAAGACTCGGAAGCACAAAGGTTTTGTTTTATTTCCATCTTTGGTGTAATTAGTCACTTGTTCAGGACCACATGGTGAACTGTCGGCTGATGCAGGATGGCCACAGGTGCATTCTGGGTTAGTAGTAATCGTAGTTGACGTTGGCTCCGTGCCTGTAGGAGGTGGTGTCCCGTGGACCCACTGGGGCGTTTTCATCATAATGGTGCTGTCGGCCCTGGTCATTGGCTTCTTTTCCATTACCAAACCCTAACTCCCTTCTCCACCATCCACATATTCTTCTTACATCATCTATATATCTCCATTAAACCTTATCACCATCTTCATTTAATTCCCTTAGCACATTGTTTCGTAATTAGAGACTTTAAATTCTATTTACATTTTCCCACTCACCACCCATCCCAATCACACAAATATTCTTCCCCCTAGAACCATACTCATCCCATCTTCCCCAGATAGAGAGATCTCCCATCCTCTTCTTCATACTCTATATACCCCATACTCCAACCCCCCCCAAAACAATATTATTCATCTGATTCATCAAACTCCACCCCTCCCCCCCACGCCCCCAAGCCCCCCCCCCCACCCCCCCCCCACCACCCCCCCCCCCCCCCCCCCCAACAACACCACCCACCCCCAAATCCCCCCCTCCCCCCCCCCCCCTACCCCCCCCCCCCTCCCCCCCCTCACTCCCCCCCTCCCCCCCTCCCCCCCCCCCCCAACCCCCCCCCCCCCTTTATTTGTCAAGTCGAGTTGTGTGTGTTCTGCCATACCAAACATTACAATGTGTCTTCAACCATTGGAAGTCTCATCTTTCAAATTTGTATCTTTTAGGCTTCAATAATGTGCTTATATTCTAGAGATTCTTTAAACCGGTGGATAACGTTTTTATAATAACATGTTTTTTTTTTCTGGTATAACTTTTACTTCTTAACTACTTTGACGCCTTCATTTAAAAGAAAATGTCTTCTCTCTAACCCTAGATTTTATAATGACAAGTTATTTTACAGATACCACAAAAAACAGGTTTGAAGTGGTTCGACCTCTAACTTTAATTCATTATGGTTAGTAGCGCTTCTAAAATCAGACCATTCATATGATTTCTCTCTATGGGACGATTAAAGGATCTCTTAATTAAAGAACGCAAAATTCGCCACAACTTTGATTATTAACCCACAAAAACCCAACAAACCCTACCAATAAAAAACACACCCCAACCCACCCACCCCACCCACACCCACACAAACCCCCCCCCCCCCCCACCCCCCCCCCAACCCCCCCAAACCAACCCCCCCCCCCAAAAAAAACCCCCCCCCCCCACCACCACAAAAAACCAACCCCCAAACCCCACAAACACCACACAACACACACCCCCCAACTAAACCCCAAAAAACAAACTTGGGAGGTTATTAGCTTCTGCACCAATTTGTTTATTGGAGGTAAGGACGTAGCAATGTGCAGTAGTTGAAAAACCAAGCACCTATGAGGAAAGCTTCCGCTCATTGATGAATTATTTTTTTTCGAGCCAGGAAGGGACAACAAAAAGACAGACTAGAAGTTGCAAATATACAGTTTTTTTTTTATTAACAACATTCCAGTTCAAACGGAGGTGTGAAGAAGTTTAAGACTTTTTAACTTCCACCCTCTTTATTATTCTAATGAACTTAACTTAATTGATGTGGTGCTACAGAATTGGTTTATGCCGTGGTATTTTTACTATAACATGCACTGATTTGTAAGTGTATGTCTAATAAGTTTATATATTAAAAGTTTCCTTAATTCCTTATTAGTCTTTCAGTATCAGTCTTTACTCATCCTAACTTCGATCATAATTTATCATATAAGATTTATAATATATTCTTTTCATGTTACATTATAGAGTAATGTTTAGATTCTCTATATTATATATAATTAATTGTTAGTAATATTGACTTATGGAAATATAAAGGTATTATATATGGTTGGTTATACTTTTTTATCTTGTGTCAGCATGTGCATGTTAATCATCAATACACACCGAAGATAGGCTTTGTAAAGAGTGTGCTTTTGACACCACGGCTGTACAACCTTTGGTCTTCATTGGGATTTTTTTTACCACCATAATCAGTGGTATAGCCTCTGGTGCAATCCCCTAGAAATATTAAAATAACAATTTCCAGTATGAGCTTCACTTTTGACATTCAAGGTCTACCTGTGTCTAGGCCGATGCATCAGATTGCACTGTACTTGTGCGGATTTAGAGGAAATGGCACAGTTTTAAAGCAGTGTACGATAGTGAGCCATTTGGTATTAGATGAGCACAGGTGATTGCACAATGGCCCTTCCAGCGGCACACGAGCATGAGATTCCTTGCACAGTTGGGTATTAATGAAAGGAAGGTTATCTGTGAAGTGAAACAAATGTGAGGTGAGTATATAGGCAAAGATTGCAAATTTACTGACCCTCCCTTTCAAAGAAACCTATTTTAGTACACTCAAAAGTAACTGAAGAATGTGAGCTTCTCGCTTTTTCTGCATTGATGTGACATTTCCTCACGGTAACTCAACCTGAACTACATTAGATATGATGGAAAATAATCTTGTTTAGAAAGTCGAATCTTGCTTGAAAATATATTGGTATGAGGTAAAACAATTTCCTAGGCCTTTTCTCAATATATTATCAATTTAAAAGTACATCACCCTGGAAGTTGAAAATATATCCTTCATTACAGAATTGTAGCCTTTGTCAGGTTTATACATTTGGTCAATGGATATTTGTCCAATCCTCCTGGACATCAGCAATTGTATTTGAGGAAGATTCAAAAGTGATATGTAAAATTCCATCTTAAATTCTCACGCTGCAAACTAAAAAAGAAAGAAGAAGAATTAGTTATATAGAAACAACTGTTTGAAATAAACATTCACAACTGTAGTCACTCTTTTTAACATGTCTAACTACGATATTGTTAATATAATGCTTTTCTAAGCAAAAGAAAACAGCTTGCAGGAAAACTGGATGCTAACTTAGCCTTTAGCTTGACAAACCACCGATTTTACTAAGCACAAACATTTTAGCGGAGAAATATTCCAATAAATGTGACCGTAACGGAGTGCTCCGACATAGCCAGAAGGATGTTTCTGAAAAAATCAGAATGATATTGAGATATTTCAACTCGTTTCTGAAAGTATCGATCTGTCATTGGACTTACCGCCAAAACCGGACGTTGCTTTCCTCCGAGAAAGCGGAAGGGAAGATGTGGAGAAGGGGGAGTGGCGGTTTGGGGAAAAGGTCTGTTTCGTTTGTGCAACGTGCGGCCTTCCTCCTCGCCTCCAGAGCAACTGCAGCAGCAGCAGCACGTGGGACCCGTTCCGTTCTCTGCAGTGATTGGCTGTCTTTTCAGCGCCAATGAAGCAGTCTGAGAGGATGTTTATTTTTTAAAGTTTAGCCAGCTGTGAAGCAAGTGTTTTTTGTTGTTTTACGTTCCTCTGAGCGTTTGTAGACGGTGTAATCAAGAGAGGAAAGTACTGTTAGATCTATACATTCAAAGGACTTAGTTATTTCGTATCTGTAGGCAATGTTTAATGTTGAGGAGCATCACACGGACAGAGACAGAACAGAACTGGGCTCCAATTAAAGAAACAGGTTGGTTGAATGGCTGAAAAAATATTATTGTGATCTTACCATCCAAAATGTATTAAGTGGGGCGTGTTGTGTGAATCAGGTAAATGTGATGAAATTATTCCACGGATCCCGATTTACATCTTATCTGCTGATAATGTAATTTCTGTGAATGTGTGACAGCGGGCACTTGCTGTATTGGCTCCTAGCACATTCAAGCGATGCCATCGAATGTGCACGTCCTGGTGCAGCTGCTGCGCTTTGTATTGACTGAGCCGCGGCGGCTCAGTGAAGCACAGCTCTAAATTGGTTACCGAGCTCGGACATATGCAGACAGAACCCATGTTTGCCAAGTGCGGGACTCCCTCGTATCTCCCACGTTTTCCCCTGTGTCTCTGGAACATGTCTCTCCCTGACTCTTCACAAAGCGCAACCAGCGCTCCGAAATTAAAGCTCGGATACCAAATTTTCCATTGCGTTAAAGCGATGATGTGGTTGTGCGCAAAACACCCATCAAAAAAGGTATTAAGTTTTTATTTTGCTACTTGAGAGCCCATATCTCTGTGAGGTCATTACTTGCTCCTTTTTGGGTTGAGAGTGGCAATAAAAAAAAGAAAATATAGAAAAATCCACACTGTTACTTATTGCCAAACTCTTGGTTAACTCTTGTATTGAGAAATATATGTAACTTTTGCACAATTGGCCACATTATATAAATGAATCTGCAATTAATGTATATGAATGTCTGTTTATGATTGTTTTACCTTTTTATATATTTAGAAAAAATTGCACGCCACAAAAAAAAGATAAAAGATATCAGGAGCAAGTTACGTTGGAAGTAAGTAAAGAGAAGCCAAGTAATTAGCAAATTATGAATTGTGATGTTTAATTTACTGTTAACCTAATAGGAAACTCACCAACAAGTCGAGAACAAAGTATAGGGAATGTTGGTCTAGAAGCAAAGGTCTTCGTGCATTCAGGTGAGGTTGGAATTTTGTAGGTATGATGGGACTATGAATTGTTTTTAGAGATTGATGTATATGGTCAAACAATGTAGTGGCTACTCTCTGTAGATTCTAATTCAATATTTTCTCTTGTTTATATTTTTATTGGAAATTGAGAAGATCAGCGCAATGATTTATTTCAGTAACGAGAGAGTTCTGAACTGTTAGAGCTCAGGTGTAGGGCTATTTCTGTTGATTTGGATTAGGTTTTAAGTTCAGTATAGATAGGAACGCAACACAATAATCAGAAGCTCTATCAATTGATTTTGCTTTTTAAACTATTGAAAAATCCTTAATGCTTCTCATTCAGTCTACAGCAGAGTATAGTTAGAAGGCAAACACTATTGCAAATTAGAGTGTGATTACACACAAATTCTGGGGCGAAATCTGGACCCGTGTCAATGGGTGTAGGACTCAGGTCGTTAGTGAAATGTCCCCACCAAGATTGGAACAAACCACCAACCCAATGTGCGTCAGGTATATGGACTGCGTGCAAACTGTTTTGCATAGTGACGCACAATGTTGGCGCGAGAGAACTAAAAACGGTCTGGTTATGAACTCTCAAATCTTTAATGACAAAACAAAGACTTAAAACGAGGTTTATATCGGGTCTGCCTTTGAACAATGAGACAGCTGATATATGTCACGTGTGATGCAGAAGATTTTTCTACTTGATACGTTTCACAGTGTCTCAATCGTGTGGAATCGGTGGCCTAGTGAGTCTAACCAGGGGGTGCTCACTTATTCAGCCATGCGAGCTACTTTATAAAAGGCTTCAATAGTATTGATCTACTACTACAGAAAATGAAATCATATATTTATTTCAAAAAATATTCTTTTTACCTACAATATTGTTTTTGTAAAGGCAAAGCATGAGCAATATAGCACAACACAACCAATTATCTATGTACTATTTTTGTCAATTTACGAGTTTCTCTTCTGATAGCACTGAATGAATCGGCCAGGGATGCATAGTCCGGAAAAATTGGTTGGTAACGCGCTGGCAAGTGTGGCGTGGTTTAGCTTTCCAGCATGAGGCGGTGTTTGCGCAGCTGTGGCAGTCACCTAAGTGTCCGTAAAACATTACTGAGGTTAAAACACAGGATGTCATTGACTGTGGTGCCATGTCCCTGTGCATGCATGGTTTATTTAAAATCCAAATTTTCCCTCCTCCGTTTTTATAAAATAATTTGCCTCCACACATCTGCCGTTATCTATCAATTCCAAAAATGTGGTGTCTTAGATCCAGTCCTGCGTTGGGGAAAAACACAGAAGTGGGCGGAAATGGACAGTTCTGATTGCAGACGCCGGTATAACGGCACTTTTAGTCATAGAGACACTCAGAGTTAAGACGATGTTTACAAGCACTGACCCGTCTCGCCTGGTTTAGTTCCTGGTTTAGTCCTGGTTTAGTCCTGGTTTAGTTGGTTTAGTCATGTTTAGTTGTTTTCAAAGCGTGAGTCCCCGCGATCACTTTGCTGCTCTCTGAAGTGGAGGATGTTCGTGCTTCCGAGCTCTCACAGTGATCAGTTTTAAGGTAGTCTGATCCATGCTTCAGTGATCAGAGGAAATGTAGGGGGTAACTGTGGGTGCGAGAACGCAAAACTTCCGGATATTCTGTTAAACACAGATGCAGTACGGCGTTTCAAACATTTAGAATGTGTAATTTTTTTATTTATTTAATGCGATCTACCCTATACTACCTTTGCGATCGACTGGTAGATCGCGAAGTCGACTTATTGAGCACCCCTGGTCTAAAACTGTGTGAGTGTGTTACAATATTAGAACCGGGGTTTGATTCCGGGTTACTGTCTTTTTGTAATTTATTGCATATGTTATCAATTTTGACAGATGCTCTAAA
Source organism: Knipowitschia caucasica (assembly GCA_964034765.1). NCBI lineage: Eukaryota > Metazoa > Chordata > Actinopteri > Gobiiformes > Gobiidae > Knipowitschia > Knipowitschia caucasica. The sequence continues at coordinate 18,841,355 of OZ035837.1, read as the reverse complement.
AACGGTATATTAAAAGATGAAGGTTCATAGACGTTTTTTTTGAGATTATAGCTTAATTGTAAAAATAATCATCTTTTAGGACCACATGTCCAAATTAAAATAATGTTAGTTCTTTTGATGGGAAAACTTTTACGATGTTTGTCTAAAAAAATGGGATAATTAAAATTGAAAGGTGATATCTCTTGAGCAAACCCTGATGTTGATACGCTTGAAGAAATACGTTCCGAACATCCATTCTTTCCCACTCTATTTTGGACCACAATTTTTTTATTTATTTTGCATAAACTATGTATAATAACATGTTTTATTTTTAGCGTCGCCGCCAAGCTATTTTCTCGGAATCTCTGATGTTCATTTATTCAGCATTTTCCCGCAGATAAAACAACATATAGATAGACAGAAGGCTGGGCTTGGAACGACACCACACACGAGCGTACGCGCACCACACACTCACACACCATGCGCGCGCTATGGGGGAAGCAAAAGCAGGGACTGTTTTCAGATGCCTATCTTTGTTGTTTGTGGGTGTTTTGGGCTATTGTTCAATAAATATCTAAAAGAAATTTAACCTGTATCTGATGGACTCAAATAAGAAGATAAGCTTTATTACTTCCACAGGAGCATTTAATGTCACAATGGCATGGATAAAACACTCAAGAATTGTGAAAAAATAAGAATGAGAAAAAATGTTAATGCAGGAAAATATTAAATTTGCATGAACAGCAGTTTGTTTAATTGAAAATAGCTTCTATATTGAGAATGAGGAGTTGACGTACGGCACAGAGTCCCCTCCCATATCCCCCTTGCCGACATATTGGCTGCGCACCGGGTGGCGGCACAGTTAAGTTGTTTACGTGTGTGTGAAGCGTGGTAGGTAGTAGCGGAGAGGTTCTTGCTATTCGCATGTTTTATCATGCCTGGAAAATAGAACTGCTGCGTTAAAACTGCTCCATACCTCACGATGGATATGGAAAATTCAGTAAACACGGGATACAGTTTTTTAGGTTACCGATATGGAAAAAATCAAGGGAGCAATTCTCTGACCTGACAAGGAGACGTCGGCTTGTCTGGGTTGGCTTGCAATTAGATGAAAGGACCTTACTTACGATCACACACCCTGTCGACGGAGTGTGTTCTTGCCTTTTATCTGGTACGTTCTCTAAAAAATGTATTTATGTAGTTGTCTCTTAAAGCTAGGAAGCGTAGGTAAGCATATGTTATTATGGTTTCTGTAGTGCCTTTGTCTCTGTGTCTTTGGTACCCTTCAGGCTGTTTCTTACTTAGCACGGTTTGCGAGGTCGTTTTGCCAGTGTAAAGCTAGATTACTTAGTTGTACACATAATCTAATGAATTTCTGTTGTACATAAACTTCATATGACAGTATGAGGTGGACCTTAAAAAGTACTTGAGATGTGTTTAGGACATAGTTGCCAGTTTTTAAAACATTGATAACATAGATTGTGCAAATTATTATATTATTACTTATATGTTGTTATTATTTTCTCGTGTAGGTAAACCAGCCATATGAGCATGTAGGAGAAACCACCTGATGGACACCATCCCTGTTGTTAGGCCACAATGAAGTACAAAAAAAACAGAATGAAGCGAGATATCAGCGGCAGTAAGGCGCAGGTCCCTGCCACTGGAGCGGGCAGCCCCTCCAGCCCAACACCATCCGCAGGCGCCGCCGCCTCCAGACTAGTCCGATCTGCAGCCGCACCCGCCCTAGCACAGCTGCAGCCGCCCAGCCCTAGGACCAGCCGCAGGCGCGCCGCCTCCAGCCCTTGCCAGTCCGCAGCGCGCGCACCAGCCTAGACCGCCGCAGGCGCCGCCGCCGCAGCCCTAGACCAGCCGCCAGCTGACCAGGACATGGAATGTATATTGACTCTGCAATCTAGACGAGATGTTATCAAACCATCTTATTGAAGAAAAAGACAGCTGAAGCGTATGAGCTGATACGTACCGGATGTATTAGAACTTTTGAGTGGTGATGATAACACAGTGAAGTATTACCGGTCGGCTTCCAAACTTTGCATTTTCCAGGACTCTTCTACTTACCTAACTCAGTCGCTAGTAGAAATGAAGAGCTCTCACCCTTCCTGCTTGTCTATTGGACTTTAATTGCGCTCAGACTGGACCTTCCAATACAGCACCTCAGCCATCTGTTTGAGTACGTAGGACAAACAGCTCCGCCGATGCCTTTTCACCTTTACCCTTGGAGTGAGTTACGCACAGCTTTGTCCATTGGGTGCATGGCCAAGATAGGGATGCTTTATTGACCCCAGTATGCACCCAGTTTGTGGAGTTTTTGAACAATGTGGCTGCATAGTCGAATGCATTCGAGGTAGTGATCATCGGTAAACTTCCAATGTACTGCAGGGCACCGACTTTTTTCTCAATAAAACACGGCATTACACTATGAAATACTAATCGTGATCACGCCCCGGGTTGTAATTTCCTTAATATCGAAACGCGGTGGGTGTTGGGAGCACAAGCGACAAGCCATCTTAACGAGCAAAGTGGTTTTCTGAACAAGCTGTTACCAGGTGAAAGTGTGAGGCAGATTAGAGGCGTACTATAAAAGGAGAAATGTGGGGATGATGTGTGCTGATAGGAAAATTCCTACATTCACCAGTGGGTCGGTTGCTCTGCTTGAGGCGAAAAAGTGATGAGGAGGAGACTAGGGCCATGCACATCTCAGAATTCAGTGGAGGGAGGGTGATCTGTGTTGTGCGCAACAAATTCCAATTCAACACTCACTGTACCTGTGCACATGCTTGTCAAAATGTGAGGGGTTGGAAAACCTAAAGCTTTGGATAAGATTGTCATTGTTTGCTGTGCTTACGAACATGTGCCTAAAGTGTTGTTTGAGTACTTTATTCTTTCTGTAATCTTTTATTTTTAAATAAATGCATGAACCAAACTTGATATGGTTTACCAATATTTATTGAGGGAAATGATTTTTTTTAGTGTTACAAACGTGTGCATTCAAGTCTGGATTCAGATGTCCACATGCAAGATAGGCACAAAGCTTCCACAGTCCCCCCCCCCCCCCCCCCCCACCCACACACCCCAAACAAAAAATACTTTTCTTAGTGCAAAGGGACACAAACTACTGCAAACACAAGTGTGATTAAAGTCTGTTTCCAGAATGTAAACATGCTCAACCACACATAAGAAAATAACTTATAACATAAATAATAATACAATATAAGACTGTATTCGTGCAAATGTACAAAAAAACACTGCAAAGCACACAGCAATAACATAACTACAATTTAAGGAAATAGGAAAAAAAACCTTATTCTGCACAAAAGGGCAAAACCATGGCGTGTCACCAGTGCAGGGGAGCTCGTATGGGTATGATTTGAAGTCCGCAAGCTTCTCCAAATAACTCTGTTTTTGCGCTTGGTAAGAGTTGTTCTCGTACGGTTCTCTTTGTTATCTCTAAGCATTGTTTTACAGTCTTCCTTTCCTTGTAGTATCAAGTAGATCGTCTCTGTCTCGCGAAAAAGTAAATGGTATAATTTAAAGTGTCTGGAATATAGGCGTGCGGTGAATTTGGGGGGTGCCCCGCATTGCGCAGCCAATATGTGACAGGCTCAGAGCCCCCCAATCACCAATCGCACGTGGACTCCTCTTTTCAATATAAAGCCTATTTTCAAGTAACAAACTGCAGTTCATGCCCTCATATTATATTTTCCTGATTAACATGTTTTATCATTTTTATTTTTTGCACAATTCTTGAGTGTTTTATCCATGCCAAATGTGACATGTAAATGTTCCTGTGTGAGATTAATAAAGCTTATTTCTTATTTGAGTCAGTCAGATAAGGTTAAATTTTTTTAGTATTTATTGACAATAGCCCAAAACACCAAAAACAACAAGAGTAGGCATCTGAAACAGTCTTGCTTTGCTTTCCTGTAGCGCGCGCATGTGTGTGCGTGTGTGTGTCGCGCGTACGCTATGTGTGTGTCTGTTACCAGCCTGCCTCTGTATATTATATGTGTGTTTATGCTGCGGGAAAATGCTGTAATTTATTGAACATCAGCGATGTCCGTGAGAAAATAGCTTTGGCGGACGCTAAAATAAAAGCAATGTAATTATACATAGTTTATGCAAAATAATAAGAAATTGATGTCCAAAATAGGAGTGGAGAATGGTTGTGGGAACGTATTTCTTCAGGTATCAAACATCAGGGTTTGCTCAAGTGGATATCACTTTCAATTTTTATGTATTCCCTATTTTTTAGACAAACATGTAAAGTTCACATCAAAATGGACTAACATTATTTTAATTGGGGTACATGTTGGTTCTTAAATGTATTATTTTTACAATTAAGCTATAATTGCAAAAAAACGTCTTGACCTTCATCTTTTTACCGTTTTTAGATGCATCTGTTCATGATGTGTAACATGCACTAAATACAAAAGACATAACCCGGGATCGGACCGGTTTACCTTGTAAGACACGTTTAGACCAGGGGTGCTCAATAAAGTCGATCGCGTTTACCAGTCGATCGCAAAGGTTGAAAAAATATTGGGTGATCGCCAAAATTTAAATAAAGTAAAAAATTTAACATTCTAAATTTTGAAATCGTTAAAGATTTGTGTGTAGACAGAGAGATAATCGGGTTTTGCGTTCTAGCACGCACAGTTACCCCTAAATCTCAGAACATGAAGCATGGATCATACTACCTTAAATGTTCACTGTGAGATGTCGGAGCAGCGAAATCCTCCACACGAGAGCAGCAAAGTGAATCGCGGGAGACTCTGCTTAGGAAAACAACTAACAGGACTAAACCAGGACTTAAACCGGACTAAACCAGGGACTAAAAGGACTAACCGAGGTCTGAGGACGGGGTCAGTGCTGTAAACATGACGTCTTTACTCTGAGTGTCTTTATGACTGTAAAAAGTGCCGAACCGGCGTCGGCATCAGAACTCCGCCACTTCTGTGTTTTTCCAGCAGGACAGGCGTAAGACACGCCACATGTTTGGTGTGATTGATAACGGCAGATGTGTGGATGCAAATTATTTTATAAAAGGTGGAGGGGAATATTTGGCTTTTAAATAAACCAGGCATGGCACATGGACATGGCACCACAGTCAAATGACAATCTGTGTTTTACTCAGTAATGTTTTACTGACACTTAGGAGACTTGACATGCGGCAAACAACCGGGGCTCAGTGCAGGAAAGCTAAACCAGACAAACTTGCAAGCGATTTACCACCATTTTCCGGACTATGCATCCTGGGCCGATTCAATTCAGTGAAGTCATAAAGAGTAAACTCGGAGTAATACAAAAAATGCTACATAGATAATAGTGTTGAGGTTGTGCATATTGGCTTCATGCGGTTTTGCATGTACATAAACATATATTGTAAGGGATAAAGAATATTTTTGAAATAAATATATGATTTAGCATTTTTGTAGTAGGTAGTCATTTTGACTTGATCCTTTTTATAAAGTAGCTGCATTGTGGAAAAGTGCGCACCCCTGGTTTAGACCACTAGGCACCGATTCACACGATGAGACACTGTGAAGAACGGATTCAAAGTAGAAAAAGTTCTGCTCTACGTGAACTTTTTCAGCTGTCTCAATTGTTCAAAGGCTCCGATATAAATCTCGTTTTAGTTCTTTGTTTTGTCATTAATGATTTGAGAGTCACACCGACTTTTTTAGTTTTGCGCCACAGCTGTGCGTCACTAGGCAAAACAGGATTTGCACGCAGTCTTATACTGAGCGCAATGGTGCAGGTTTGGTTCAATCTTGTTTTTTTTGTGGGAATTCCAACAGACTGAGTCTCACCTGACACGGGTTTCCATAGAGTTTTCCCCAGATTTGTTGTGTAAACACACTATATTAGCAATAGTGTGTTGCTTCTATACTATATCTCAGCTGTAGGACTGAATGAGAAGGTTAAGGATTTTTTCTAATAGTTAAAAACAAAATCAATTGGATCAGAGCTTCTGAGTTTTGCGTTGCGTTCGCATTCTTATCCTGACTTAAAACTAATCCAAATCTACATAATAGCCTCACCTGAGGCTTAACAGTTCAGGAAAATGTCTCGATACTTGAAATAATCATTGCTCTGATCTTTCAATTTCCTATAATAATTAAAAAAACAGTGGAGAAAATATTGATTAGAATCGACAGTGAGTAGCTCATACATTGTTTGACATATACGATCAATCTCTAAAAACAAATCATAGTCCCATGCATACCTACAAAAATTCCAACCTCACATGATGCATTAAGGGCTGTAGTTCTACCTCAACATTCCTATATTGTTCTTCTTGTTGTTGAGTTTATGTATGTTAACCGTAAATAATATCACAATTCATAATATGCTATTACTTGTGCTTCTCTGACTTACTTTCCAACTGCTTAACTGCTCCTGATATTTTTATTTTTTTTGTGGCGGTGGCATTTTTTTAAATTATTAAGAAGGTCTAGACAATCCAAAAACAGACATTCATATACATGAATTGAGATTCATTTATATAAACTTGGCAATGCAAACGTTTACATAGTATTTTCAATACAATAGTTAACAATGAGTTTGGCAATAAGTACAGTGTGGATTTTTCTATATTTTCTTTTTTTTTATTCACTCTCAACCAAAAGTCAATTAATTACTCAAGGGTCTCATGTATGCAAAATAAAAAACGGTAAATGACTGTTGTGTGTGTTTTGCGCAATACCGCAGGCATGTTAAACGCAATGGAAAATTTAGGTATCGAGCTTTTAAATTTCGGTGAGCGTGGTTGGATTTGTTTTTTTTTAGGAAGAGTCAGGGGAGGACATGGCAGGCAAGGGAGAAACGGGGGAGATAGGAGGGGAGACCCACTTGCACATGGCTTCTGTCTGGCATCTGGGTCCGGCTCTGGTACCTGTTAGAGCTGTGCTTTCACTGAGCGCCGGGCTGTCCTACAAAGCGCAGCTGCAGCACCTGGAAGTGCACATTCGAGTGCATCGCATGAATGTGCATAGAGCAAATAACAGCAAGTGCCGCTGTCCACATTCACGAATTAATTATCAGCGATATAAGGTTGTAAATAGTGGATCCGTGGAATCTTTTCATCCTAGTTTATCTGATTCACACAACACAACCACTTATACATTTGGTTGGTAAGAGCACACTAAAGTATTTTTTCAGCCTTTCAACCAACTGTTTCTTTATTGGAGCCCGTTGGTTCTGTCTCTGTGCGTGGAGCTCCTCGGAACATTAAACAGTGCGTCACAGATTAGAATAACGTAAGAACTTTGAATGGTAATAGATCTACAGTACTTTATTGAATTACCTCACGTGTACAACGTCAGGGAATGAAAAAAAACACTTGCTTTCACGTGGTAACTTTAAAAAATTAAAAAGTCGGCTCAGTGCTTCAGTTTGGCGCTGAAGAAGACAGCCCAATCACTGCAGAGAACGGAAACGGTTTCACGTGATTGCTGAAGCGCTGTTGTCTGGAGGCGAGGAGGAGGCGCGACGTGTGCACAAACGGAAGACAGGACTTTTCACGCACGGCCCCTTCTCCGCCATCTTCCGCCCTTCTCGGAGAAAAAGCAACTTCCGGTTTTGCGGTAAGTCAAGACTGGATCATACTTTTCAAGAAACGAGTTTGATAATATCTCACTATCTTTGCTTTTTCAGAAACTTCCTTCAGGCTATTAGGGGAGCACTCGGTACGGTCCATTTTATTGGAATATTTCTCCCTAAAAGGTTTTGTGTCTTAGTCAAATGGTGGTTTGTCAAGCTAAAGGCTAAGTTGCATCAGTTCTGCCGGTGTTTCTTTGTGCTCTTGAAATGCATTATATAACAATTCGTAGTGTTAGACAGTTAAAACAGAGTACTACATTGTGTATGTTATTTCTGAGACAGTTGTTTCTTATAACTAATCATTCTGCTTTTTTTTTAGTTTGCAGCGTGAGAATTTAAGCTGGATTCAATATCACTTTTGAATCTTCCTCAAATACATTTGCTGATGTCAAGAGGATTGTGGACAACTATTCATTGACCAATTGTTCTAAACGGACAAAGCTAACATTCTTTAATGAAGGATTTAATTTTCAAACTTCAGGGGTGAGTGTAATTTTAGATTGGGATAATATATTGAGAAAAGGCTAGGAAAAATGTTTACTCATACATATATTTGGCATGCGAAATTCTACCTTTCTAACAGATTATTTTATCTGTATCTAATGTAAGTTCAGGGTGAGGTTACGTGAGGGGAGATGTCAAGGTCAATGAAGAAAAAGAGGAAGCTTATCATCTTCAGGTTTACTTTGAGTGTAGCTAAATAGGTTTCTTTGAAGTGAGGGTCAGTAAATTTGCAATTGTTGCCTATTACTCAAGTCAAATTTGTTTTCACTTCACAGTAACTTCCTTTCATGTAATATCCCAACTGTGAAGAGGAAAAATTCCAAGTGTGTTGCGGGGGGGCGCTGGAAGGGCATTGTTGCAATCACTGGAGGCTTTCTATACCAAATGGCTCACTATCGTACATGGGCTTTAAACTGTTGCCCTTACTCTATCTGACAAGTCCCTTGCAATCCATGGCATGGCCTAGGACACAGGTAGACTTGATGTCAAAGTGGAGCTCATCTGGAAATTGTTATTATATTTTCTAGGGGAGAGCACAGAGGTACACTGATATGGTGTGGTAAAATAAAAAAATCCACAATGAAGACAAGGTTGTAGAAGTGGTGTCCAAAGCATCTTTACAAAGCTATCTTGGTGAGTTTTGATGTGAATAACATGCAATGCTGAACAAGCGTGAATAAAAGTATAACCTACATATATATACCATTTATATTACCAGTAATTACATGTATAAACAATTATATAAATATATATATATTAATTAAACATACTCTTAATGTAACATGATAAAAGGAAAATTATTATAAATCTTATAAGGATAAAAATCTATGATAAAGTTAGGCTGAGTAAGATGATTTGAAAGGAGTATAAGGAAATTAAGGAAACTTTTAATATATAAACATATTTGACTTACACTGTTACAAATCAAGTGCATGTATTGTAAAAAATACCACGGCATAACCCAAATCTGTAGCATCCAATCATTGAAGTTAGTTCATTTAGCATAATAACGAGGAGTGGTAGTTAAAAAAGTCTTAACTTCTTCACATCCTTTTGACTGGATTGTGTTAATAAAAAAAAAACTGTATATTTGCACCTTCTAGTCTGTCTTGATTGTTGTCCTTTGCCATGGCTCGAAAAAAAAATATTCATCAATGAGGGGACGCTTTTCATAGGGCTTGGTTTTCAACTACTGCACATTGCCTGTGCCTTACTCAATAAACAGATTGGATGCAGAAGGGCTGAATAGACTCCCAAAATATCTCAAAAACTCTATAGAAGAAAACGACACTAACTAGCGAAATTCCTATCTGTTACACAAAATTTGTATATAAGAGGCAGTCGTCTTAAACATGTTAGTTAATGTAGTTTCCGCTCCAGACATAACACCTTCTGCTCCAAATCCTAATTGCATTGCAGCCCTGTTACTTGATCTAGAAAAGAATAACAAATATATAAGCGTTATAAACCCCATTCATCATAAGCTTTGCTCACACATAGTCATCCATTATCAATTAGTCATCTGGACAGCTGTTCAAAGTTTACATCTCCTTTGGACAGGATTAAGCTTGCTACATTTCCTGTTCTCAAACCAATTAATCAGAGTCCAGGTGACAAACTTTTTAAACTTGCTCTTAAGTGTACGTTGCCGTATGAATACTCACCAGAGGAAGGATGCTTTGTGTATTCATGGTCTGAAAACAGCCTTGGCTACTTTTCCTTGTGTGGAGCCACCATCTCTCTCTAAGTCTTGGAAAGATCTTCGCATCCCTTCATTAACTTAAACCATCGGTGCCTTGTTGCTTTCTTTATTCTTTTCCTTTAAAACAACATATATAATTGCATTATGTTTACAAACTGTTAAGATGATTATGTGGAAAAAACATTTAGGCCAAGTGAACGTCACCTAATTATATGAGATAAGACAATAGTTATTCAGTATCACTTTTGCTGCCATTAGGACACCGACCAAACACACACACAGACACACCACACTTACCATTTATTCCAAACCAATTTGGATGGCACAGAATTACTGTGACTTCCTCAATCCTCCTTTGGATGTGTAGAGGTCATTGGCCGAAATTAAACTGCAGACAGCACTGGGCCATTTTCCACTTAAAATTTGACCCTCATCTCTCGAATGGTCCAGATCCATTTGGCAGTTACAATCATCCATGGGGAACTCGTGGAAACTTATGTAAGGATGTGTTCTCTTGTTAGATGAACAAAGAGGACACAGCAAGATTTTCTGGATGCCATTCTAGTAAAAAAAGACAAGAAAAACCAACCATAATACTAATGTAGATACACTTTAGTCTTGAACTTATTAAGCAATACTATTATTTAAACTAAGATTGTGTTCAGAAATAACAGCCGTGCAGGTAACTGGATGCTAACTTAGCTTTAGTATGACAACCCCAATATACTAATACAAACCTTGTAGGGAGAAAATATTCCTAATTGTGACCATACCGGAGTGCTCCCTCCTAGGCCCGAAGGTCATTCTGAAAAAAGAGAAGATTATTGAGATATTTCACTAGTTTCTGAAAGTATGATTCCTGTCATTGGTGTTACCGCGAGGGGGGGGGGGGGGGGGGGGGGGGGGGGGGGGGGGGGGGGGGGGGGGGGGGGGGGGGGGGGGGGGGGGGGGGGGGGGTGGGGGGGGGGGGGGGGGGGGGGGGGGGGGGGGGGGGGGGGGGAAACGGAGTGTTTCTCCGAGAAGGCGGAGATGGCGAGAAGGGGCGTGGCGTGAAAAAGGGTCTCAGTCGGGTCACGGAACATCATGTCATTTTGGTGGGGACTTTTTCGTCTCCAAATATTGGTGGGGACATGTCCCCATGGTTCCCACGCAAACCTACGCCCTTGCCTGAGCGTTTCAGTCGTGGCAGAGCTAAGGGACTTAACCTGCCCCTGTGGCGTTGGATGTTATTATGTTTCTCGCAGATGCGTGATTCATGAAAAGCAGTGAATGAATACGACAAACGAAATGGGACCTACTGTAGACATGTTTAGGTGGAGCTGTGAGTGGATAAGATGAGGCGAGTTGATTGTCGATGTGGAGAGCTTATAGCTTTTACTGTAGTTTTCAGGTGCAGTACTCCTGGAAAAAGTAAAGGTGGGGTGTTTGAGTTTTAAAAGGTTGAAACTGTGGAGGGAACATGATGTAACTATGGCGGTGTGAAGTGAGGAAAAAAGCGTGGAGATTCAGAGAGTGGGAAGGTTGTGAATATGTCTCTTATGCAGAAGCAGTGAGGAAAGTTCAATATCAAAAACAGGAGCGAATGGAGACGAGTGATGCTAGAGGAAAGGAGCAGAGTGTGATTGAGGGTAATTGGTGCGTGATAATTTGATGGTGTTTCTAGATATGTCATAAATTGTTGCGCATCAGCAAGCATAAACAGATCAAAATTTACGACTATTGGGAAGGTGAGCGGAAAAGTACCTCGGGTATGAGAGGTGTTTTCCTGGGATCAAGGGTGGACAAAAGGTTGGGAGAGGCGAGAGGGAGTGGGAGTGGGAGTGGGAGTGAGAGAGTAGTATGAGATATTCAATGGCAGAAAAGGAGTTTAGTGGTAATGGACAGGAATTAAAAGGTTATGATGCGTACAAGGAGAGGAGACGGATATATATGTGTTCAGGCAAACATGGCTTATGGTGCATTCAGACGCAAACCGCTCAAACGCTGAAGCCCGTTGGACAAAGGAGAGTTGTGTTAGGGACAGTTGGATAAATGACCTCGCAACTCGTTACCGAAGGGCATAAAACATTGGAGGGAGAGTGAATAACATCGTGTGCCAGCAATGAACTCTTTGACGGCAAGGATTTGCCACTTGTGTACGGAGGTCCTGAGGGAGCGCAATTCGGTTTAATTGGATGGATAATATTAATCTGCCTGCTTTTGACGCCTCAATTGCATATATATTGTCCTTCAGGCGATGTGGTTTTTCTCATGCTGTGTCTTCTTTCCACTCGTATTCAATTCTCTGCCAAGGCATATACAAGGCCCCAATCTTACAACAACCTCACACTTTAGTCTCCAGCTCGGAATCCGTCCCCGCCTCCCTCTACCTATCCATCTTCTCCTTCCCTCCCACACTCCTCATTGTCTTTCGGGGCTACCCCTCTGATCCTGCCTCCTCTGACAGCCACATTGACGCCGGCAGTCGGAGGTGCTCATCCCGAGAAAAAAATCCGTGGTTTATACAAAGCACAATGTGTCTATCCAGCTGTCGTGCCGTGAATGCACTATGGGTTACGTTCAGATTTAGATAATTATAGGTGTCTCTCCGCTGGTCCATTTCACCTCAAAATGTGACATCTCACCTCGTCAGACAGTTTCTCATTTCAATGTCTTGAAGCTCTGTCAGGGCTTCATACCGTGTACTTCAGCTCTATTCTTTTGTACTCCTCTCATTCAAAACACTTTCTTCTCTCAAATAAAAAAAAAAAAAAACTCAAGTCTCTTTAGGGTCTAATGAAAATATTGCTACATTTTATAAGGCGCGAAAAAACCCGGGAAAGGTTACTATGACAACAGTGCCCCTGGCCATGTATCCCTATGGGGCAGCAGATAGGGCTGTGGTTTAGAAAGTAAAATGCGTCGTAAAATCTTGTTTTCTTTACTTTTTCCAAACCCAAACACACCAAAATATAAACAACAAGTAAAGTAAAAGTCATGAAATTTCAAACTCTGGCGTTTTGTTTTGATTCCACTAATAGCATATTAAAGTGAGTGACGGTCAGTTGATCCTGCTAGGGGCTACGCTCCTCGTGTTAATGGCGATAGTGGCTCGCTATCTGGCAAAACAATTCCAAGTGGTAACTTCTGTTTGTTACTTACATGGCAATAAAAACTAGAAACTTGCAATGGCTGAAGCCATTGCGTTTGATGCGGAACAGATCTAATGTGAGAAATCTGCTAAAAAAAATCCTTGAATCCTTTAAAAGAGCCTTGAAAAGTTAAAATACTTGATAGATATTAGAAATCCTGAAGTCCTTGAAATTGTTGAAACCTTTAAACTTCTGAAATCCTTGAACTGTTGAAACATTGAAACTCATGAAATCCTTGAACCTTTTTTTTAAACCTGGAATGTTGAAAGTGTGGACATTGAATCCTTGAACTCTGATATCTGAAATGGTTCAATTCTTAACAGTTGAATCTTGAAATATGAATGTTTTTGAAGTGTCTTGAAACTGAAAAATCCCTACGCGAAACAATTTGGTTCTGTAACTAAGGAAACCTGGTCTTGTGGTCATTATCTGGTGGTGGTCTGAGTCTTCGTTTGGGTCTTGGTTGGAGGTTATAATGCACTATTAGGTTTGCTTATACCACAGAAAGACCAAAACGAGACTCAGACACCACCAGTTAATGACCAAGACCAGGTATTCCTTAGTTACAGGAACCAAATTGTTTCAGCGGGTGAGGGGATTTTTCAGTTTCAAGGACATTTCAATACATCAGTTAGATTCAAGGATTTCAACTGTTTAAGAATTTAACCAGTTTCAAGGATATCAGGAGGTTCTAGGATTCAGGAGTTTCCACATTTCAAAAGTTTCCAGGTTTAAAAAAAGTTTCAAGGATTTCAGGAGGTTCAAATCGTTTAAACCAGTTTCAAGGATTTCTGGAGTCTTAAAGGTTTCAACAATTTCAAGGCTTCAGGAGTTTCAAATTATTATCAAGTTTTTAACAGTTTTCAAGGCTTTTAAAGTATTTCAAGATTTTTTTTAGCAGATTTCCAATTAGATCTGTTTCCGCAGTCAATTCGCAATGGCTTCAGCATTGCACTTTTAGTTTTTATTGCCTATGTAAGTAAAAACCACGTTACCATTGGAAATTGTTTTGCAGATAGCGTGCCCTTCGCCATTAACATAGGAGCAGCCCTAGCGGTCAACAGACCGTCACTCACTTTAAATGTAATTAGTGTATCAAACAAAACGCCAGAAGAAGTTGATATTTCATGACTTTATGGGTGGTATGTTGTTTATATTTTGGTGTGTTTTGGTTTGGAAAACAGTTAAAGAAAAAGATTTACAGCATTTTAGCTTTATCTAAACACCAGCCCTTTCTGCTGCCCCATAGGGAGACATGCGGCAGGGGCGAATGTTGTCATAGTAACCTTTCCGGGGGTTTTTTCCGGCCTTATTAAAATGTATCATTCTGTTGTCATTAGACTCTAAAGAGACTTGAGTTTTTTTTTTTTTATAATTGAGAGAGAGAAAGAGTTTTGAATGAAGAGGAGTACAAAATGAATAGAGCTTGAAAGTAACGGTATGAGCCTGACGTGCTTCAAGACATTGAATGAGAAACAGTATGAAGGAGGTGAGATGTCAATTTTTGAGGTGGAAAGTGACAGCGGAGAGAGACTATAATATTCTAAATTGACGTAAAATCCCATAGTGCATTCACGGCACGGACGCTGGATAGGACACATTGTGGCTTTGTTATAAACCACGGGGGATTTTTTTTCGGGAATGAGCACCTCCGCCACTGCGGCTCATTGTGGCTGTCAGAGGGAGGGCATGATCAGGGGGAGGGGGTGAGCGGAAAGGAAAGACATGTGGAGTGGAGGGAGGGAAGGAGAGATGGATAGGTAGAGGAGGCGGGGGGGCGGTCCGTGCTGGAGACTGAGAAGTGTGAGGTTGTTGTAGATTGGGGGACCTTGTTATATGGCCTTGGCAGAGGGAATTGAGATACGAGTGGGAGAGAAGGACACTGCAGGAGAAAAAAACAATGATGACCTGAGAGGGACAATTATTTATGCAATTGAGCGGTCAAAAGCAGGCAGTTTTATTATTCATCCAATTAAACCGAAATTGCGGCGCCTCAGACCTCCGTACACAGAGGAAATCCATCCGGAGTCAGAGAGGAGTTCATTGCTGGCCACGATGTTATTCCTTCATCTAATGTTTTATGCCTGACGTGAAACGAGTCTGCGAGGTCTTTTATCAACTGTTCACTAACACAACTTCCTTTGTCCAGACGGGGGGCTTCAGCGTGTTGGAGCGTTTGCGGTCCTGAATGCACCATAAGCCTGTTTCCTGAACACTTTTAATATAGGTCTCCTCTCCTTGTTCTGCACATAACCTTTTAATTCCTGTACATTAGCCATAAATCCTTGCGTTCATGGAATGATTCTCATTTACTACTTTTATTCTCCCTCCCTCCCACACCCACTTCTTTCCTCCTCCAACCTTTTGTCCACCTGTTCCCAGGAGGAAACACCTCTCATACCCGAAGGTACTTTTGCTCCCTTCACAATAGTTCGTTATTTTGATCATTTTATGCTTTGCCTGGATTTCGGCCACACATTATGGCATATGTAGTCGAGAAACCCATCAATTATCACGACACCATATACCCCTCAATCACATCTGCGTCTATCTCTAGCATCCACTCTGGTCTCATTCGTCTGGGTTTGATTTTGTGAACTTTTCTCGCTGTTCTTGCATAAGAGACATTATTTACAACCTTCACTTCTGAAATCTCCACGCTTTTATCCTATTACAACCTGCCTCATAGCGTTACATATGTTGCCCTCCACAATTTCTACATTGACAATCAAACCCCCCACCTTTTTACTTCCAGGGAGTACTGCCCTGTAAACTACAGTTAAAAGCGTAGCTCTCCACATTCTGGACTATCAACTCGCCTATCAATTCACGCACAGCTCACCTAAACAGTGTCTACAGTAGGTGCCATTTCGTGTAGGCGTCTTCATTCGCTTTTCTGAATCACGCTGCTGCGACGTGAAACATATTACATCCTATCGCCACTAGGTGGCGGTTTAGTCCGCTGTAGCTCTGCCAGCGACTGAAACGTCAGGCAAAGGGCGTAGGTTTGCGTGGGGACCATTGGGACATGTCCAACAATATTGGTGAGGAACTAAATAGTCCCACCAAATTGAATGATGTTCCGTGACCCGGACTGAGACCTTTATCACGCACGCCCTTCTCCGCCATCTTCAGTTCTGGAGAAAGCAACTTCGGTTTGGGTAAGTCAATGACAGGATCATACTTTCAGAAAACGAGTTGAATATTCAATATCTTCTGCTTTTTCAGAAATGTCTTTCGGGCTATGTAGGGTGCACTCCGGTAAGGTCACAATTTATTGGAATAGTTCTCCATAAAAGGTTTGTGTTTTAGTAAAAATTGGTGGTTTGTCTTCAAGACTTACGGACAAGATTTGCTCAGTTACCCTGCACGGCTGTTTCTTCTGAACACAATCTTTAGTTTTAAATTAAAAGTATTGCTTTATAGTTCAAGAGAAAGGTGAAACTATTAGTATTATGTGTGGTTTTTTTCTTTTTCTTTTTTTACTAGACTTGGCATCAGAAAATTAGCTGTGTGCTCTTTGTTCAGCTAATCAAGAGAACAGCATCCTTAATAAGTTTCCACGACGTTCCCCCTGGATGTTTTGTATAGTGCCAATGGATCTGGGCATTGGGAGGATGAGGGTCCAATTTTAAGGTGGAAAATGCCCGCCCATCGCTCGCTCACGATCACGCGCAGTTGTACATTTTGGACCAGATGACTCTACAATCCAAAGGAGGATTGAGGAAGGTTCCGAATTCTGTGCCCATCCAAATTTGTTTGGAATAAATGGGGAAGGTGTGTGTGTTGTCTGTGTGTGGTGTTTGTGTCTGTGTCCTCATGGCAGCAAAAGGTATTACTGAGAATATTGTTTTATCTCAATTAATTAGGTGACTTCACTGGCCTAAATGTATTTTCCAATAATAATCTGACGTATTGTAAAAATAATGCATTTTATATTGTTGTTTGTAAGGAAAAGAAAGTAAAGGGGGATAAAGGCCAAAAGGCACGATGTTTAGAGGTAATTGAAGGGGTGGTGCGAGATTTTGTCCGGAGAGTTAGAGCGGATGGGGGCTGCCACACAAGGGAACAGTTGACAACTGCATCGCGCACCCGACTCAAAAGACACTTGTGGTTTGCCCTCTTTCGTATGAATATTACTGTTATGACATTTGGGTCTTACATACCAGAAAGGAAGAACAATAACAGGCAAAAAACAATATACAGTGCCTTGCGAAAGTATGAACCTTTCAACATTTCGCCACATTTCAGGCTTCAAACATAAAGATATAACATTTTCATTTTTCGTCATGAATCAACAACAAGTGGGACACAATCGTGAAGTGGAACGAAATTTATTGGATAATTTAAACTTTTTTAACAAATAAAAAAACTGAAAAGTGGGGCGTGCAATATTATTCGGCCCCTTTACTTTCAGTGCAGAAAACTCACTCCAGAAGTTCAGTGAGGATCTTTGAATGATCCAATGTTGTCCTAAATGACTGATGATGATAAATAGAATGCACCTGTGTGTAATCAAGTCTCCGTATAAATGCACCTGCTCTTTGATAGTCTCAGGGTTCTGTTTAAAGCGCAGAGAAAACCATGAAGACAAAGGAACACACCAGGCAGGTCCGAGATACTGTTGTGGAGAAGTTTAAAGCCGGATTTGGATACAAAAAGATTTCCCAAGCTTTAAACATCTCAAGGAGCACTGTGCAAGCAATTATATTGAAATGGAAGGAGTATCAGACCACTGCAAATCTACCAAGACCCGGCTGTCCCTCCAAACTTTCATCTCAAACAAGGAGAAGACTGATCATAGATGCAGACAAGAGGCCCATGATCACTCTGGATGAACTGCAGATAACTACAGCTGAGGTGGGAGAGTCTGTCCATAGGACAACAATCAGTCGTGCACTGCACAAATCTGGCCTTTATGGAAGAGTGGCAAGAAGAAAGCCATTTCTCAAAGATATCCATAAAAAGTCTCGTTTAAAGTTTGCCACAAGCCACCTGGGAGACACACCAAACATGTGGAAGAAGGTGCTCTGGTCAGATGAAACCAAAATCGAACTTTTTGGCCACAATGCAAAACGATATGTTTGGCGTAAAAGCAACACAGCTCATCACCCTGAACACACCATCCCCACTGTCAAACATGGTGGTGGCAGCATCATGGTTTGGTCCTGCTTTTCTTCAGCAGGGACAAGGAAGATGGCTAAAATTGATGGGAAGATGGATGGAGCCAAATACAGGACCATTCTGGAAGAAAACCTGTTGGAGTCTGCAAAAGACCTGAGACTGGGACGGAGATTTATCTTCCAACAGGACAATGATCCAAAACATAAAGCCAAATCTACAATGGAATGGTTCACAAATAGACGTATCCAGGTGTTAGAATGGCCAAGTCAAAGTCCAGACCTGAATCCAATCGAGAATCTGTGGAAAGAGCTGAAGACTGCTGTTCACAAACGCTCTCCATCCAACCTCACTGAGCTCGAGCTGTTTTGCAAGGAAGAATGGGAAAGAATTCCAGTCTCTCGATGTGCAAAACTGATAGAGACATACGCTAAGCGACTTGCAGCTGTAATTGCAGCAAAAGGTGGCTCTTCCAAGTACAGTATTAGCGCAAGGGGGCCGAATAATATTGCACGCCCCACTTTTCAGTTTTTTATTTGTTAAAAAAGTTTAAATTATTCAATAAATTTTGTTCCACTTCACGATTGTGTCCCACTTGTTGTTGATTCTTGACAAAACATTTTTTTTAATATCTTTATGTTTGAAGCTTGAAATGTGGCGAAATGTTGAAAGGTTCAAGGGGGCCGAATACTTTCGCAAGGCACTGTAATTTTTCAGAACCTCTCATGTTGCAATACGTGCTGTCATTGATACTAGGAAAAAAATATACTCTTGATTTCAAATATGGCCCAAATTTGGCTACTTTTGACTGCCTTAACACAAAATTTGCCAAGGGGACAAGCAAAATGATTATGTGTCTTTCTACACAAAAAAAATATCATTTTGAAATTTCTCCCTTGTAATGAATAAATAAAGCAACAGTTCTTGAAATGAGACTAAATAGCTTTTTAATACAGTCAGAATGAATTCAAATCAAGATTAGATCCACTCGATACAAGCCATTATTACCTCATAATTTATCACTTTTGGCAGTGTTTGTAGAGTGCACACTGCAGCGTTCTGTGACCGTAGGCAAGAAGCTGATATTTTAGCATGTGTTTCGTTTCCCATCCAACGGACAGGGCGAGGCCTCAGCTGTGTCGCCGGTGTCACGCTGGGTCATTCACTTCAGTTGTGGCTTGAGGAGAGGAATATTTACAGTCTGGGAGAGCAGCAGATCATCCACAGCAGACGGCCATAGTTCATGCAAATGGAAGCCTTCTGCTCCGTCCCTCTGCGCAGGTCCCCGGGCTGTGCTCACTAATCACGCTCTATGTTGAATTGCAAAAAACTGTTCCTGTATTATGTGCAAAACATCTGCAGCGAAAGACAGTAATATTTATTTACAGTGACTTGCGAAAGTATTTGGCCCCCTTGAACCTTTCAACATTTTGCCACATTTCAGGCTTCAAACATAAAGATATAAAAAAATAATTTTTTTGTCAAGAATCAACAACAAGTGGGACACAATCGTGAAGTAGAACGAAATTTATTGGATATTTTAAACTTTTAACAAATAAAAAACTGAAAAGTGGGGCGTGCAATATTATTCGGCCCCTTGCGCTAATACTTTGTAGCGCCACCTTTTGCTGCAATTACAGCTGCAAGTCGCTTAGCGTATGTCTCTATCAGTTTTGCACATCGAGAGACTGGAATTCTTGGCCATTCTTCCTTGCAAAACAGCTCAAGCTCAGTGAGGTTGGATGGAGAGCGTTTGTGAACAGCAGTCTTCAGCTCTTTCCACAGATTCTCGATTGGATTCAGGTCTGGACTTTGACTTGGCCATTCTAACACCTGGATACGTCTATTTGTGAACCATTCCATTGTAGATTTGGCTTTATGTTTTGGATCATTGTCCTGTTGGAAGATAAATCTCCGTCCCAGTCTCAGGTCTTTTGCAGACTCCAACAGGTTTTCTTCCAGAATGGTCCTGTAATTGGCTCCATCCATCTTCCCATCAATTTTAGCCATCTTCCCTGTCCCTGCTGAAGAAAAGCAGGCCCAAAGCATGATGCTGCCACCACCATGTTTGACAGTGGGGATGGTGTGTTCAGGGTGATGAGCTGTGTTGCTTTTACGCCAAACATATCGTTTTGCATTGTGGCCAAAAAGTTCGATTTTGGTTTCATCTGACCAGAGCACCTTCTTCCACATGTTTGGTGTGTCTCCCAGGTGGCTTGTGGCAAACTTTAAACAAGACTTTTTATGGATATCTTTGAGAAATGGCTTTCTTCTTGCCACTTTTCCATAAAGGCCAGATTTGTGCAGTGCACGACTGATTGTTGTCCTATGGACAGACTCTCCCACCTCAGCTGTAGTTATCTGCAGTTCATCCAGAGTGATCATGGGCCTCTTGGCTGCATCTCTGATCAGTCTTCTCCTTGTTTGAGATGAAAGTTTGGAGGGACGGCCGGGTCTTGGTAGATTTGCAGTGGTCTGATACTCCTTCCATTTCAATATAATTGCTTGCACAGTGCTCCTTGAGATGTTTAAAGCTTGGGAAATCTTTTTGTATCCAAATCCGGCTTTAAACTTCTCCACAACAGTATCTCGGACCTGCCTGGTGTGTTCCTTTGTCTTCATGGTTCTCTCTGCGCTTTAAACAGAACCCTGAGACTATCAAAGAGCAGGTGCATTTATACAGAGACTTGATTACACACAGGTGCATTCTATTTATCATCATCAGTCATTTAGGACAACATTGGATCATTCAAAGATCCTCACTGGACTTCTGGAGTGAGTTTGCTGCATTGAAAGTAAAGAGGCCGAATAATATTGCACGCCCCACTTTTCAGTTTTTTATATGTTAAAAAGGTTTAAATTATCCAATAAATTTCGTTCCACTTCACGATTGTGTCCCACTTGTTGTTGATTCATGACAAAAAATATTTTTTTAATATCTTTATGTTTGAAGCCTGAAATGTGGCGAAATGTTGAAAGGTTTAAGGGGGCCGAATACTTTTACAAGGCACTGAATCAATCAATCGCTTTTCCTACACCAGGCTACACAAAGCGCCCCACAACCACAGACAGTAAATATTATCGGATGTGAAACTAATGTGCCACCACTTTTGCCTTCTGTGGGCCCCATTCACGAGTGAAGTCTATAGTGGCAAAATTAGACTGGTCTAAAAATGTATATACTCCCCTCAGCATTGACACGCATCAGGAACGTATTGTAACACTTGAAAGTGTTGTAGAATGCAGGTGAGCTTCAATAACAAAGCCAGACAGTCAGTGTGGGTCCAACAGCCCTATGGCAGCGTTTATTTACAGTACATAAATATGTCTATTAAAAAAAACAAATGGAACCGTTGAATTAAAACAGTGAAACTTGAAGCTGGGGTGAGGGGAAGTCTATGAGAAGCAAACACAAAGGTAAACATAAAGAAATCCATCCCCACAACAGAAATCACCATAAACATACAGTACATGTGCCACCTCCACCAAAAACTACAAACAAGGCCACCACTTAAAGTGAACCCTGTCACCCCGGCTATCGTAGGGGTGACAGGGAAGTAACTTTACACAAACTAGAATATACAAAACCTAAATCTAAAGTAAACGGCAACCAGCACTGGGCTTATGAAGAAAACCCAGTGCAATTAATAAAATTAGTAATAAAATACAATCAAGATTTATAAAAGCATACCTCTACAAGACTGGACTGTTGTGACCCTTAAAAGACATTTACAGAGTATTTTTTAAATATACAATCAATACAAGTATAAAAACAATCTAAAAAACACTTTCAGCTCACCAGAGTCTGATGTGAACAGGCTGGATTGCCTGTCTTCTAAAGACTTGGTCATGTGACCCATAACCACATGACCCATAACCACACCTACACCTGCCACAGTAGCTTTGAGCCAAGAGCCGGATTTTGGAGCCTCCTGTAAAGCCGTTTGAGAGAGGAAAGACGCCATACAAAAACATTGGGTAATTCTCTTTCCGGGTACACCCCCACCGGCCCGGGGTGAGTATCACATCAAGCAGAAATCATAAACATTAAAATCTACATAATATTAAAGAATTGATATAGTACATTTTACAGACCAAGGTCAACCAAAGCACTTTACAAGGTTCAGAGTTCAGATATTTTTCCATTCTCTCCACACACGGTTTAGAGTTTAGAGCTAAGGACAATGTGCAGTTACATTAAAAAAAGATGGCTGCACCACATTTAGCACCATGCTCCATCTGTAGTCCTTGACTACATTACAATATTAAAATGCAATACTGTGAAGACTGAATCGAGACGACGAACACACCGGTGCATCAAAGCCTGTTTTAGTGATCGGGGAAACCGGAGCACCCGGAGGAAATATATAGAGACACGGGGACAACATGCGAACTCAACACAGAAATGCCTGGAGGTGGAATCAAACCCAGAGTTAGAGGTTGTGTTTTGCTGCAAAACACAAGCTCTAACTCTGCGCTACCGTGATGCCGCCCTAGAAAATTCTGAATTTCAACCATTCTCCAGAGGTTTTATTTGCTCCGCGGAAGTCTGATTAACGTGGAAGTTCACAAAAGACAAAGTTATGGAATACACAATTCCCAAACTTCACCTTTAAACTTTTGAATATTCCAGTTGTATCACAGAACAACAGCACAAATAATTGAACCTCACCTTGAAAGGCAAAAACGGTGAGAAACAAAGCCAACGCCATGGAGCTCAGATAGAAACGTGGGTTTGACATCTTGAGGAAAACTGTTGAATGTCAGAACGCAGAGCAGCTCGGAGCGAACAACTGTGCGGAGCCCGGGAGGAGGGAAAATGAGAGCGACTTTTCCAAGTGGAAAGTGGCCCATGGCAAAGGAATGTTCAGAGCCTGCCCTCCCAAACTGCAGCTTGGGAATGATGAGAGCAACATTCTTAGGAAAATGCATCCTCCATAACCTTTTGCTTTGAAGAAGAAAATGCTCTGAACAGATTGGAAGCGGGAAATTGAAAATATCAGGAATAAATGTTAATGTATTTGTGCAAGACTCCAGTAGGTGCCGTTTTTGCCCTTTTGTCTCGCTTTTTATGTAAACCAAATGTGCGACATCAGAGGAAAGCAGGAGAGGCCATTTTCATTTGCTTTCACAAACATCCAACACTTATGTGTTATATTTGGAGTCTGTTTACTTTGGTGTTTAATCTTTTAGAATGTGAATTAATATCTTATGTAGAAACAATATGTGGGCACAAGTATCAAGGACAAGTAACGCTGTCGCCCCATTCCCACCAGAGGCAAGGGGCATTATTTATCTTTTTGTTTTTCTTCGAAATTTGAGAGAGACTTCTGTCTTTGTCAGAGAAGACGCGTGATGGTGCGACGTGTCTCCAATCCTTAGGACAAGATGGCGCCGCGTATGGTTCGCCATAGCTCTTTGGTGCGCACTTTTTCTCTTGTCACTTTACTGCCCTTTATAAAGCCACTTAACTGCCCTCTATAAAGCCACTTAACTGCCCTTTATAAAGCCACTTAACTGCCCTTTATAAAGCCAGTTAACTGCCCTTTACAAAGCCACTTACTTCCCTTTATAAAGCTACGTAACTGCCCTCTATAAAGCCACTTAACTGTCCTCTATAAAGCCACTTAACTGCCCTTTATAAAGCCACTTAACTGCCCTCTATAAAGCCACTTAACTGTCCTTTATAAAGCCACTTAACTGCCCTTTATAAAGCCATTTAACTGCCCTTTATAAAGCCACTTAACTGCCCTTTATAAAGCCACTTAACTGCCCTTTATAAAGCCACTTAACTGCCCTTTATAAAGCCACTTAACTGCCCTCTATAAAGCCACTTAACTGCCCTTTATAAAGCCACTTAACTGCCCTTTATAAAGCCACTTAACTGCCCTCTATAAAGCCACTTACTGCCCTTTATAAAGCCACTTAACTGCCCTTTATAAAGCCACTTACTGCCCTTTATAGAGCTCTTTACTGCCCTCTATAAAGCCACTTAACTGCCCTTTATAAAGCCACTTACTGCCCTTTATAAAGCCACTTAACTGCCCTTTATAAAGCCACTTAACTGCCCTTTATAAAGCCACTTAACTGCCCTCTATAAAGCCACTTAACTGCCCTCTATAAAGCCACTTACTGCCCTTTATAAAGCCACTTAACTGCCCTTTATAAAGCCACTTACTGCCCTTTATAGAGCTCTTTACTGCCCTCTATAAAGCCACTTAACTGCCCTTTATAAAGCCACTTACTGCCCTTTATAGAGCCACTTTACTGCCCTCTATAAAGCCACTTACTGCCCTCTATAAAGCCACTTAACTGCCCTTTATAAAGCCACTTAACTGCCCTCTATAAAGCCACTTAACTGCCCTTTATAAAGCCACTTAACTGCCCTTTATAAAGCCACTTAACTGCCCTTTATAAAGCCACTTAACTGCCCTTTATAAAGCCACTTAACTGCCCTTTATAAAGCCACTTAACTGCCCTTTATAAAGCCACTTAACTGCCCTTTATAAAGCCACTTAACTGCCCTTTATAAAGCCACTTACTGCCCTTTATAGAGCCACTTTACTGCCCTCTATAAAGCCACTTAACTGCCCTTTATAAAGCCAGTTAACTGCCCTTTACAAAGCCACTTACTGCCCTTTATAAAGCCACTTAACTGCCCTCTATAAAGCCACTTAACTGTCCTCTATAAAGCCACTTAACTGCCCTTTATAAAGCCACTTAACTGCCCTTTATAAAGCCACTTAACTGCCCTCTATAAAGCCACTTAACTGTCCTCTATAAAGCCACTTACTGCCCTTTATAAAGCCACTTAACTGCCCTCTATAAAGCCACTTAACTGCCCTTTATAAAGCCACTTAACTGCCCTTTATAAAGCCACTTAACTGCCCTTTATAAAGCCACTTAACTGCCCTTTATAAAGCCACTTAACTGCCCTCTATAAAGCCACTTAACTGCCCTTTATAAAGCCACTTAACTGCCCTTTATAAAGCCACTTAACTGCCCTTTATAAAGCCACTTAACTGCCCTTTATAAAGCCACTTAACTGCCCTCTATAAAGCCACTTAACTGCCCTTTATAAAGCCACTTAACTGCCCTCTATAAAGCCACTTAACTGCCCTCTATAAAGCCACTTACTGTCCTTTATAAAGCCACTTACTGCCCTTTATAGAGCTCTTTACTGCCCTCTATAAAGCCACTTAACTGCCCTTTATAAAGCCACTTACTGCCCTTTATAAAGCCACTTAACTGCCCTTTATAAAGCCACTTACTGCCCTCTATAAAGCCACTTAACTGCCCTTTATAAAGCCACTTAACTGCCCTTTATAAAGCCACTTAACTGCCCTTTATAAAGCCACTTAACTGCCCTTTATAAAGCCACTTAACTGCCCTTTATAAAGCCACTTAACTGTCCTCTTTAAAGCCACTTAACTGCCCTCTTTAAAGCCACTTAACAGCCTTCTATAAAGCCACTTAACTGCCCTTTATAAAGCCACTTACTGCCCTTTATAAAGCCACTTACTGCCCTCTATAAAGCCACTTAACTGCCCTTTATAAAGCCACTTAACTGCCCTTTATAAAGCCACTTAACTGCCCTTTATAAAGCCACTTAACTGCCCTTTATAAAGCCACTTAACTGCCCTTTATAAAGCCACTTAACTGCCCTTTATAAAGCCACTTAACTGCCCTTTATAAAGCCACTTAACTGCCCTCTTTAAAGCCACTTAACTGCCCTCTTTAAAGCCACTTAACTGCCCTCTTTAAAGCCACTTAACAGCCTTCTATAAAGCCACTTACTGCCATCACCTTACTGCACTGATTAATGTACATTGTTTATTGTGTGCACCGTTGTATATAGTAATAATCGTAATAATTGTACTTTTAAATTTTTACTATTTTAGAAAATGTTAACTAAGAAATTGTTCTATTATGCCTTATTCTTTCTCTACTTTTGACTTGTTTGCACCGAGAGCCAAAGTAATTTCCTAGTCTGACTTCCTGTTACTTACATGGCAATAAAAATGATTCTGATTCTGATCACCTTTTGTTACTGGATGTGATCCGTCTGAAATGACACACCACTTCTGATGACAGATCAGATGGATCTGTCAGATTTCAATCATCTCTAGCAATGGAAATCTGGAAGCAGAGCCTTTCACCTCGGCTCACACTGGGACTCACTTCTCCAGAGACCACAGCGCAGAAAGGGGCGTGGCTAGTCGGATCTGTCAGACCACGTCACACCCTCACGCGTCTGCTTTGATGATGGCAGAAGAGAACCACCAAAACATGTGGTAATGAAGCAGCACAAGCTTCTTTACACTGATGCACAGTACAGGACGGATGAATAAGAAAACATCCAACAAGATAAACATCTATCATTGACCATGAATGATAAATAGATTATTAACTCTGCTCTAATCCAAACATTAAATAATACATAATCTTACAATAGCTGTGATTAGATTTAGGAGACCGTAGCCTAGCCTGGTCGTACCACACCATAGTACCAATTACATTTCGTACTAAGGTCTGGAGGTGCTATGTACTTACTATGTGGTTAACGTCAGGGTTTTACAGCAGTATTTACAGAATGTTGATATTGTACATTAGCAGCAGAGAAAAGGAGCAGAATAAATAATAATATATTATAATGACAGAAAACAGACAAAAGGTGGTGATCCAGAGCTTTGCTGTCATGAGCCCATGTTGTACAGTAATGATTATAGATTTACCCTGTGTTCCACCCGCCTGGGCAGCCTCTCAGCAGCCATGCAACTGACCAGGTCAGGACTAGCCTGGTCTTACCAAACCATTGTACTTATTTCATTTCGGGAAATGATAATCTACTGGAGTTTACGGATGGCTGAGGCCAGGCTACGTCAGGACCGTCGCTGGAGGCTTTTACCTATGCACTGCAACGGTAAAGACTTGCTTAAATCAAGTCGTTTCTATATTAATTTGAGTTCATTATGTCTTAAAACAAGATTTCCTGATGGGATACGCTGGGAATTGTTGCATTTTTTTCCTAACAAACTCCATAGTTATATACATTGTGTTGTATGTGTAAGGTTTGTATGTGTTTTGTTTTGTTCTTTTTAGAACAAGATCATTTGGCCTTGCTGTTTCCTAAATTTCCTGAATTTACCACAATAAAACTACTTCAATTTCAAACCAAATTCATTCAATTCCTTCAAAATATATAATCTTAGTATTTAGCTGATAAATAATATCTATTATTATTCTATAAATGTTCAATATTCTTTGTTTTCTGTTCATGTCATCTATGCCACCCAATACTTCCATTGTTATTTTTCTATTCTTTTTAATATATATAACACATATCTATATACATATATGTATATAATATATATATGAAAACATATATATATATATATATATATATATATATATATACATACATAGATAATATATATGTATATATACAGTATATATAATTATATATATATATATATATATAATTTATATTTTCCCGACCTAAAAAATACCCACGTTGCTTAATGTCAAACATTGTTTTTATTTGTGTCTGCACTACCTGAAATATAATAAAAATGAATTTAAAAAAAGCATTTTTTACTTTTCATCACTTTTTGCAGTGTGCTGCATGTTTTGGAAAGCGACTAAACAGCCAAACACAGAAAGGCAGGGCTAGCACAGCTGGGATCTGGAGGATGGCAACATCCAAGTATTAGTCACAAAGACTTTATGCCTCTGAATGACTTGAGAAATGTGTTCACGGTCATTTTCACACGTCTTTTCTGAGCTGCAAAAGAATACTGTCGCTGAGTTCTCAACGCTGTCCTTTGTTACAAGTAACCCAAAAACGGTTTGCAAAGAGAAGAATCAGTTTGTTTTGTATTATACTCTTATGTCCAACACAAATGCTGTACGGAGAATACATAACAGAAACACAAAAACAAAATAGAACAACCAGAGACAACAACAAAAGAAAAATTGATCAAAAAACATTCCAAAGTTCAGATGAAGTAAATTAAATATTTCTAAAGTAGACAGATCTTTTTTCAGCACTTTGAGTTGTCTTGAATATGAATCGTGCCTCGTCTTTCCTTACAATCAAATGTTTTCAAAAATATAACAATAAAAAACAAGGAAAGAGTTTTTCTCAGTCGCTTTGATGCATTTCTCAGACTTAAAGTTCTCAAAACTATTAGTTCAACCTCCACAACATTGAGTCATGTGTGACATCATCGCAGCAGTTTCTCATTTGAACACTTCACAAATGCTTTTGGACATGTATCAGTTAATTTCATACAAATATCTGCTGTTTTATAACATTACCATTTGCTTCTTTCCTGTCAGTCTAAAAGAAACACATCTATGAGCACTCCCTATAAACTTAATAGTCCTCTTTTTATCGCTTTAGTCATCACATATAAAATTGTTGAGGTAGTTTTCAAAACCTGTTTCCTTCAAGGGCAGACATCCACTGTGATGTAGATGAAAACGCTGAGCAACCTTATGCTTGATTGCATTTTGGCGTTTAGCGGTGGCTCATTTAACAGACTGTTACCATGGTAACCAACACTTGATGATTTCATAAAAACAATGACATAGAAATCAACTATATATTGATACAGAAGAAGTGACTTCTTTTTCTAAGTAAGTAAGATATTATGATATATATAGATATTATGCCATTTGGTACAACCACTACAAGCAGTCCCTCTGTAATGTCTAAAAGCACATTTAACTGCAGATACTTAGCTTTAACTTGAGAGCATTTTTGTCAAAATCAAGTACTCAATGTGAGAACAGAGCTGCACCCCCCCTCCTCCCCCTCCCCGCCTCGGAGCTGCTTCTCCTTCCAATGGAGACATTTCTTGTATCTTTTTAAAGCATGATATTTTTGCATTGGCAAGTCTAGTTTTAAGGCAGTCAAAATGTGCTCGAATTAAGATACATTTTGCCAATTGTTAACAGTTGTGTATGTTTTGAACATCTTTGTGCCACACAGAAAGGCCTGGGCTGGCACAGCTGGGATGTGGTATTGCATGGCCTCGCTCTACAGCCTGAATCCTGGATCTATAGCCCGTCCGTCTGTGGGAGCGGATCCCTCCCTCATTGTGGACCTCCCCGAGATTTCTCACTTTAGTCCACCAGATTTTTAAAATAAACTTTTACCTTCCCGATGCAGGAGGGTCTAAGGACAGAGGTAATGATCCAGGACACTCAACAGTCAACGACATTTATGGACACTTATCAAAATGTATATGAGATTTCATAACACTTTGAAGCAACTTTTGTTAAAGTTAAACTCATCATTCTATCAATGTGCAGAAGCCAGTACTTTTCCCTTGTTTTGTCTATCTGAAGGCCAAGCTACAAGCACACCGTGGAAGCTGCTGATTGGAGGTCTCCATGCCTCCGCTCTGTATAATACACTTGCATTCTATTGTTTCTGTGATCGTGTGCTTTGTTCGTGCTGTCTCTACCATCGACAATAAAACATGTCTTCTGTCGGAATGTAAGACACGATCCCAGACTATGTCATCTTCTTCAGGTGGTGGAAGGATGCGGGCCTTGTCTGTAACATCTAGAGAACAGAAGACTTTTTTTTTTTTTTTACACAAAAAGTGTTTTTTTTTAAGCCAAAACTGAGAAACCTCAAGAGAAACCATGCATCTGGATCAGCACACTTGGACAATCTGCACAGCCCCTGATTCCAGTCAGGCTGTGAGCTGCTGAGACATGGACAACACCAGCGTCCTCTTTTGCATGGACACCATTTGGAACAATTGGATTACACAATTTGGACATAATTTGGACTGAATTGAATTGCTGAATCTGGACACTGAAGCTGAAACGTGTGATTTGAAAGACACGTCACAGAAGAATTGATGGCTCGACACAAATGCAGCCTGAAGAATCAAAACGGAGAAGTGGGAGAGACTGTTTTCAAAGCAATATCTGGAACCACCATCGACTGATGAAGTTTGGTATTTTACTGAAGATTGTTGACAAGTTTTATGAAAGATCTGAACATGTTTTATGAGTTTTTGAAGTATTCCGAGTTCTGAGTTTTTTGAAGTACAGAGTGAAGTACCGAGTTTGAGTTTTTGATGTATTGAGTTATGATGTTATGTTGCTGTTTATCGATCCTGATGGTCACACGTGAATGTGTGACCAGAGGGGGGAATATGAGATTTCATAACACTTTGAAGCAACTTTTGTTAAAGTTAAACTCATCATTCTATCAATGTGCAGAAGCCAGTACTTTTCCCTTGTTTTGTCTATCTGAAGGCCAAGCTACATGGCACCGTGGCAGCTGCTGATTGGAGGTCTCCATGCCTCCGCTCTGTATAATACACTTGCATTCTCTTGTATCTGTGATCGTGCTGTCTCTACCATCGACAATAAAACATGTCTTCTGTCTGAATGAAAGACGCGATCCCAGACTATGTCATCTTCTTCATGTATCAACATTTATAGACACTGATCGCTTTTCCCTTTTGGACCAATGGCCCTTTGTGCTTCTGAACATCGCATTTGATTTGATTTTCTAATTTGTGTTGGTGAATTCAATATTATTGAATATTGGTGAGCCCAATATTGACTTGATTGTAAAAGAAATGAATATTGATTTTAAAGCCAACAAACCATCAAGTTCAAACATCCGGACATTTTAACAAACAACAACATTGTAGATAGTAAATTAAATTATAGTACTAGAGTACTATAATTTATACTGTATTAGAGTACTTTTTCTTACATACAATATTCCAAGACTTAGTTTAAGAGATTCTGGCAAACCGTCCGGCGCCTCAGGAGGGGGAAGGAGTTCTTTGCCAACACCGTGTACTGTGCGGGTGGAGAGCTGCTGACCTCGACTGGGGATATTGTCGGGCGGTGGAAGGAATACTTCAAGGTTGTCCTTGAAGAATTCTCACAAGAGGCTGAGGATATTGGGGCGGATACTTTCATCTCCCTGGCTGAGGTCACCAAGGTGGTTGGCAGCCTCCTTGGTGGCTGAGGAGCTCACTCACACGGGAGGAGCTCGAAGTAGAGCTGCTGCTTATACACATCAAGAGGAACCAGTTGAGGTGGCCTCCCTGGGGAGGTGTTCCGGGCATGTCCCATCGGGAGGAGGCCCCGGGGAAGACCCAGGACACGCTGGAGGGACTATGTCTCTCAGCTGGCCTGGGAACGCCTTGGAGTCCCCCCGGACGAGCTGGAGGAACTGTGTGTGGATAGGGGAGTCTCTGCTTAGACTGCTGCCCCCGGGACCCAGCAATGGATTAAGCGGAAGAAAAATGGAATGGAGTTTAACACAGCTCAATTTGACAGTTCTTAGTTTTGGAAGTGTGCATCCTTGGTCTTCCTTATGTACACTTATTTTTTCTGTTTCTTTTTGCAGCATATCATTATTTTTATGTTTATTTATCTTTTACTTTTGAGATGTGAGCCGCTCTACCTTCGCTCTAATGGGTTCCTCGACCATTTTGTGGTATACTTTTTGAGTCACTACATCTACTTGAAGATTTGAAACTGAAACCTTCCTCTTTGTTGCATCTCACTTGGTTTTAGGCAATTTTACCATCAAACTGCATCTCAACCATTTGGTAAAGGCCTTTATTTTCTTAAAAACTAGGGTCCTACATCTTAGAAAATCCCAAAAAGAAAAAAAATACATTGCTTTCTTCAAGGAGTGAACATTAAACTACCTGTTAAACTAATTTTCCATCAGAGAAAATCAAGTGTTAGTTACCATAGCAACACTGTTTACCATCAGTAGTTAGTATACTGTAAGTTGTGTGTGTGTGTGCTGTATTTCAGTTATTTCAGTATTACCAGTGTAGCACTTAATTAAAGTGAATAAAGGAAGAATACCATATACATGACTTTATTTTAATTAATCTGGTAAACATTCTTCGGGGGAATTTCTCAGAATTTCTCACAATTCCAGAGCTCATGGGAAGCTTCTCCATCAAGAAAAGGGTAAATCTGTACACAGCCTGTAAATGCAGAACTGTTTCCAGGTGCGGCTCACATTCCCCTTTGTTACAGTCATTCTAATGTGAGGAAGGGAGACCACTTGTGTTTATTGTGTTGTTGTAAAAGAATGGAATTTCAACTTTTTGAGATTCCATGACAGGCTTGAGACACCACTAGACAATAAGATTAAGAGATTCTTATTTCGTCCCACAGTGGGGAAATGATCACCAGATGAGGAGCACACAGGAAAAGATAACAATACTAAATTAAAATAAAATCTCCCACTTTAGCATAATAAAGAAGGAAGAATTATGTATAAATAGGAGTTGGCATTCAGAAAATCTCTCTCTTCCATTGTGAGATTGTACTACACTTCTCTGGCTCTATTTATAATTAGGATGTGTGGAAGGATAAAAAGTCCCCCTTGAGTTTTCTGTGTAAAGCCTGACTTAAGGTTCTTTTAAGTCTGTTGTTTGGGAATGTATCCTAGAACTGAGGGAAGAGAAAAAACATCACAATAACAACAGATGCATGGCTTTATCCAATGCAAATGAGATCTTATGCGTGACAATGCAGCAAAATAGATAGAGATGAAAAAGTATTGTCTCTTTTCAGTTTTAAAAAGACAATTTGGAATGCTTGAGCAAAAGCAGTTGATGTGACAAACTGGCTGAAAAACGTATAAAAACACAGTACTAATCAAAAAGCACACAACAAAAAAGTACAAAAGGAACAATTGTCACTGCGCAGGATCAACTGCTAAAGTGGATCATTCATCGACATGTCCTGACCTCAAAGAACTATCTTCTCCCAGAGTGAAGAAGCTGGAACATGTCCTTTACAAAATGACCAGAAGAAAAGTCAATAGTGATTCAAAGAGCTTGATTTAAAGCTTGAAATTTGTTTTATTTGATTTCATTTATTTATTTCAGAATCAGAATCAGAATCATTTTTATTGCCACGTAAGTAACACAAAATTACCACTTGGGAATTGTTTTGGCAATTTGACAGGGACAGTAAAAAAAGAGAAAAGAAAAACATTGCCACCCATAGGTAACCGATGTCAAGTACATAGGACCCCTCGGCAAAGGGTAATTTTCAACCCTGTCCCTGGTCAGGCTTTTGGAGAGCTGTGAGGAAAAGATGAAAACTAGTTTAAGAAAGAGAGGAGAAAAAACAACACATCAATACAAATAATAATGTGCCTCATTTGTACAAAACACATCCAGTTTTAGTGCTCACACTTCTGATTTTCCACAAGCCACTTTTTTCAGTTTTGTGGTGAAAAGTCCAATGTCCGACTGTGATTTTCGACCCCAGAGGTGAAGACTTCTCACGTATGAGAGTGAAGGCCTGACCCAGAGTGAGACTGACCCAGAGTCGTCCGGCACCTTCTCCCTCTGCAGCTGGAGTCCTCACACCTTCACTGCTGTACCTTTGAATATCTTTACACATGACTTCAGGGCCTAATCCATTAAGACACTTAAAAATAGCTTTTAAAAAGGTGAAATTTATAAAATCATCAAAACTATTCTTGAGTAATTTGGCAGTGATGATGATTGGCTTTCGATCAAATATTTTGTGTGTTTGTTTAAATAATGACAACAGAGGATCCACTACAGGGGCTGCTGCTCTGTGTACTGACCCCAGACAACGGCACAATAAGACATGTGGGAAAGCAATCATAGCATTCATGTAAACTCATGCAGCTTGAAAAGATAAGCCGGGTCTGATCAACATGAAACAATTTATATTTCTTTTTGTGATCTAGGTCATTTTTCCACATACAGTACCCATCAAACTTAGCACAATAACACCCAGGTATTTAAACTTCTTAACCTGTTTTATTTTATTTGGATTAATGTTGACCTTAATTTCCTTGAATAATTGTTTCTTCAGAGAAAGTTGTTTCATAGTTCAGAGTTAAAAAGTTATTTTCAGCCCATGTCGATACTTCTGCTAATGCCTGTTTATTTCTCTGAATCCTTTTGAACATAGGTACAGGCAGCAATCATTTCAATTCAGTTCAATTTAATCTTGTATAACGGACTTTACAAAACCGTTGATTCACTAACACAGATCGAAGAATCATTCCGTTCAAACACAAGAAATGCAATGATAAAAAACACTTTGAGCTGTTGGTCCATGAAGGGGAAATGACCAATGTCCATAAATGTTGATAAACTCACACATTTAAAATCCACCACAAGCCCACATTCACTCACACCATAACAACACCATCCTCTTTTCATGCTGTTTTTATCGTTTTATCGCAACTGTTTTTAAATTTACTTTTTACTTGTATGCATGTTTACTTCAGTTTCAGCGCCAAAAAAAAAACAAACAAAAAATGCTTTAAAGTCCATTCTTCAGATCCTTTGTTCCTTCGGCTGTCATACTGTACAACAGACCTGCATGAGTTAAAATTATACACTATTGTTTATAATTGATGTGTTTTTCTGCTGCTGGACACCAACCTTAATGTGGTGGGGGAGTTTGAGTACTTGGATCATCCTGGGAGCTATGTTGTCGGGGGCCTGCCATGGTAGGGTCTTCCATGGCAAACAGCTCTTGGGTGACGAGTTAGACGATGCGCAGTCCGAAGCTACCATGGAAAGCACGAAGATGACAACCGTGACGTCGCCCGGTATGGCACAGCCGGGGCCCCACCCTGGAGCCAGGCCTGGGTTTGGGGTTCGAAAGCGAGCGCCTGGTGGCCGGGCCTTAGGGCTGGCCCACGTGGTCCCTTCAGGTTGAGCCCGGCCAGACCCCGGCCAGACCCCGTGGGCCAGCCCTCCTGTGAAGGTGTTCCGGGTGTCTCTGCTTAGACTGCTGCCCCCGCGACTCGGCAATGGATGAAGAGGAAGAAAATGGAATGGATGGATGAGGATCAATAAAGTTTCTATGTATCTATGTATCAATTGTCGTTGAATGCCAAGTGTCCTGGATCATCACCACTGTCCTCAGACCCTCCTGCAAAAACCGGTAAGATTTTTGATAAAGCACATTACTGTGTATCTGTCTTATAAAGTTCCATATCTTTGTACAATGAGTCGGGAAATGAGACAGAGGCAGGAGTCATCCGACCTGTAACCCGGTTTACTTTCGAGTTTCTCCAGCTCAAACAAAAGAGGACAAAGATTTAGAAAGAATAGATAAAAGTGCGTTCAGTTCTTCAGATAATAATGATTAGCAGTAGTACAGATATACAGTAGTAAAAAAAACAAAAAACAAGCAGTCATTGCACAAATGTGTCTGTCATATTTTCTCAGATGTACTCACATCTGTCAAATGCAAATAACAAGCCAAACTAGAAACTTGCAATGGCTGAAGCCATTGCGATTGACTGCGGAACAGATCTAATGTGGAAATCTGCTAAAAAAAATCCTTGAAATCCTTTAAAAGGCCTTGAAACTGTTAAAATACTTGATAGATATTTGAAACTCCTGAAGTCCTTGAAATTGTTGAAACCTTTAAACTCCTGAAATCCTTGAAACTGTTGAAACATTGAAACTCCTGAAATCCTTGAAACTTTTTTTAAACCTGGAAACTGTTGAAAGTGTGGAAACTCCTGAAATCCTTGAACCTCCTGATATCCTTGAAACTGGTTAAATTCTTAAACAGTTGAAATCCTTGAAACTACTGAATGTATTGAAAGTGTCCTTGAAACTGAAAAATCCCCTCACCGCTGAAACAATTTGGTTCCTGTAACTAAGGAAACCTGGTCTGTGGTCATTATCTGGTGGTGGTCTGAGTCTTCGTTTGGGTCTTGGTCTGGTGGTATAATGCAACCTATTAGGTTGCATTATACTGGTTTACATGGAAAAATCCCTATTAGGTTGCATTATACTGGTTTACATGGAAAAATCCCTATTAGGTTGCATTATACTGGTTTACATGGAAAAATCCCTATTAAGTTGCATTATACTGGTTTACATGGAAAAATCTCTATTAAGTTGCATTATACTGGTTTACATGGAAAAATCCCTATTAGGTTGCATTATACTGGTTTACATGTACAAATCCCTATTAAGTTGCTTTATACTGGTTTACATGTAAAAACCCCTATTAGGTTACATTATAGTGGTTTACATGTAAAAATCCTTATTAAGTTGCATTATACTGGTTTACATGTAAAAACCCCTATTAAGTTCCATTATACTGGTTTACATGTAAAAACCCCTATTAAGTTCCATTATACTGGTTTACATGTAAAAACCCTATTAAGTTGCATTATACTGGTTTACATGGAAAAATCCCTATTAAGTTGCATAATACTGGTTTACATGGAAAAATCCCCATTAAGTTGCATTATACTGGTTTACAAGGAAAAATCCCTATTAAGTTGCATTATACTGGTTTACATGGAAAAATCCCTATTAAGTTGCATAATACTGGTTTACATGGAAAAATCCCCATTAAGTTGCATTATACTGGTTTACATGTAAAAAACCCTATTAAGTTGCATTATACTGGTTTACATGGAAAAATCCCTATTAAGTTGCATTGTACTGGTTTACATGGAAAAAACCCTATTAAGTTGCATTATACTGGTTTACATGGAAAAAACCCTATTAAGTTGCATTATACTGGTTTACATGGAAAAAACCCTATTAAGTTGCATTATACTGGTTTACATGTAAAAACCCCCATTAAGTTGCATTATACTGGTTTACATGAAAAAAAACCCTATTAAGTTGCATTATACTGGTTTACATGAAAAAACCCTATTAAGTTGCATTATACTGGTTTACATGGAAAAATCCCTATTAAGTTGCATTATACTGGTTTACATGGAAAAATCCCTATTAGGTTGCATTGTACTGGTTTACATGGAAAAAACCCTATTAAGTTGCATTATACTGGTTTACATGGAAAAAACCCTATTAAGTTGCATTATACTGGTTTACATGTAAAAACCCCTATTAAGTTGCATTATACTGGTTTACATGGAAAAATCCCCATTAAGTTGCATTATACTGGTTTACATGAAAAAAAACCCTATTAAGTTGCATTATACTGGTTTACATGAAAAAACCCTATTAAGTTGCATTATACTGGTTTACATGGAAAAATCCCTATTAAGTTGCATTATACTGGTTTACATGGAAAAATCCCTATTAGGTTGCATGATTACACTGAAGTCCTTGAAACTGCTGAAGTCCTTGAAACTGCTGAAGTCCTTGAAACTGTTGAAGTCCTTGAAACTCTTGAAATCTTGAAACTGCTGAAATCCTTGAAACTGTTGAATCCTTGAAACTGTTGAATCATTGAAACTGTAGAAATGTCTGAAAGAGCTGAAGTCCTATTAAAATGCATGGGCCTATTAAAATGCATTGCAGAATTCTCAATGCAGATTTTTGTCCGATTGCGGAAAAACCGGAAATCGCTGAAGTCCCAAAAGTAATAGCAATAATCTCCCAAACATGTGGAACGTTTTGATGTATAACTTGTGGAAATTGTTGAAAATGTGAAAGCTGTGAAACGTGTCAAAAAAAATGACGGAATAAAGAAATACAAAACCAATGGTTGACTGCGGAAGGTTCCGCAGTCAATCAATTATTAGCATTAAAACCCAGTGTTTCCCACACATAGACTAATCTGTGGCGCACCGCCACAGATTAGAGACCGCCCGCCACAAATTGCGTTTCGTATTATTATATATATATTTTTTTTGTTACGCTATTTAAAACATGCATCGTCTAGTGCCGCCGCAGCGGTCAATTTGACAGCGGGGAGGGGGGTTTAAAATGTGGCGGCCCTTCGTAACTCTCACTCAAGCTACGCGTCTCTCCCACATACAGAGACCTACACACACACAGCCCCTCCCCTTCGTGCACACCGCGTGTCTCCGTCTCCATCAGCGATCATCGCTGTAAGCAGCTGTGTCTATTAATTTACCGCGGTAAAGTGGCCCGCATCTTTCAGCTCTATGAACATGCGGCCCGCATCGGGGAAAAGACGGTGCGCGTTTTGTTGAGAACTTACGGTAACAGCGGAACGTCCTTTCGGAGTCACCCATTTTTATCGAACAGAAAGCGCGCTGGGGTCAGGGAGACACGTTTTTGTGATTAAAACCTTATAGAGATGCCACCCGGCACACATAGCACCAGCCCCCTACGATTCCTCCGGCAGATTGTGAGTCCTCAGGAGGATAGCCACTCTATTGTTTACATGTATAAAGTACACAATTTGGTCCGCTAGTGCAATTTTCAAGTATTGTAACTATTTACTGGAATAAGGTGTGCGACTAATTTCACTTGACTCATGACCTTATTATTGCCCTCTGCCACTGTACCAAAGACCAGAAACTTTTACTGTAGAAATATTGAGAAATATTGAGGTAAAGTAGCCATTTTGGTCCAAAATACCTCCAAAATAGTCAAAACATGTCACTTTTGATCTACTGTAACTTTTTACTGTAAAAAGGTGTGCGACTAATTTCACTGGATTCATGACCTCAAGATTGTCCTCTACCACTGTACCAAAGACCAGACACTTTTACTGTAGAAATATTGATTTAAAGTAGCCATTTTGGTCCAAAATAGCCTAAAAATGGTCAAAACATGTCACATTTGATCTACTGTAACTTTTCACTGTAAAAAGGTGTGCAACTGATTTCACTGGATTCATGACCTCAACATTGCCTTCTACCACTGTACCAAAGACCAGACACTTTTACTGTAGAAATATTGAGAAATATTGAGGTAAAGTAGCCATTTTGGTCCAAAATACCTCCAAAATAGTCAAAACATGTCACTTTTGATCTACTGTAACTTATTACTGTAAAAAGGTGTGCGACTAATTTCACTGGATTCATGACCTCAAGATTGTCCTCTACCACTGTACCAAAGAACAGGAACTTTTACTGTAGAAATATTGAGAAATATTGAGGTAAAGTAGCCATTTTGGTCCAAAATACCTCCAAAATAGTCAAAACATGTCACTTTTGATCTACTGTAACTTATTACTGTAAAAAGGTGTGCGACTAATTTCACTGGATTCATGACCTCAAGATTGTCCTCTACCACTGTACCACTGTACCCCACTCCCCACTCCCCCCCCCCCCCCCCCCCCCCGACCACCACACATTGCCTTCAAACCTGTGGGAAACACTGAAACCCCTGTTACTCTGTCACTCATTCTCAAAGTCCACAGCAAACAAACATCTCTCTTGATACTTCACAGCACTTTACGTGTACAGAAAGTTTGCATGCTTCTTTTTGTAATGTATTTTTATTTCTTATTTTCCAGACAGGTCTGATTGGTGCTTTGGACCTGCTTATGTCTCTGTGCTACATCTCTGAGCACAATAAACCACAAAAACGCAAACCTGACGAACAATTATGTGGTATATGTCCTCCTGGATTAGCTTGATCTAATTGTCGGACTTACCACCTGCCTCCTTTGTCATCAAAATAGCTCCTCTCTGACACATTTTTATTCTGCTGGTAGGTGAAAAATGTCGCATGTTGTTTGTCATCTTGCAAAAATGAAATAAAAGACATTCTTAATTAGAGTTTGACAAAGCTCTGGCCGTGGGCGC
Organism: Knipowitschia caucasica; assembly: GCA_964034765.1. Lineage (NCBI taxonomy): Eukaryota > Metazoa > Chordata > Actinopteri > Gobiiformes > Gobiidae > Knipowitschia > Knipowitschia caucasica. The sequence goes on along the minus strand of OZ035837.1, from coordinate 18,801,775 downwards.
TGTGGCGTCTGTTATGTGAGGAGGTGTGAAAGCCTGTCCGTCTTCACACCTGGTCCACGGCAGCTCCCACGTCCTGCCGCAGGGGTCGGTCTTTGGCCTTCTCGTATTTGTTCCGTGAAGGTAAAGACGTTGAGGCGGCAGACAAAGCAGCATTCACTCTGAAAGAACATGATTTTCTATTTTACAAAAGAAATACATTGTGACTAAAGATGTAGCAGGAGTAAAGCTGCTCAATCACAAAAGAATTGTTATACCTTTTGTGTGTTCTTGTGGCTTCTGGTTTATGTGGACGTAAACTTAACAAATTACCTGAGAAGTTTTTGGATCTTTTATAACACTTTGAAGAAACTATTGCAAAAGCTGAAATCATCATTATGCTTCTTGTGTGGAGAATCTCCAGTTGATGTTTTGATCATCTGAAGGTCGACTGTTGGTGCCGGGGTGGGCTTTTAGGCTGCGGTCACATGCACAGCGTAAAGCCCGGTTTAAGTGGGCCAGGGCCCACTTTGCGATTAGATCCGGGCTTTAGGTGCTATGTGACCGCGGCAAGTGGGCTTGGGCACGATAGCCTCAACCGCGCCCAGGCCCGCTTTAAAGGTGCATTCAGACCGCAAACGCTCAAACGCTGAAGCCCCGCTCACCAGACGCGCATTCTCTAGTTTTCAGACACTGAGGACTTCACACCAGAACGTCCTGACGCGAGCCGGAAGTACCTGAAGTAGCCGGCCGGCTCTGATGCTAACAGAGCTTGTGTACAGATCTTCTCCAATATGCAGCTTTGCAGCGTGTCTTTGAACAGAGACTTTCCACGGGCTTTATATAACAGCAGTATGTGTTCACGGAGGTGCGCCATACGTGTTTTCATATTAAACGGTATTTCCGCATCGGTGAACGCATAAGGTCACGGGAGCATGACAACGCATATTTTCACAGGCACAGAGTCCCCCATTGTCAACCCCGGTTTGAGTTCTGGTGAAGCCTGGTGTGGGTCCTGTTTTGGCTGTTTACGAGTTTTTTGTCTGCTCGCTCAGTCCGCTAATGTCGCCGTGACCACTTTGCTGCTCTCTGATTGGGACGTTCATGCAACAACCAAGGAAAGGATGAACAAAATCCATCTCCTGTGGGCGTCCATTTTCCGCTCCTGCTCCTCCCCTTTGACTTTCCCGCCAAGTCCGTGCGTGTCTACTGAACAGTCCGTCCGTGCATGCCGAGAGGTCCGTGCGTTGTGACGCTGCAACAAAGGCAACAACGCATGATCCGGTCTGAACGCGCCATAAGACTTGGGCCAGGGCCCGCTTTGTAAAGCCCACACTGTCAGTGTGGCGGGTGGTGGGGAGTGGGGGATGAGGTGTGGTGGGGACTTGATATTGTGCGTCACATTCGTCTTCTGTTGTGACGGGTATTTTCACACACTCTCCCTGCACTTTCATATTCTCCTCTTGTGTTAAACCTTTCATATAAGCCCCGGACTGTGGTCGAGGGGCGCAGGGGGGTGTGTCGCGCCAGGGCCAAAGGGAAACGTTTTCTAAGGGAATAACTCCCTCTGTTCTGACCCCCGCTCTCACAGTAACTGCAATAATACTTCAGACATTCAAAAACCAGTCTTTATTTAATCGCCAGAACACACACACACACTTGTATGTCGCTCTGCTCGTACGCCACACTTTTCATTCTCAGCGCTTACGCTCGTTACTAAAGAGTGTGTGTGTGCACTAGTGTCCGCAGCGCGCGCACACACACACACGTGCACACACATGTTACCCACTGAACTGCTGCACTTTGCATCAGAGCAATTTGGACAAGTGTGAGATGTGCCTTTCCCTAAACAACGAGATCCATACTGAGCTGTTAGCTACAGTAGCTGCTAGCTGTTAGCTACAGGAGCAGTTAGCTACAGGAGCAGTTAGCTACAGGAGCAGAACGTAAACAGGAAAAGAAACGGAAACTCAACCAGGACAACGAGGTAGTCGCTGGAGTTAGTATTAGCGCCACCAGCTGGGCCGAGTGTTGTACTACAGCACAGTTACTCTGGCACATTTGCGAATACACGTTCGTGTGACCGTGCCTTTATAAGAGGAGTGTCTGTTTTGTCTTGTATAAATCCCTGTGCATTCTGGAAATCTCTGGTCTTGTCTTTTTAACATCAATAAAACATGTCTTCTGCCTGTGACACAGGCATATGTATATGTCTGTATATGACATTACATATAAACATTTGACTAATATAGTTGGGTAGATGTTGTTTTGTTAATAGGGTAGGCATTATGAGCCACGGCTTTAGCCTTTATCCTTTTAGTTACCTTTCTTATTTGCAACAAAATAGACCTATTTCTATTTTGATTTGTTTGTAACCAAATAATAATGTATTCAATGTAGTAAAAAACAAATCTTTAACCATTTAGGCAAAAGTAGCAGGTTATAATCAGCTCCTGAATCTAGGACACTTTCCAAACAGCGATCTGGCTTACCACAAACATTTCCTAACATCACGTATTCTTTATTAAGACTAGGCCAGTGTATTTCTGTTGCACAGTTCACACACAAGGCAACTCAAAGTGCTGAACAAACAAGAACATACATTAAAATCACTATCACACCAAATTCTAAAGTGTGAAGATAAAATCCCTTCACACAGTTGAACAAAACTATGTTCAACCTGGATTTGAACATTGTCAGAGAAGATGCCTGTTTTTATATTTTCAGGAAGACTATAATAATAATAATAATGATATTTTTATTTTGACTGTTACAGATTAGAGCAGCATGATTAAATTCAACTCAATTTATTCATGGTATTTTCATGTCCCAGCAGGAGGCCAGTCCCTGTGCTCCTCAGAATCCCAGCAGGAGGCCAGTCCCTGTGCTCCTCTGAGTCTCAGACCTGGTACTAAGGCTGAGTTTACACGGAGACAATGTGGCAGTAAAACGGTATAGTTGGATGTCGGTTGCTACCAACCGTTCATACGAAGACAGTGTTCCAGGGGGGTGAAAACGTAAGTGTTCAGATCCAGCCTGCAGAGTGGGACAACTCAGATACGCTGCACAGCAGGGAGTTTTTTCACACCCGCGAGAGGGGAAAGGTGTGAAATCCCCCTCTGCTCTGACCCCCGCCTCCGCGCTGCTCCCCGCACGTAAATTTGGACATGCGCAGTAGCGGAGAACAATCATCAACAATAATGGCGCCGCCCACACAAACTAGCTACGTGGACTTCCAGCGCGGGACAGAGGATAACTCTACTCCTTCGTTCGTCCAAACGAGACCACGCGAAGCTCTAGGTTCAGTTCCCATTTTCACAGCTGCTGTTAAAATGCAGAATGATGTTGGTACTCTCTGAGGGTCTGGCACAGGAAGTGAGTACACTGCCGAGAGGGGGGCTGGGCACGGGGCTCGGGGTCGTGTGTCGTGTTGTAAAGTTTCTCTGCCCACTACTGGCCGGGCGCTAGAACTACATCGTTTTTCAACCTCATGTGAACGCTGAGAAATTTGCATTAGGAGCCAGGTCGTTTCTGTTAATAGCCTGGAAACGTCTGCGCAGCGTCTCAGTATAAACAGGGCCTAACATGTCTTGAACACAATCAGAGTTTGTTTCTACTCTCTATTCTCTGAGCCACAGGAAACTAATGCAGAGACCTGAGAACTGGACTGAATATTTATTTTATTCATTTCTGTTATTGATTGTAGTTAGGGCTGGGCGATATGGCAAAAAAAAAAAAATCTCCGATTTTTTCACACCAAATCCGATTTTCGATTTTAATCGATTTATTTTTTTCTATTTAAAAACAAACTACAACTGACAAAGAAATAGATTTTCCTTTATGCAGTTTAATCTAAATCCCCATGGAGCATAAGTGTAACAGGAATTAAGCCTCAAAACATGCTTGTAAACGAGATGGCTCTGCCATTGTAAACAGTGAAAATGTAGCTTAACAGTTTTATAATAACTTCACTTACAATGACACTATGCACCTTCAAAATAACTTAAATCACACAAACAAGGCCCATCGCAAATATATCAATCCTATTAAACACATGCATTATTTACATGAAATATCACATTTTTAAAACTGATTACTCAAAATAGAAATGTTGTAACAGTATTTTCCAAAAGCCTCCTCGGGTTTTCATGCTTGTTCTTTCAACTGTGCCTGAGTAACTGTGCTGTAGTACAACGCTCGGTCCAGCTGGTGGCGCTAATACTAACTTCAGTGACTCCCGCATTGTGCGAGCTTCCTGTTTACATTCTGATGCTGTAGCTAGCAGCTACTGTAGCTAGCAGACAGCGGGGAACACGTTGTTTGTATCAGAGCAATGAGAGCAATGTGTGAGACGTGTCTTTCCCCAAAGTGCAGCGGCTCAGTGGGACACGAGTGTGTGCGCGCCACGGACACGGGAGTGCGCTTTGGAATAACGAGCGTGAGAGAGCGTGAAAGATGTGGCGTACGAACATGGCGTACGAACATAACGACCGGAGCCTGTGTGTGTGTGTTCTGGCGATTTAAATAAAGTCTGATTCTTGAACGTTTGAAGTGTTATTGCAACAGCACCAACTGTGAGAGCGAGCATCAGGCCAGAGGGAGACTGTTAGCATTAGGTTAGCTTCAAAATGACTGCTCAACACCATAGACCCGCGGTTAGCGCGTTAGCGCTGTAGTTCTGCAATGGAGAAAATAAAAATTGAATTTTTAAAAAAAGAAATCGCCCTAAACGTAAAACTCGAATTAATGATTAAAATCGATTAATCGCCCAGCCCTAATTGTAGTAGTCGCATATCATAAAGTTCCAAGACGCCACAACACTGTCATTTCACAGAACATTTTAAGATAAGATAAGAGATCCTTTATTCGTCCCACAGTGGGAAATGTAAATGTTGCAGCGCACAGGGAGCACACAAAAAAATAAAAACAAAAAAAGTAGTAGCTATAATAATACTGTAAATGCTTCAATACCAGTCACGTGCATTTTGGCGGCCTGAGGGAGAAATTATGAACTGGATGTATGGCCATGAAGTTTTCGCCTTTGCTTTTTTTTGTTGCTAAAGCCTGGGAGAGAAGACAACAGACTCTGTACCCTGTATGAGGCCCCAAATTGTAAATGGTTTTCTGTTTTTCTTGTATGTATGGTCTGTAGCCATCAGATGTTGTTGTTCAGTGTCATATAAGCCCATGTAGGCTGGGCACTTTTGTGCATGACACTTAAATAAAATAAACTCAAACCAGTCTTTCAAATATATATAAAAATATGTAGTGTGGAGTTGTGTACTGTACATGTAGGGCAGGATAATAAGTAGATAAAGTAAAGTGACTTTTTTCAGTGGACACTCTGAAGTTGCAGTATTGCACATTGCACATGATTTTAGAACAGAAATAAATCTGGTGCCAATCCAGCAAGTTATGAAAAGTATTATGTAAAGGTTAGGAGTTCAAATGCCCAGACGTGTCCAGTGCAGAGCCAGGATTTATCGACTTATACTGTTGTACTGTCCATATACACTCTGCTCCAGTGCACCTGGACTGAGCGAATACACAGAAGGATCAAGTGTCAGTGTGCAGTTTTTTATGAATGATTGCTTCACCGTCTGGATCTCAAACCACACACGCAGCAAACACACTGTGGAACTGAGACCTCACCTAAAATACTGGGTTTTTGAAACTTTTTATATGATTTGTATCAACGTGCAGAAGAACAGGGACACTTGAGATAATGATATAGATTGGTTTGCAACGAGGGTCAGAACAAATATGTTCAGTTCTTCAGATAATAATGCTTCGGCTGTAATATACTGTAGAAAATATGCAGCTCAGATTCCACAAGTTATTGTTTGAACAGAGTTCAACGTCCTTACTCATATTTTCTCCATATTTCTGTCGTATCATTTATTCATATCCTGGTGGTAAGTGCTAAAATGTGTCGATATACTGTATTTTTTCTGAGGTTGTATCCCACTTGTCGTTCTATGAATACATGTTGAATCTTTGCAGGTCATAGATAATGTCTAAGTTTAAACATAAGTGCATTGCAGTACATTCTCCATCAAGTCCACACAGGCACAGAGGTCCTGGAGGAACCACCAAAACACCTCCTCTCAGCCTTGCACCAAGCGTATTGAAGTGCCTTGCCTATCGACACAACATGAGAGAGCCCAGCAAGAGGAGAAGCAGCTCTAGATCAAGCACCCCACTTCGGTCATCCACACACATGCATGCACAGGTGAAACTCGGAAAATCACTATCGTTCAAAAGCCCATTTACTTCTGTAATTCAACTCACAATGTGAAACTATGACGGACTCATTACAAGCAACGTGAGTTTTGTCTGAGCCCTGGATCTGTAGCTGTCCATCTGTGGGGGCGGATCCCAGGCCCACATTGAAAGAGGGATCTCACTTTTTCCCACTGGGGTTTTGAGTTGCTCCTTGCGGATGCAGGAGGGTCTAAGGACAGTGGTGATCCAGGACATTTAAGGACATTCATGAACATTCATTAATATTTATGGGAAGTGCGGGCAGTGCGGGTCACGCTCCATATGGACTAATAACTGATAATCAGTTGCCGAAATCGGTCGACGTGAGCGCTCTTACAACTGGAGATAAACAGTCCATCTCCGGATTCAGTCAGTTGCCCGTGTTCTACTTTTCAGCAACTAGTTGTACTCAGATCCGGAGATATCACCCGATGTGCACGCTCCAACAACATGTGTTGAGAGTGTTATCATGTGACTAAAACAAAGTAAAATGTCGACTTGTATATTCATCACAGTTCATGTACTTTCATCAAGAATCACGAGCGCTAGAATTGTAAAACACGTAGTCCAATTAGAATTAGTGGGGAAACATACCTTCGACATGTAGAGCGCCATTTTGGACAGTTACGTGATATTGCCTGTATTGCGCCCTCTACAGTTTATGTCAGAAAACACACTGTAGTTGAGGCCAGTTGCTGTTGACGTACGCGCTGTTATTCCAGAGACTGGCCTGCTACTAGGAGTTTCCCGTTTCCCTGATTGTCGAAGCGTGCGGGGCAGCAACTCATAGGCCACGGATATAATCAGTTGCCAGTCTGATGTACGCTAGGCCTTAGGTGGGGTAGGACAGTCTGAACAGATGGGTTTTGAGTCTGGATTTGAAGAGTGGAAGAGAGTCAATGGTATGGAGGTCAGGGGGGAGAGCGTTCCAGAGCTGGGGCTGAAGGATCTGTGTCCCACGGTGATGAGTCTGGCTGGGGGGACGGAGAGTGTGATGGTGGAGGAGGAGCGGGGGGTGCGGGCTGGAGTGGCAGGGTGGAGGAGGCCAGATAAGTACGGAGGGGTCAGGCTGTGAAGTGCTTTGAAAGTGGGGAGGAGTATTTTGAAGCTGATGTGTTCGTTATTATTGCATTGCTTGTGTTCAAAGGTTTCATTCTCTGATCTTTGTCCTCCGAGACAACACAACACAACACAATATTTGACTCACAGCTAGTGAAAACTCCAAAGAAAAAATAACTGTAATCCATAATCGACAAAATGTGTGCCTTTTACTTTCCATGCATGGAGTCTATATCATAATCATATCAGTGTCACATTTTAAGTGGAATAACATATGTAACCCTTCTTAACTGAGTAGTAGGAAAATCCAGGAATCTGTGAATCTACTTATCCAAAAAGTTTCAAAAATACATTCAAACCTACTCAATATGGGTTCTATAGGATCGCAAGGAGACTGGCAGTAATGACTCAATCATGAGCGTAAAAAACCCTCCAACCGCAATTGACACACGAACAACATAAGAATGAAATGTTCTATTCAAATGATGAACAAGTAAATCTCCTCAAAAATAAACATGGGCATGAACAAAAAAAAACATGTGTGAATCTCTTTAAATTTGTTCTGTTCACCTCCCAAAATGTTTCAATACTGTCCCTTTAAGTGTCCAAAATGCACAGAATCACTGTCCGTCTCAGCTGAGTGCACGATATACTCACAAGTTGGTTGGTATTTGAAAAGTCAATTGTCAGTTTTTTTGTATGGTGTCAGGCCTGACCCAAAAAAAAAGTAGCAACAAAACAAAATATATCTGAGATCTCAGAAAAACAAAACAAATTATCCTCAGAACTGTGGAGAATCTTTTCCGTCCTACCACCCTTTTAGGAACCAAGTGGTCTTCGGATATGGAGCTTCCTGCGTGGACATCTCATGTAGCATCCAGTCCTTAGATGGCACCTTAGCAGATTCTATCATAAAAAAAACCAGCCTGCACACAAAATGTGCAGTCAAATCACTAAACATGTAAAATATAAATGGGAAAAAAAAACCCAATTTAAACATTTATATTCACATTGTACAAAAAAAATATAATCACATTTCCATTTCAGTAAATCCTTTTCATATCTAAAACAATTCTTATTGGCTATAAGCAACTATACATCAAAAACAAAAACATCCGTGTTAATCAAAGGCTTGAAAAAACGAATTTGCATAGTATGAAATCATGACACCACGCACGTGGAGGTTAGCTTAGATTTCACATGCAATGTATTAGCTTAGGAAGCACATGTGGGTGCGTTAACTTTTTCTTTTACAACTCAACCACGGCTAATGAGTCACTAGCAGCTTATCACAACCACATTGTTCAAAAATCAACTTATCCTGACTGGTTTTATAGCTTTACCGTACGTAAATCACATTTCACAATCGCAATATGTACAACACTCACCAGGATTTTCAACATATATTCATTTCAAAATCCACTGCTCAACAGGTTACAGGATTCCACAACACTGTGGTGCATCTAAAACACAAATGTACAGCTCAAAACCATGTTTTCAAAGAGCCATTTTACTCATTCGACACCAGGAGAATATGCAGAGAAATTTACCTCGCTCCGTGCAGACAGATGTCGGAAAAGAAAGCTAACTAGCTCTGAGCAGCGAGTTGCCGCGAGTAGCGCTACGCTGCATTCATAGAACATAGGAAAAAACAATACTCAACCAAAAAATTTAAACTTTGAAGAAAAAATAAAATAAAATACTCTGATTATAAAAACATAAAATAACCATGGGTTACATTCTCCCCCTCTAAACGGCTTGAGTCCCTTCATGCATCGCTAACCAACTGGGACATTGTGAAGGTGATAAAGCAGCTTTGGAGAATGCAACACCTAAGGTTTGGAAAAAGGAGCTAATAGCCAATGTCAGTGGCTCTCCTAATTCATCGTAAGTGAATTTCTGGGGTGGGCGTCTTTCTCTGTCAGAGCGCCTCAACCCTGCTGACTCTGTAGTAGCACCAACATTGACACCAACATCTCTGTCATTACTGACAACAGGATCTGGTGGAGTGAATTTTGTGTCAGTCATGGCAGGTGTCAAGTCGGGTTCTGGAATGTCAATAACAACATGGTCCGGATGAGTCGAGTCAGAACTACTTGGTACGACTTCCGGTTGTAACAGGGTAGGTTTGTCAATGTCAGGTAAGAACATTTGTGTAGTAACAGGTTTGTCGGAGGATAATACAGGAGAATGATTGTCTGCAAGTGGTTGGACAATGGGAGGTGGCATCTCAGGTTGAACAAAAGGGCCTCTAGTAATGATTTGCGGATCCCATATCCCGGCACTTAACTCATCCTCATCACTCTTTCCCTCCTCATCACTGTACTCTCCTTCACTGTCATTGTTCATTGCTTTTGCATTGTTTGTTTTACTCCTGGTCCTCATTCTTCTCTGTTTTCCATTATGTCGCAATTGATCTTGGTCCTCCACAGGTAAAAATCCGCAAGGGAGAAGCAAATCCCGGTGCAATGTGCGCTGGGGACCATTTCCTTTTTCCGGTTTGAGAATGTAAACAGGACTGTCTTCGATTCGTTTTACGACAACGTGGATGGTTTGTTCCCAACGGTTAGAAAGTTTGTGCTTTCCTCTGATGTTTACATTTCTTATTAAGACTCTATCGCCTGAAAACAATTCAGCAGCCCTGATATTCTTGTCAAATCGCAATTTGTTTTTGTCACCCATCTTTTTTGAGTGTTCAGTAGCAAGGGCATAACTCTCTTGGAGGCTTTGGCGAAGGTTTTTGATGTAGTCGGAGTACGACTTTTGATCAGTTTTTCCCGGGTGAGTACCAAGAACGAGGTCAATGGGCAGCCTTGGCTGTCTGCCAAACATAAGTTCATATGGAGCATACCCTGTCGTGTCATTTCTTGTACAGTTGTAGGCATGTGTTAACGGCTTAACAAAGTCTCTCCAATGATACTTGTCCTTGTCTTCCAGTGTGCCCAACATGTCCAAGAGCGTCCTGTTGTACCGTTCTACCGGGTTGCCCCGGGGATGGTAGGGTGTTGTGCGAATTTTACTTGTCCCAATCAAAGAGCAAAGCTCTTTAACAAGTTTAGACTCAAAGTCCCTGCCTTGGTCACTAAGCAGACGACTAGGGATACCATAGGGGATGATAAGGCTATCCCAGAGAGCTTTGGCTATCGTTTTCGCTCTTTGATCTTTTGTTGGTAATGCAACGGCAAATTTTGTAAAATGGTCCGTCAGTACTAACACATTTCTGGTGTCTCGATTATCGGGCTCAATAGACAAGTAATCAATGCACACTAGCTCAAGAGGGTAAGTTGTGTGAATGTTCTCCAGTGGCGCAGCCTTTTGAGGTAGAGCCTTCCTCCTGAGACAACGAGAACATTTTTTGCACTTGTCTTCTATGGACTGGGCCATTCGTGGCCAGTAAAACCTTGCTCGAGCGAGATGTAGGGCTCGCTCAAATCCGAGGTGACCAACCTCATCATGTACACCTTGCAGGGCTCTGTTACGATATTGTTGCGGCAATACTAACTGGTATGCTGGGGACCCTTTGTCGTTGAACTTCCTGTACAACACACCGTTAATAAGTTCAAGTTTATTCCATTGCTTCAGCAAGAGTTTGACATTTGAGGGTTCACGGTTGGTTTCCTTGGGACTGAGTTTCAAGCCTTTTTCCAACAAGGCTATAACACGAGCAATTTCAGGATCATCCTTTTGTGCTGAGCACCAATCAGCATCAGTCATTGAGGGTAAAATATCTTCCCCATAAGCCTCACTAACTGATGTGGGGTCGATTCCAAGAGACTCGACAACAAAGAGGGGCTCAGATGTGCCTGACACTGAGTGACGCTGACACAAAGCAGAAAATGTCTCATGATCGAGTTCGTTTGGTGTGTAAATGAGGCGTCTTTTCATGTCATCAATACGAGCTCGTTCTTTGACAAATGTCTCATCATCTTGAGGTGGCTCTTGGGGTCGCCGTGACAATCCGTCAGCATCCTTGTTTGCTTGGCCTGCCCTATACCTAATGTTGAAATGGTAAGTGGACAAGGCCGCCAGCCACCTATGCCCTGCCGCATCTAACTTCGCAGTTGTTAAAACGTAAGTTAATGGGTTATTATCGGTCAGGACAGTGAAATTGGACCCGTAAAGGAAATCGCAAAACTTCTCGCACACAGCCCACTTGAGAGCTAAAAATTCAAGCTTATGTGTGGGGTAATTTTGTTCACTTCTTGAAAGCCCACGACTAGCATACGCAATTACTCTCAGCTTCCCCCCTTGTTCCTGATAGAGTGCGGCTCCCAAACCATCACAGCAGGCATCAGTGTGCAATACATAAGGGAGTTGCGGGTTGGCAAAAGCTAGAATGGGTGCGGAAGTCAGTCTGTCAATTATTGTTCGGAATGCAGTTTCGCACTCGTGACTCCACAACTCCACAAGAGGCTGATTTAGACCGTGAACTGGTTTGGGTAATTCTCGCTTATAAATCTTGCCTCTCTTCTTTGGTGGACGGTAACCTGCAGTGAGGCAGTTCAATGGTTTGGCTATTTTGGAGTACCCCTCAACAAACCGTCTATAGTATCCAGCAAAGCCGAGAAAACATTTAAGCTCTTTGAAATTAGATGGACGTGGCCAGCTTCTCAGAGCAGAGATCTTTTCAGGATCTGTATGGACTCCGTTTGCATCTACAATGTGACCCAGATATTTGACTGAGGTTTTGAAAAAGTGACATTTTTCTGGGGATAACTTAAGCCCATAGTCTCTCAGGCGGGTGAGAACTTTAATCAGCCTGGTTTCGTGTTCTTCCAATGTGTCCGAGAACACTATGAGATCGTCCAGGAAGACAAGCACTTCGCTGAGATGTAGATCGCCAACACACTTCTCCATTAAGCGCTGAAAAGTGCTTGGAGCGTTTGTGACGCCCTGGGGCATTCTATTAAATTCATAGAAGCCAAGGGGACACACGAAAGCTGTCTTATGCTTGTCGTTCTCGGCTACTTCCACCTGATAGTATCCGGACTTAAGGTCCATGACTGAAAACCATTTAGCTCCACTAAGAGCTGTGAATGTCTCTTCAATATTTGGAAGGGCATATGCATCTCTTACAGTTCGCAGATTTAACTTACGGTAATCTATGCATAGCCTGATTGAGCCGTTTTTTTTCTTTACCAATACAATTGGCGAGGCATACGGGCTCTGTGACTCTCGAATGATTCCTGCCTCGAGTAGTTCTCTGAGATGCTGTTTTACGGCTTCCCTGTCGCTTGGATGTATGGGCCTTGGCCGTTCTTTGAAAGGCGTTTCATCGCTTAATTTGATTTGGTGCTTTATGGCTGTAGTGTGACCATACGACATGTCATCAAGAGCAAACACTTCCGGGATAGATTTTAACTTGTTCAGAAAGCGTTCTTTCCATTGCTCTGAGATAGGGGACTCATCAAGACTGGATTCAAGTTTGTCATTGTTCGAATTACTTTGACTTTTGCTGTTCTGACTTTGACCAGGTGCGTGTGGAGAAACATATTGGACTGCACAAGCTTGAGCAACAATGCTATTTGGCTGCAATGTAACACTATGTTCACACACATTGCGCACAACAACAGGTACTTTGTTGTTGGCATTGAAAGGGATGTCTACCAAAACAGACTCAAGAAGAAGTCCACCAGGTAACTTGCATTGCTCGTTTGGTTCAAGAACAAAACTTGAGTTCTGATTGTTTTTCTTTAATCTCACATTGCCCACTAAACATATTTTGTGTCTTGCAGGGATTGTTACAGGCTTTTTGCTATGTAATATGACAGGACAGGAGTGAGTATCGTTCCTTTGAACTTGGACAACATGTTGGAGGATCATTGCAAACTGCTTAGAATGTAGCTTGCGAAGGAACTTTGGGCCATCTTGGTCAAATAACTGCCCATAAAGCCGCAAAAGCACATTTGTCCCTATCAACAATGGGATTTTACTGTTAAAGTGGCATTCAGGAACAACAAGAGCCAAAACAACCAGTTGCTGCTCTCTGCCTGCAATGTTCTTGGGAAATGTGATGGGTGTCTGAATGTAGCCCAGGTAAGGGACGTTCTGCCCTCCTGCTCCCTCAATTTCAAGAAGAGCATGTATTGGCTGGATGGGCAGGTGGGAAAGGTGCGCTTTGTGAAAAGACTCGGAAATTGTTGTAACTTGTGAGCCCGAGTCCATTATGGATTCACAAGGTAAGCCATCAACAATCACTGAAGCGGCACAGCGTGGGCCTATGAGACCAGGAGGCAAAAAGGCGTTAAGATAAAGGCCTTCTGTGGGTTCCACGGGTTCTGTAATTTGCATTTCAGTGTTGTGATTCGGTGTCTCGGGACTAAAGGAATCAGAGGTTTCAGCACCTGGATGTCCCACGACAGGAGCTGCCACTAGTTTAAAGTAAAAGGAGAAGTGACCTGTCTTGCCGCGAAGTCAGCTTGTTTCCTTTTCAACTCGGCATTCTTTTCAGAAACAAGTGTGGGATTTGGATCTTTTGAGCAACTAGCAGCAATATGATTGTCTTCTCCACACCTAAAACAGAACCATGCCCGGGGTGTGCCAGGGACTCTAGAACCAGCCCGCGGGTGCCTAGTGTTAGCAGTTGATGACTCTTTGGGTTCGTGTTTCTCTGTTTTGGTTGAATATCTTTGGTTTTGGACAAGCATTTGGACTTGTTTGGTTAACTCAGCTACTTGACTTTCAAGCTTAGTAGTTTCATCGGCAATCGGTTTCACTATTTTTGGCTTTGTAGTCACGGGGGAGTCAGTAATTGAGGTGGTGTTCTTTGGCCTTTGAGTTAACTTTTCCATTTGTTTTGTGAGTTCATTAACTTTTTGTTCAAGTGTTGCTGTTTCATTGTCTGTTGAATTTGGTGATGCAGTGACCCCTAAAGGTTTAACAACTTCAGATGCAGGGGAGAGTAAGCTCTCAAGTATTTTCCTCACCTTGAGTGCATCAGTCAACGAAGGGTCACTGAAAAGAAGATCGACTTGGGTGCGCCATGTCTCATAATCAACCTCACCGTTAGGTCGTGGGAGTCGGCCTGAGAAAGTACGTATCTTTGTATGGGCAAGGGGTGTGTGAGTTTGCTCATTGCGGATTATGTGCTCGACCACTACTTTCTGAATACATGGAGGGTTGTAGAGGCTACCGTCTACCGGTACTGAGCCTGCAAAAGTGTCAGTCTGTGCCCAACCAGTGCCTGTAGGCTCTACAGGTTCACTTAAGTCAGTATTGGGAATGTCATCAGTGGTCGTATTAACGTTTTGGTCAACAGGTAGGTTAGACTCAGTCTGGGGTGTAAGGGTGGCCGGTAACTCACTTTGAAAAAATCTGAAGAAGGCTGCTTTCCCACTACTCCCCATAACCTCAAGTTCTTTTAGGTAACGACGGGCTATTTCTTTGCCAAACTCTTCCTGGGTAATGTCTCTGATAGTTTTGGAAAACCATTTTACTGTTGGGTCTTCGAGTTTGACAAGCTCCCCTAGAGTTGAAGGATCTACTTTTAAGATGGCCTGTTCAGACTCATACACTATAAGTGTTCGACCTTGGGGCTGATGTGGCTCATTGGGGATCCTAATGATATTTGAGATTTCACCATTTACCCCAAAAACATCTGATATGTCATCATCACTAAAGCTTCTTCCAATACCTGTAACATACAGAGTTTTCTGACTGTCAGCTCTAAAACGTTCACAAAGATCCATCTCCATTTTAAAATCTATATCGTGTCAGTGTGTCGTATGGGTTGGAGGAAAAAAAAAATATATATATACTGTGCCAATCTCCTGGCTGGCTCGCCACTAAGTGTAACCCTTCTTAACTGAGTAGTAGGAAAATCCAGGAATCTGCGAATCTACTTATCCAAAAAGTTTCAAAAATACATTCAAACCTACTCAATATGGGTTCTATAGGATCGCAAGGAGACTGGCAGTAATGACTCAATCATGAGCGTAAAAAACCCTCCAACCGCAATTGACACACGGACAACAACATAAGAATGAAATGTTCTATTCAAATGATGAACAAGTAAATCTCCTCAAAAATAAACATGGGCATGAACAAAAAAAAACATGTGTGAATCTCTTTAAATTTGTTCTGTTCACCTCCCAAAATGTTTCAATACTGTCCCTTTAAGTGTCCAAAATGCACAGAATCACTGTCCGTCTCAGCTGAGTGCACGATATACTCACAAGTTGGTTGGTATTTGAAAAGTCAATTGTCAGTTTTTTTGTATGGTGTCAGGCCTGACCCAAAAAAAAAGTAGCAACAAAACAAACAAAATTGAATCATTTGAAAACTGTAGAAATGTCTGAAAGAGCTGAAGTCCTATTAAAATGCATGGGCCTATTAAAATGCATTGCAGAATTCTCAATGCAGATTTTTGTCCGATTGCGGAAAAACCGGAAATCGCTGAAGTCCCAAAAGTAATAGCAATAATCTCCCAAACATGTGGAACGTTTTGATGTATAACTTGTGGAAATTGTTGAAAATGTGAAAGCTGTGAAACGTGTCAAAAAAAAT
Organism: Knipowitschia caucasica; assembly: GCA_964034765.1. Taxonomy (NCBI): domain Eukaryota; kingdom Metazoa; phylum Chordata; class Actinopteri; order Gobiiformes; family Gobiidae; genus Knipowitschia; species Knipowitschia caucasica. Next base: position 18,785,971 of record OZ035837.1, on the reverse strand, counting down.
GACGGAATAAAGAAATACAAAACCAATGGTTGACTGCGGAAAGTTCCGCAGTCAATCAATTAGATCCCAATAAGTCCGTGAATGTGGATTTTTATACATCAAGACAAGGCTCTAGACCTGCCCCTGGAGAACACCTTCATAGAGACAACTTTTATTACGTTCTTTCAGTGGGGGCTTCAGGCAAAGTGGGGTTAAGTGTCTTGCCCAAGGACACAACGCCTGCAGACATCAGTGGGAGTACATGGAAAAGTTCTTGTGGTGTTAGTCTGACTTGTATCTATACTTTTACTCAAGTACCTCAATCTTATACTTTTGCCACCTCTGGAGAATATTTGAAAAGTAAGTATCTCTAAAGAACAAACGCAAGAAAATAAAAAAGGTTAGCGGCTGGAGCTTATAGGAGTCGACACGAGTGACACAATTGCTGTATTCTTCAAAAAATTTATTGAACAATTGTATTTAAATTCTCATCTTTGTCGGCGATACAGTACCATAGTTGATCATCTCATAGACGCACCTTTGATTATATACATACAGTGGAGACAAGAATTAAATAACAACGCTCAATAACATTCATATATATATATAAAAGCTGAGACCACCATCAACAATCTGCTCAGTAGACACATGTACGAACAGAATCTAATGTTTTTTATCTTTTATCAATACAACCCTCGTGACAGTGTATGTTGTTATTAACAGTGAAAGCCAGGTTGCCATAATAAATATATTGTAGTTCAGCACCCAGATTTGTGACGGGTGATGTAAAGTAGAGGCAACATTTATCCACGGCAGCATCCCAATTTAAAAATACCTTCTTCCTTATCGTTCCCAGTCTTCTCATTTTTATTGACTTGTTTGACTGTGGCATAGATCGACAAGGTGTTATTGGCCTAGTGATCGATTTTACAAGTCAGAACAAAAACATTTCTCCAGGACTATAAACCAGGACAAGGGGGCTTTGTTTCTCTCTCACACCTGGCATTCTGTTTGAAGGAGTCGGACTGCAGAGGGCAAAGTCGTGACGCCTCTGGTTGCAGGAAGGCGGGGCCAAAAACTGTAAAAACTATACAAAAACAGCTGACAAGACCTGGCCAGTAAGTTTTGCCAGTGGTTGAAACTGTACGAAAAAAGGGGCATAAATCGTGACTGATTTTAACGTCAAATAAATCTTAAAAATGTGTTTAACTGGAGAGAACCTGGAGCCTCATTCAAAGGTCATTAACTAAGAGGAAGGTATTTTTGCTGTATTCAGATGTAGCCCATGTTCAGAATTTAGATTCCCAATAGTCTCCTGTCATGGCTATGTCTATCACACGCCCCCCCCAAAAAAAAAAAAAAGTCTCTGGATTTGCTCATGAATCGGTCCTGTTTTGGCTAGAGGAGATCCAGATTTTGAGAATTAATGAAAGTGGGTGCAGTGCAAACCTGAAGCCAGCTGTATGGGTGCAGGGTGGCACATTCGGTTACACAAACATTCTGAAGAGACTATTGCAAGACTCCCTTCCAAAAAAAAATAATGAATCAAAAATGTAGTGTTTCGGACGGTAATGATTGTGATAAATGATGACGATCGATGAGAAAATCAAAAAACTGAAATGAGTATGTGTGGTGATTAACCCTCGAGAGATCTACAACAGGGTATTCACCGTAAGCATCTTCTAAAAATAGACGAATAAAACATGAAGGTTTTGATGGATCAGAGACGACAGAAAGGTCCACAAGAGTTTTACGTCCTCTTAAAAGGTTCCCCGTCCAGCTGCGGGAATTAAGAGCAATGGTGGAGTTCAGTCAGTGGACCTTATTGGATGACATCACAAGGGGTCCCCCCCCCCACACGGTCCGTACCAGTCTGAAACAGTGTGACTCTAGACAAGGCCCACCACAAAAGAGGCAAAGTAGTGCAGGGATGAGGCTGTAGTTCACACAGAGCTCCACATTATTTGGGTCAAGCAACTGTTCCGTTAGTCACCACTGGAGGGCACTATGTTACGAGGAGTGTCTGCAGAACAAGGTGGTCAGAGGACGGACCTTCACTGACGCAGGGTCCGAGGCTAAGGCTGATTAAGACGGAATCCAGTGTAGACAAAAGCAGCGTGATCACAGCAGCGCTTTGACGAGGTACAGCTTTTCCCCCTGTTCACTGGTGAAGATGGGAGCCTTCTTGTAATGCTCTACGAGTTCTTCCATGGAGTTGAACCTGCGCTGGCCGATGCAATACACTCCCTCAGAGTGCTGCACTTTGAAGTGCTTGTTCTTGCCAGCCGCCTTCAGAGAGATTGAGAAATCATTGGGCTGCAACAGAAAAAACAGGACAAAAAGATCAGAACAGCATGAGAGTCCACCAGCAGGGGGCAGTGTGGACCAGGCTGCCAGATGATGACATGTACGATGTCGATGCATCTGATCAGCAAATTTCATAGAACTTTTCACTTCCAAAATCACATAAATACAACGTTTATAAATTCATTGTTTAAGCTCATTTTTGTAAAACCCTAAATTACAACAGCGGTTATCTCTGAGGACTTTACAAAGTTGTCAGTGCTGTCAACACAGATCAGTGAATCAAACAGGAAATTCAATGATAAAAAAACACATAGCTGTTGGTTCACATGGGGTGGATTTTACTCCTCCACAGTTTATGGAGTTTCTCCTGTTGTGCGTATATAATGTTTTGTGTATATAATATAACATAATATATTATAATATATCATATTATAAGACTTGATCTTTAGAAGATCAAGTTTGTTTTCTACAACTGTGGATGCAGCAATTAAGAGGTGCTTGAAGACAAACTGCTCTTTGCAATTCTCCACATTTTACAAATACTTTTAAATACGATTAAGATAATTTACAGACAAGTGACACAGCTTAAGGGGTGAACGATGTTGGGAAATGTGTGTGTGTGCGTCCCTGACTCACCGATGATTCACTGTCCCGTATGAGGAAGTCTCCCTCCTCCCCCTTCTCGTTGAGGATGCACTCTGCCTGGTGCCTGGTGACACCTCCGTAGTACCAGTCGTGTCCAGCAAACTTCCCTGAGCGAGCGGGGGCTATGTGGCGGCTCGGGGAGCCAGAGGTGGAGCAGGGGACCGGGGGCCGCTCCTCCAGCACCATCACATAGTTCTTAGGCACCAGTCCCACCAGGCCCAGCGAGTTCTTACACCTCCACCACTCTGGGTCATTGTCAGGCTTCTCTACCACCTCCATCACCTCCCCCTTCTCAAAGTTCAGCTCCTCCTCAGTCACCGAGCTGAAGGGGTACAGTGTTTGCACCAGGTGCAGCACGCGGCCTGCTGCTCGTCCGTTGGTAAGTAGTGTCCCTGGAGAGCTGAGGTATCCCTGGGACAGGTCCCCCTCCAGCGAGTCCTCCGCTGCCCCCGACTCCTCCTGCACATAGTTGGAGGGGAACCAGCCAACGCGGCCGCCCTGGCTGCCCCGCCACCAGCCGTCACTGCACTTCTCCATCACCACCACACGAGAGCCTTTGAGCAGCGTGAGCTCGTCATCGCGTTCTGCGGTGTAGGCGAACTTGACCAGCGCCGGGACGTTGAGGTCATAGATGCGCTCCGCAGCGCTGCCTCCTCCTCCGCTGCCGTTTGAAGGGTACTCTGCATCGGAGCTTGGCGTGGGGGACGTGTCTCTGGCACTGGTCTTTCTTTTGGTTTTCCCCAAACCTGCACAACACAAACAATACACAGACACTTGTCAATGTCAACCTTTTTTGTATAGTGTATTTAGAACATCACCCAAAGAAACACACACTAAAGACAAAAAAAAAAGTACAAATAGCAGCAGAAAATGCACAAATACATGTAAAAAATAAATACGTGATAAAAAGTCATGAAACTTTGTTTTGTATTGATATGACTAGGATATATTTGTTTTTATTGATATATTACACAATTAAAAACATTGAGCTAAAAATTCATTCTTCACTCATAGTACATACTGTATACTGTATGTACTATACTGGACCGGTATTGTTCGCCTACAGGCCCAACATCGGAGAGGACGCTGTAATCTACTTGCTGCAGCGGACGCTCTCCCACCTGGAGCCCGCCGGGAGCGCTGTGAGGGTCATGTTTTTTGACTTAACACCGCCACTGCTGCGGGAGAAGATGGAGGACGCGGGAGTAGACAGTAACCTTACTGCAGTGAGGTGAGTCTGAGGTGGTAGTCTGCAGTACTGGGGCCCCTCTAGGGGCCGTCCCCTCACGGTTTCTCTTCACCATCTACACTTCAGACTTCACATACGACACACACAGTTGCCACGTGCAGAAGTTCACCAACGTGTGTCTGAGGGGAAGGAACTGGAAAACTGGTCGGTTATCATGAACTTTGTTGACTTGTGTGAGCGCAACCACTTCGCTTCAACACCAGTAAGACCAGTACCACCAGTAATCGACTTGAGGAGAAAACCACTTTCCCACACGCCGCTGAACATCCAGGGGGAGGACATTGAGCTGGTGGACAGTTTCAAGTACCTGGGTGTTCACATTAACAATAAACTGGACTGGTCCCATAACACCGTGTGATCACTGCTAGAGTCATTTTTATTGTACATAATATATCTTGCACAAAAGAGACTATACTTTTAACCTTTTCTAACATGTTTGCACACTTCCTATCTATTTGCACAACCTAAGTGATTCCATCAATGCCAAAGGTGACATGTACATTTCTCCATTGTGAGATCAATAAAGTTTCTTATATGTGAGATATTTCACACAACTTTTTGCAATCCGAGAATACAACGTTGACCCCCGTTAGTATTTCTGGACTAAAACCAATACAAACAGTCTAAAACAGTAACATGCTCCTTTGAATTGTATTAGTGCCACAACAACGTTACGCAAACCACAAACTAGTGTCGTTAATGTATTTCTGTGCACGGATCTAATCGCACGGATAAAAATGAGGACAATTGCAGAAGACGGTACCAGGCCACCACAAGTCAGATGAATATAAAGATGAAAGATTTATCACAAGTCCTGTCTCCATCTGTCAAAACCATTCACACAAATCACATTATTACAATTCAATTCTGCTGTTTAGAATCGTCCCCGTAACAAGCGATTAGTGTTAGAACGATCATTTCTTTGCCCGCGTCTTGAACCCACAGCGTGCGGCACGTGCACAGGGCTAATAAATGCAGCTGCGATTTCCATGTAGGTCTTTGTTGACAGCTAATCAGCCGCTCTGTGTGGAGGAGCCCGCTGAAATGCCATAGAAATGTCACCCAGCTCAACAGAACATTTACATTGTTTGGTACAATGGCAGGGTTCACGCCGAGTGCCATGAAACTTGTTGGCAGCATTGAGAGGCGGAAGTGTGAATTAGACAAGCCTCCCCTTGGCACCAGTTTCTCTCACACACAGCACATCACAGGACACTGCTGACAAAGGACGAACGAGACGGGAATAACAATATTGTGTCAGGGGCAGATCTAATGCAACAGGCTAAATATGACTGACTCTCGTGACGGAGGAAAAAAGCAGTTCCGATGGAGAAAGCGAATATCCCGAAGTGTCAGCGGAGAGAGGAGACTGACTGAATTTCCCCTTCAGCGCTTTTGATGCACCTTCAGCTCATTACCACTTCAAGGCGTCAGGCGCTGGTGAGAGCAGAGAAGGGTGCCTCTCCTCCCACACACGCAGCCCCCAGAGAAGCAGAGAGTGAGGGTCTTAGGAGGCAACGCTGGAGCTGGAGCTGATGAAAGCACCGGTGGCTGTTGAGGAACACTACACTTCAGCCCACAGATATACAGTATGGAGTATTATATAGAGCTGTCAGAGTAAGAAAGCAGGTGTGACGTCTCAGACGGAAAAAGCATCATTACAATTGTCTTACAGTAGTTTTTAGAAGCATACAGAATCGATGCTCATGCAAACTCCATACAGAAAGGCCCTGTTCTGACTGAGATTCGAACCCAGGACCTTCTTACTGAGAAGCGAGAGTATATCCACTCAGCCGCTAGGTAGACCTGCACCAGGCAGGGAAGACTCACTCTGCAATAGGCAAGCAGCTAGGTGTGAAGAAATCAACTGTGGGAGCAATTATTAGAAAATGGAAGTCATACAAGAAAAATCCCAGAACCACACAGGGGGACCAAGTGAATGACCTGCAGAGAGCTGGGACCAAAGTAACAAAGTCTACCATCAGTAACACACTACGCCGCCAGGGACTCAAATCCTGCGGTGCCAGACTTGTCCCCTGCTTAAGTCAGTGCATGTCCAGGCCTGTCTGAAGTTTGCAAGAGTGCATTTGGATGATCCAGGAGAGTATTGGGAGATCTTCATATGGTAAGATGAAACCAGAACAACATTTTGGTAAAATCTCAACTCGCTGTGTTTGGAGGAGAAAGACAGTGAAGCATGGGGGTGGAAACATTATGATTTGGGGCCGTTTTTCTGTAAAGAGACCAGGAGGACTGATCTGTGTCAAGGAAAAAAATGAATGAGGCCATGTATCATGAGATTTTGAATGAAAACCTCCTTCCATCAGCAAGGGCATTGAAGATGAGACGTGGCTGGGTCTTCAGCATGACAATGATCCCAAACACACGGCAACGAAGGAGTGGCTTTGTAAAAAGCATTTCACGGTTCTGGAGTGGCTTCGCCCGTCTCCACATCAACCTCATAGAAAATGTTGGGAGGGAGTTGAAAATCTGTGTTGCCCATCAACATCTCCAAAACGTCACTGGTTTAGAGAAGATTTGCATGGAGGAATGGGCCAAAATACCAGGAACAGTGTGTGAAAACCATGTGAAGAATTACAGAAAACGTTTGTTATATGCCCTTGGTTGGCAATGACTGAGCTCAGTATTGAGATGAACTTTTGTTATTGACCAAATACTTATTTTCCACCATAATTTGCAAATAAATTGTCATAAAAATGTAAAAAAAAGTGGGAGAACAATTGATGGCTGACTAAATACTTTTTTGCCCCACTGTAGCAGTTTGTACACAAGACAACTCAATAAAAGTACAATAAAATACTGCACTTGTGGGTCACTCTGTTTGGTGTCCTCTTATGAACGTTTTTTCCCCTATAGTCCTTGAGGTTTCCGATGGTGCTCTTGCTTGTGTCCATTTTGCTCCGTTTAATGTTGAAAGTGTTATGTCTTCTGTGGTGAATGCAAATGTATGTGGTGCAAAGCATCTGAACTCCTGACCAAAGACCAACTTCTATGAGAGACAATAAAGGAGTATCTTGTCTCAAAGTGCTGAAAAATACAAGATAAAAAGAGCAAGCAGCATGTTACCAGCTTTCTTTGGTGCATGCGAGGAACTTTGGACAGCTGGTGTTGTTGTAAATGTGCTATGCAAATAAAGCGGACATTGACATTGAACAATCAAGCCTGTGACAATCTGTAAATGTGTGGAGCTGCCGTCTGTGTCGATGCCCGGTTGTCGTTGAAATGAAATACACCAGTGCGTTCATGCTCTGATACGTTCCCGTTTATCAAATTGTTACGTTTTAACCAATTTCATCTGCACCTGGGCTGCCCCCCATCAAGGTTTTTCCTTTCTTTTTTTCCCTACTGTTTTTTTTTCTCTTTTCTAAGAGTCGTTCCTTGCCGATGCAGAAAGGTCTAAGGACCAGGATGGAAGGACCGGGACATTTAGGAACATTTGATTAACATTTATGGACATTAGCCATCCGCCCCATGGACCAAAAGGGGCTGTTATTATGGCATTTACTGTGTTCAAACTAACTTTGTTGTTTGTCCACCGAGACAACTGCTGTTGTGATTCAGGGCTCTAAAAAATTAAATTGAAATGTCGTAATGCTTGAGGTATTTAATAGAATTTTTCCCATTGCCCTTGTGCTATCCTCGGGTCAGATTGACCCACCACAGTGATAAAAAAAATACGGAGCCGAAATATGATAATTTTTCCTAACTTTACCAGCACTGGGTTACGTAGACCCATTTAGAGTATTTTTCTTCTACTTTTAATCACCGTTTTTGGGTAATTTTGACTCAGACCACAAGGGTTAAACCTGCTGTATATGGCTATTACAGGCACATTAACAGTAATGATGATTCATGTGTACTGTCCCTATTCAAATACACCAAAATGGGTTTTTTTCTTTTTACTAGTCACATTAGTAATAGGTGTCAGGCCCCGTCATGTCTTCAAACTCTTATTATTGGGATGAAAAAATATATATGTTTGCAGCAGTTAATAAGTTCAATAAAGCCTTTTCTTTGCAGCTTTGATCCTGAACTCATTTCTAGGTTGAGTTGGTTCTTCTTCATATTTAAGCGAACACAAATCTAAAATTGAATACAAACCAAAGACAAACCGCTTAGACATCAAGCATTTTCAAGAGATAATGAAGTTGTACGAGAAAACCGTATGTCACAAACATTAAAACCGGAATTATATAAACAAACGGCGCTCATGTCAGATACTAAATGGGGATGAAGCATTAACGACGAGCGATTCCAAGCCCAGCCAAGGCCCATCACTAGACTTTTCCCGCTGATTAGATTTACCGAGAGCTTTTAACATAGACAGAGCTTGGGCTGGACGCACACTGCCTGAGAGTGAAATGGAACGAGGCCATAATGTTGCAGTCAATATGTAATATAGATGGGCCCAGGCGGAGAAACCATTATGCCAGCACCATTACGAGGCTCATTCTCCACTAATCAATCTCCCCGCGTCAAAGACGACGGAAACACGTGGGACAGAGAGTTATAATTGCCGTGTCACTGGGTCGGCTGTTTGTTTTGTATTACTTTATCATTTTTTACAAGTGTTTTGTGTGTACACTGGTTTAAAATACAAATCGGTTGTAATTAAAATGTATACGTTTTCATAAAAAAAAATTAAAATGTGTATAGCACCTCTATAAGTAACAAAGTATTTCACAAAAACCCAGACAACAGATTAAGATAAGACAACACATGTAATAATGTATAAAACAATGACAAACAAGTAAAATGTTAAAATGGCGCCGTGGCAAGAGCATTCAAGTGCCCTCAGAATTGGGAACTTTATCATCCATGAGAGGGGCAGAAACAGATAAGAGGCAGAGGAGAATCAAAAAAAATCGCCATGTTCAAAAACATTCCATAGCAGTCGTTTCGGAGTTAGGGCAGTTGCCAAAAAACAATTTAATAATATTGAGGTATCGCGTGCTAACTAAAAATGAGGCCGCTAAGTCTGAAGTCTGAATATAGCAATATTATCCATCATTAATCACAAAAATAAAAAAATCTGGGCCAAATTATTGTCAAGAAAAATGTGTTGTGATAGACCTAGATATTTAGCACAATATTTGTACAATACTCAATCGTTTGCCGTATACAAAAATCCACAGCTCTCCAACAGCAGCAGCAGCATCAGGGCCTACAGCTGGAAAAGTCCAAGTCCGGGTCCAGGCCTGTCAGTATCCACCATGGCTGTGTTCGCACTAGAGGCAATAGAGGTCAGATCACATTTGCTCATCGCAGAGTGAAGAGAGCAGGCTGTGAAAGAGGAGCCTTTTCACATCGCAGGCCACTTTCCGTTTTCTTGCACATTTCATTGCTGCAGACGTAAGAGCAGACGAAACCACTAATAACGTGGAGGTGAACAAGTCTGCATGAAATGACACGTGTTGTCACGGTGCAGGCAAATCCACAGCTCGAACTGGGACTTTAAACAAAAAGAAATGTTTGAGTCAAAAGTTGCCATGATCTCATTTCACTGTATTAGTGAACTGTTTACAATTTAAAAAGCGGTAGATTGACACATACGCCACCACTTCATGTTGATGTGTAAGGTTAGAATTATAGGTCAAAAAGATTTTCAAAATTTCCAACGTTTGTTGTCCCATGGCCAATTTCAATGATTTTCAAGGCTGATTTGTTATAATTTTTTTGGTTTTGATTCACATTGAAGAAGAGGAAAATGTGAACACAAATAAATCCAGTATTTTATTTGTGGAAGTTAAGTCTATAACATTTTGTGTCAAGGATTTTTTATTTATTATTACTTATATTGACTATGGCTTTTTGTTTGCAACGGGAAAATGAGGTGAAAATGTTGAAACTGAGCTGAACCAAAAGGTTAAGAAGGCCAGTTAGACCCGCCCACGGCACGCTCACACTCACAGCCTCCTGATTGGACAGAATTCATTAAAATCTTACTAGTAATAGTTATGGCAAGAGGAGGGAAAATCTTACATTTATAAGTCTTTGAAAAACATTTATAATATATAAGTAAATAAGGGTTACAAGGTATAATTTATGCCTAATTTTAACAATTAAATAAACAACAACCAGCCCGTTCATCTTTAATATAATCTGAAATGCGTCAACAAATTAGCCAATAAGCATGTTCTCACGACTTTGTTAAATATGATCCGTCTGCAGCTTTTTGTGAGTAATGTTGAACCAGAAATGACTAAATGGCACTTAGTTGTTATAGTTGAGGCGTAGACAGGACAGCTGCGACAGGAAATGAGAGGCATTCAACAACAGACAGAGCCCTAAACCACCTCCTCTGGTTAGAACAGCATCAGCCTTTTACGGACCCCATCAGTTCGTCCCTGAGTCGTACGTCCAGAGCTCTTTAGGGGCTACGGTTTACGACTGCAGGGAGCAGGAAGTGGGCGGATTTTTCCACTTTCTCTTATACACTTTGGGGACAGCGACAGCTCGTGACAGAGAGGCCCCTGACCCCCATGTTGAGACCATAGACTACTAACCCGCCCTCTCAATGAAGCCAAATAAGGAAGTGCTCACGGACAAGTTTTGCTCCATCTCCCTCTGGCTCCTTTTGACTTAATGCATGGAAAAGTAATCTCTCTAGCTCAGTAACCTTTTGTGACACACTTTTATTTTGATATTGCCTTTGAATCCAGATACAAGCCATTACGACAGACCAATCAGATGCCTTCATTAGCCGAGGAAACTCCAGCTTACCTTAGCAACCATACTAGCAACACGTTAATCAGCATATGCCCCTTTTACGCCGCAAAGCTAACCCCATCGTAACAAATACCCTTTAAAAGAAATTGGCTCCAGCTAGCCTATGTTCAAATTAGCTTCTTCTGCATTCTGCTAACACGATAGCCCGCTGCTATAGATGGATAGAATAATAATATACAGTCTATGGTTAAGACACTACTTACCAAACGTGTCCTTGATGTTCTTGACCAGCGAGTTGTTCTTCAGGCTGTTCTTGCGCTCCACGTAGTTGGAGGGGACGTATCCAGTTTGGTTGGACGCATTACGAACTCTCCACCAGGTCTTTGAGTCGTCGAGGAGGTGAAGGCGCTCGCTTTTCCGAATGTCAAGCTCCTGGTCCTGCTGGGCGATGTAGTCCCACTTGGCTACAACTATTACCTCCTCTGTCATCTTTCATGGAGTCCCCCTGTGGAGAAAGCAAAGAACGTAAATATCAACAGACGTAGTCACACCCATCTCCGCCGTTCAAACTAATGTGCTACAACTTTCGGCTTCTATGGGATATTTTCAAATTACACAATATGGCAAAAGAGTTTGAGGTGGAGACCTGAAGACAAATCCACAAAGTAATTTTAGCCACAAAATGTTTACACAAGGGGGTGTCGTGGTTCTCCAAATCCTCGATTCATTTTGGTTTTCGATTTTAAGGTCACGAATAAGGATAGAGTAGAGGATGGCATTTTCCCAGGTGTCAAAACAAAATCTTTGTGACTCCGGCGAATGTGTCCTGCCATGTTCGTAGTGTTTCCTGTGGCTGGGTATGGTACATGGCAAATACATAGCATATCTTAGCTAGACAATCCTCCCATCCATTTTGATGATGAAGACCATGACATATTTTTTTAAATCAAAATTGATCAAAATAAAAAAAACAAACGAAATCGTTACACCCCTAGTTAACACACTGGTGCTTAATAGAGAATCCAAATTATGTTCAAATACATGCTGACGGTATAATAAATAATATGGTTTTGGGCTGGGTGATGGAGAAAAAAAAAATCTCCATAACATTTTCTATATATACACGATATATATCTTGATATTTTAACAGGATAAATAACCCCTCAAAAACTGCTGGAAAAACAAATTTGCCAATTTCCAACGTTTATTTTTTTTGAACCTCAAATAATGAAGGAGAATTCTACTCCTACGTCCGTCAAAACGAAACCACGCAAAGCTCTAGTTTCAGTTTTCATTTTCGCTGCTGCCGTTAAAGCAGAATGATGTTGGGTCATTCTTTCCCATCTTTGCCGTGGCCTGAGGAGGATGTTGAGGAAGTGGTTCTACTGCTGAGCACAGGGACAGGACACCGGCTTGTGCCCAGAGTCAGAACTAAGCATGGGGAGGCTGCATTTTAGATTCATGCAGCTAGAACAATCTTCCTGAAAGTGTGAGATCAATCTACTGAACATTTTTAAATCCAGGTTAAAAACAGTTCTGTTCAGATGTGCATACAACCGAGGGATTTTTTTGTGTACTGTGATTATTCATGATTTTAATGCTATGTTGTTTTGTTCAGCAATTAAGAGTTGCCTTGTGTATGAATTAGGCTATGCAAGTTTATTTGTATAGCATAATTCCACTGCCCACTACTGGCCAGGCGCTAGAACTACATTGTCCTGTAAGCGCTGTGCATTTTTATTAAGAGCCTGGTCATATTTGCTAGAGACTATTTTTTTATGTTGCATGAAAAATATAACTCTGCAATTTACAGTTTGAGTGAATGTTGTGACCTGACAATAATTGATTTACCCAAACATCAGCTCAAGAACGTGGAAAAACTGGTGACTATAAGTGTCTACATTATCACCCCTAATTAGACTCTAGGGACAGATTATATTGTGCAAAAGAGTGACTAAAATCAAAGAATATTGGTTACTACAGTAAATACCCGACCGGTATCCGCCTTGCAACGTTCAACTTTCCCACATTCGTTCACGTCTTTGGGATTTCTTTGGTCAGATGTTCAATTACAACTTAATCCTCTTCTATCCAGTATGTATCATGTCAGAGATTATCCCTGTAGGCGGCACACGCCTCAGTCCGCAGTAAACAGCGTAACTCAGCTAAACACAAGTGTGTGGTTCATGGGATCTAAACTAATCTTTTCAAGGCAGTGGATTAGAGGAAATTTAATATCGCTTTAAATTTAGGATTTACCTTGTTAAAACTGTGCGAGCTCAACAACAGCTGTGAGTAAGAATACGTCTTCTACACAAGTAAAGATGGAGACAGGAGATAATTTAACATCTTGATCATTTATATTCCATTTGGTTAAAACGGATCATTTTCTTGCAATGGAGAAACTAAGGAGAGCAGACATTTATCCATTTGCTTAATAACTATAAAAGACTTGTGGTTTTTATCAGAAAAATAACTTCTGTAAAGTTTTAAGGAGAGACCACTGTTGTCTGCATTCATTTATTATTTTAAGAAAAACGTGACAGGAATGATCTGATTGTCAAGGCCCAGCCGCAGGGGTCCGTTTTGGGGAGCACAGGATTCCATCGCTGTGGTTTGTGGATCACGTCCTGTTGGCTGCAGACCATCCCAGAGCAGAGTGAGCATCTGGGATGAAAATCAGCCCAGATCTGAGGACATGGTCCTCGGCCGGAGCGAGAACTGCATGATTCCAACACGCAAAATCAATATTTTCCTTCATTTTGCATTCCCCCGCACACACAGGGCCTCTGTTTCGATTTGGAGACAGTGGTCGATTACATGCACTATTTCACAAAGCCTTAGGTGAGCTGGTCCCATAACACTTCAACAATATTCTCCAACTTGAAAACACACAATAAAAAAATCTATAAATGATTATGGGGAAGTGGGTATGAGGGATTTGGGGATTTTGAGTCGATAGAAACTTCAAGAAACCACTGCTGAGAATCTGGGAGGTATGAAAACCATCTGAGAAATCCAGTTTATATTTAGCACAGGGCCAAGAGTACAGCTGGAAATGAGATCACAGGAACAAATAAAAGGAAGTAGCAACAGGACAACTGAAACTGGGCTGTGAGAAGAGAAGGAAAGGATCTCGCTTTTGTGGCACGAAGGGTCTGAACCAAAGATGAGTTTATGGGACCACATTCAAACATGGCTATGTTGTAATGTAAACTGTACCCGACATGTTCTACACATTGTTCCACAAAAAGTCAACAGTAAATCATAGTAGAAAAATTGGGCCAGTGGGTTGTCCAGGACCCTTTAAAAAGAGGTTCTTAATCTCAATGGGGCTTTCCTGGTTCAATAATATAAAAAAATATTTAGCAATAACAACAAGACCGTAATCCGAGTAGGGTTGGGCGATACAACAACAACGATATATATGGCAACAGACATCTGATCAATATGTAAAGAAAATGGGGTCGATAGAATGTTTGATCATTTTAATTAACTCCTTATAAAAAAGAAAAGAAAGAAAAAGCAGAGCCAGAAGCACATTCTGAGAAATGCAACAGAAATGCAAAAAAACTGCAACAACGGCTGGCTAAAGAGGAGGAATGAATGCGGCATATGGATCCATTAAAACATGCAGCAGTTTGAGAGGAAATTTAAATTGTAGATAAAATAATAAAAGTATTTTAGGATTTTTAAAGTCTGACACGAGTCGGAACGATGCGGTCTGCAAACTCTGCAAGGATCATTGTCCCAACCAAGTCTGGGAACACCACAAACTCTATAGGTTTAAACAAAAAAACAAAAATTATCAATAGACTGATATGAAACACTTATATTGTGATATAATTTACAGCCATATCGCCCAGCCCTAAATTTGAGCCATTTCACAAACATGGAAAAGCCATAATTTGGAGACACCTGCTGCAGACCCCTCGATAAGAAGGCCACGAGCTGATCATTGACGTCCTGAAGAATTTAAGTAAAACAAGATTCTCTTCCATCCAGAGCACACACACACAATGTTTTAATGTATATCTACAAATCCAAAACAAATTAAATAACTCTCGATGATCAAGATTAAGATCAAACAACACTGATGAATGTTTGAGCTGTCCTTGTTCTTCAGAGCACAGTGTATACTATAGCCAACAGCTGCATTAAGAGCCATAGTTTTTCTTGGACATGTGTCTCGGCTTGCCGTCACTAAAGCTGTCAAACTGGATTTCCTCACCATCAGACAAGGACAGGACATGCATGGGATGAGGAACTGAACTTTCGCAAAGCAGTAGATTTTGAGTCTGAACATAAATCATCAATACGTCATGAGCCTCCCCCCACAAGCCCAAGTTGTGCAATATCCTAGAATCCAATAAAGTTTAGTTGATGTCAAAACTTTTTCAAAAACAAGGGAAAACTGTAGACGTAGAAGTAAATGTCAGAACGGTGAGCTCAGCAGCAGGTATGCGAGCTTCCCCTTCTGCACCAGCGCAGCCTGCTCTTATTGAATCCAAGCCTCCAGAGGAACATCACTGATGGATGGTGAACTACAGCCAGACTTATTGAAAAACACAGTTCAGTTTCCAGTCACTCTTTCACAGCTACGCTTCAGTCAGGGCTGCGTGATGTTGGAAAGAATAATATCCCCATTTTATTAAAAACCGAGATTTACTTTTTTTTTTTTTTAAAGACTTCCCTCTGATATTAAAGAATCAGTTAGGCAGATACCCTGATCAGGCGTTTCACTTGATTTAACACAACTATGTATTCTCTCATATGAACGCAGAATGTCACTTTTAAGGAGTTCATTGAAAGTTGAAAGTGAAAAAGCTTTGCTGTGAATTGAGGTTATTTTTATGCTCAAGTCTGGCAGATATCAGAAGCCCGAGTATCGGAAATGCAAACAAAAAAACTCTTTGAAAAAACTCTGACGTTCACAGTCTGACAAACAGGAGTTAAAAAAAAATAATAATTGAATAAAGAGAAAATGTATGACTCGAATGACAATTTTCATTAAACTATATTGTAAGGAAACCAAACAGAAGCTTAATAGTGAGACTATAATACCTGGTTACCACACATGCGAACACACACACACACACACACACACACACACACACACACACAAAATGGATTCACCAATTGAGTGGGAGGATCAAATACTACTGCACCATCAGCAGCAGAGGTTTGCCCTTATGCAGTTATAGTGTCTTCATCTAAATTGGCTGAGCCTCATAATAGCTCAAGTGCTTCATCTTGTGTCATCCATCGTACCAATTTCTCCGTCTCCTTGACAACCCTGCTCATTAAGCCAGGTGATGAAAACGCCACTCTAAATCAAGTCTATCCCTGTGTGGCCGTTCATGTAGAGCACCAGCCTGCCTCGCCCGCAGACACCAGCAAACTAACAACGTCCTGGAGGAGTGCTTACAGAGCCCAGGAGCAACTAGAAACTACAAGAAAACTTTTGTCCTCTTAAAATGATTCATGCGGTATAAGTAGTCTGCTTTGTGGTTGAAAAGATGGTGCAGTACAAAAGGCCCCTACTGATTTGAGGATAGAAGAAACACCACAAACATAAGCAGTTACTTATTTTACACGATTAAAAAGTGATGGTTTTAGATAATCAATATTATGAGGACTGGATCAGAATTTAGGAGTCCTCGTTTTACCCAAGGCCTTCTTCACAAAGCCAAAACTCACCCGAATAAGTTAACTGATGAAACCCAGAGGAAAACTCAGGTCACTTATGATTTAGCCAAGGGAGAAATCAACTGCAAACTGAACTGGATGCTTAATATTAGATAATAGGTCTGTGCTCAGAGTCAAGCTGTCTCTATGATCGTGCAAACAAATAAACAAAAGGATGTGTGGGAGAGTGGCCTTTAAAAGAAGCAGCCTGGGAGCTGCTGGCCCTCTGACCCTCCACTGCTCTGCTGGAGAGGAGGGGAGAGGGGGAGAGGGGGGAGAGGATGAGCGGAGGACTGCTGAGCTGGGCTGCCCCAACACTTCACAAGTCCCTTCACTGAAGCCTAAGCTCCCGGCCTCTTTCAGCAGCACACAAAGGGGAAGAGAAAGTAAAAGAGGATTATAAAAACGGGGGAAAACGCCTGGCATTGCTTTCTGTGTTTGGCATTCAGGTCAAAAGCAGTATTCAGCCAAAGTGAGGGCCTTCCCCCCCTCTCCTCCTCTTCTCTCCAATACAACAGTTTGCTGTAGCTGCTCCTCTCAGAATGGACTGCCAAACTTCTCTCTGCCAGCGAGTGTCTTTGGATCCAGACAGACAACCACTAAACAAGTTCATTATAGTGAGCACCAAACAGGATCTACACGCAGACAGTAGAGAGTTCTGTGTGTATATGACAAATGTCCCGTTCAAATGTTCTGGTGCATTGAAATAGCTGTGCTCAAACCATTTTATCATTCATTTCTTCAATGCTTTACATTTAAAATCAAGTTATTCAATCAGAGTCCAACCACTGTCCCACAGAGCCAGTGCCATCTCCCGCGAGCACTTGGTGAAACGCTTACCCCTCCTCTGAGCGAGTGGAGGTGAAATTGTTAAAAGTGTTTCCATGACAACAGTCACTGGGTGGGCTGGTGAACACAGATGGAAGAATGTGACTTTATCTGCCCCCCATCTTTTGAGTCGCAATATTACTCTCCAAATCATTAACTGGTATTGTCAAAAAATAAACTCATGAATTTTGAAATGATTCACGAAAAGACGTTGACAAAAAGAGAAGCATCGGGGCTAATGTGAGATTTCATAACACTTTTAATAAAGAAGCTATGAAATGTCTTAATCATGAAGCACAAAAAGCGTTAATCGTCAGACACAGCAATGGACGGATCCAGCACGTTCAGATCAGCCAACATTTTGGGGCCAACTGCATTATTTAAAGAGGCCGTTTTTACTATAGTGGTCTGATAAAGCATGAGACACGAAGCTGAGCCTGGATTACAGATGGAATCCACCTGCTGGGTTTAGCTGGAAACAGTACAAACTTACTTTTTTTTTGGATCCGACTTCAAAAGTGGGGTGCCATTTTTTGGAATTGGGATTTTAGAGTGCAAGAAATGGTATCTATAAGAATGAAATTGTAAGTAAGTAAGTAAGTTTTTATTTATATACCGCCTTTTCACTGCAGATCTGAGTCTCAAAGCGGTTTACAATTGTTAATTTTTGGGCATTTGTCTCTCACTCCACACAGATGGGAGGGGCCAGTACAGGAGGCACATGCTAGAACTATTGGACATGTTTTTAGTGGTAGGGGAAACCGGAGTACCCGGAGGAAACCTACGCAGACACGGGGAGAACATGCAAACTCCACTCAGAAAGGCCCTGGTCCGACCGGGATTCGAACCCTGGACCTTCTTGCTGAGAGGCGAGAGTGCTATCCACTCAGCCACCGTACCGCCCCGTAATTGTAAACAAATAGGACATGTCCATTGTAATTTTCAATCAAGAATAACTCCACTTTAAACTTTTGTTCAGAAATGGGAAAAAACCCGTTACCTGGGGACATACAGGAGATGTAGCTATAATTATGAAATGAAAATATTACATTGGCTTCTTTAAAGGCACACCGTGTAACTCTTGGCCACTAGGGGCGCTAGACCTGCAACTTTCACGTTTAGCGCCCCTAGTGGCCACAAGCAACTCAGCACTGTCGCAAAAGTCAACAAACAGTCAGCCGGTGTCTTTTGAGTGTGTATTCAGACAGCATGCACTGGTGTGTGTGTTCAAACTGTAGAGACATGCCTACAGATATTGAGAGACTCTGCTGTGGTCAGCCTCCAGACCGCTGCATTAGTAATCTACCACACATGGACTTCTATATCCTGGATGAGGGAGTTCTGCGTCTAGCTCGTGCTGCGTGGAATGACATCTTTGCAGTCGATGACATCCAGGAACCAGGTGAAGAGCAGCGCTCATACAGACATGCAGCTTACAGCACGATCCCTTTCGCGTTTCCTCTTTTTAGCCTCCTCCGAAGGTTTAAAATTTTTCCTTGCCTCAGCCATGACCAGGAGTCGAGCAGGTGAAAAATGAGTAGCAAAAGCCTTAGCTCCATGAGTATATCAGCGCCTGTAGCTGTAAAGCAAGTCTTTCTTCCAAGTCACGTGACCTGGTGGCAGACGGTCCGTCTGCTCGAAACTTACATGGGCGGTATTTCGAGAGGGCAGCCCCGCTCGGAGCATTGCAAGTGTCAAGCGCTGTATATTGGCCCAAGTATTCATATAAAATAACTCATATGTGTCAACTCTTTAGGTCACAAAGTCCGCGGTGTGCCTTTAACAAACCATCAATCCCGAAAATCTTTATTTTGCATGAGAAAAATGATTAGGTTCATAATCAGACAGCACGTCATGCATTTATGGTTTTCTTTCTTTTTGAGGCAAGTTTGTTTATATAATTGTGATGCAAATATATTGTCATGTGTATATCTACGCGTTCACCTGACCAGGGACGACAGATTGTGTAACTAATGGTTTTGTGCATTGTCCCCTTTCTATAAACGATAAACTTATCATTGTAGTGTCTGGACATCATAGACCAGAGACTGATCCAACACAGTATTTTCTATGATATGCCGTCTATAAATGTGCCAATAAGTAACATTTATTTCCTAAGTAACAGGCAATAAATGAGCCTAGACAGATGTTGGATGAAACATTTTGTGGTTTCCAGGTTCATAGCTACAATATAAACAATCGCAATCTGTTTAAAGTGGTTCTCACCCCCGCTCCACGGAGCTTACGTCACTCACATTTCCTGTTCAAATCTTCCTCTAAATGGGCGTAGGCTGGAGGACTAAAGGGGGCGTGAACGAGACTGGGCCGTTTACATTGCTCTGGGCGGGGGGCTGCTGACGTCAGGTCTTGCTTCAGACGTCAGGTCTTGCTGCCGCGCCAGTGTTGGCGCCAGATTCAAAATTCAAACGTAGTAATACAGGTCGCCAGCAGATGGCGCCTCACAGATGGTTTTAGGCAGAAAGTTTAACTTTCAACTAATTTGCACCAAAGTGACAAGATTATGACCAGGATATGTAGACAACACTATTGGACACTCATTTATACCGTTTATCAGCAAAAAAAAAGTGGATTTGAGGGTGAGTTGTCCTTTAAAGGCGGAATAACGAGCTTTACTGATACTACTCTCCCGGTTTCCGACATCAACACTCCTCAGAATGACACATGAAAGAAGCTTAACAAGTGGCATTACAACACAGCCACAAGTCATTTCACAACATCCTCCCCCGCCTGTTTGTGCTAAACATGAGTATATTTTTTACCACAAAGTCTGTGTGAGAGCGTTTTATGTCCCCCAGCTCCCAAACAGAAGGCAAACACAAGTAAAGCTCTTTGATGTCTTATTGTTAAAACGTCCACAGAACCCGAGGTGAGGTTCTCTGAGAAACGGTTCACGTACAGGTCGAACAACAAAAATATCCCCAAGCAAGAATTTCAAATTAGGACAACAGTGTACATTTTTATTTTGGTTTAATCCCCATTTCTCTTTGAAGTTGCAGCTTAACAGACAAACTATGAATTATTGGAAAGTGTTTTAATACTTTTTTTATTGCCCGTCTTCCGTTTCCTCCCAGATTTTGCAGAGTTGACATTTTTTGAAGGAGGCTGCCAAAAGAAGTTGATAGAAAACTTGATAAATTTCACTTGCAGCTATTCTCTATACTCAGTCTGTCACGGGGAGGTTTGCAAACATGAACGCATCAGCATGGAAACTTTGATTTGGTCTAGGAGGCGTGTGCGCGGACACACACGCACACACACACACACAGGCCTGGAGCGCCGTCGGGTCCAGTCCATTACTGATGCACAAATGTAGCGCAGGTTCTATGGGAGCTGGAATTAGAACAAGGACAAACCAAACTCAACACGGACAGATGTTTTTCACAGTCAGGACCAAAAACACTCCAGAAACATCTCTGTTAGTTCATACTACAATGTGATTTTTAACCTCATAACGCCTCAATTGGCTTGTGCACAAAAGTTAGGCATACACAAATATCTTTGCATAATTGAAAATACATTGTACACATTACATGCTTGTAAAATGCGTCATTTCAAAGCTAAGGCCTTCTAGTTTATGTAGATATACACTAGAATTAGGTCATTCCTTTTTCCCTTTTTAGCCTTGCCTAAAATTAATGTATTAAAACCCTAACAAAGATGAAGCCCTTTTACACAAACTAGTGCCTTCACTTTGTGCCAATATGTGCAAACTGTATGATTTCGTTACAGTTTTTCAAAGTGTATATTTTTATTATAGTGTAATTAGATGCTGTGTAAAACCTGCTTCTTTCCTTGTGTGTTTTGCTGATGATATACAGCTTCAGGGGTTTGAAGACCAAAATAAATGCTTTGACAAACTGAAAAAAAAAAACAAAGGGTGTTAAGAGATAAACCAAATAATTAACTATGTAGAAAATTGAGGCTTATTTTAGGGATGTAATTAATTATCATTTTGACAATCATTTAGTTAATCAGATCCCGAAATGTCAAGGTGATTATGGGGTTTTATACATTTGACCAAAACAGTGATTTCAGTGGAGAACAGGTTCATAGAGATGTTACTTGATGAGAAGGAGTTTCTTTCCTGAAGCCATAAGACGACTAAACCGAGCCCAACTATGTCTCCGTTTCTATGTTATGTGTTCTGAATACTGTCCTGGACATCTGCTGGAGGTACATAAGAAGTTCACTGCATGTAATGTGTCTGACAAACAATATTAAACTGGACTTTTTCACATTGGATTGTTTGATAGTTTTTTATTTCATTCTGCAGTCATTATAGAAGTATCAGATTCATAAAATCTCTTCTCGTTCAAGTAGGGTTGGGCGATATTTTTTTTGTACCGGTATACCGGTATAAGTAAATTAAATGATAAGAAAATGCCTTATACCGGTGAAAACGATCATTTAACACTGAAAACAGCGAGCGGAAGACACGTTTGTGTGCGGCGCACTTTGATGATGCATCTGCGCGGCACGTGTAGCAGAGCGGCGTGCAGGGACAACAACAACAGAGCAGAGAGCAAAGATGGCTGAGGGCGGCGGTGAAGACCATGGTGAAGACATGCAGATTGTAGAAGACATTGTGCCAAAACGCGGAGCTACCTCAAACATATGGGAGTAGTTTGGGAACTAGATAAAAAGAAGCAATTGTGTGTAACTATCGACAGTGGATCTAATGTTGTGAAAGCAGCTGCCCTAAACAACTGGACTCGAGTGGCTTGCTTCGGACTCTCTCTCTCATAGTGCCATTGGTAAGCTTTATTTACTGTTTACTGTCATGTTATTTTACTTCAATGCATTTGTCTACATTGCAATATAATTACAAATAAGTTATAATTACATAATTATAGAAACGCAAAAGGATACAAAAAATATATACAGTATTTGATCATTTTGACTATATTGGGATTAGGAAACATAAGCCAAAGTGATCAAATAATTATTTGATAATGCTACACTTTTTATATTACAAAGGACAAACTTTTATATATTTTACAAATTACAAATGTTCACCTTTATTACATGTTGCCTGCAATTTTCAGTATGTACAAAACAGAATTCTCTACAATTCAGTTTTGTTAATATGTTTTATATACAATAGCTGTATTACACATTTTGCTGCCAATAAATCAGTAAATGCACTTTGAGGCAAGTGTGTTTAAAATTATCAGTGCTAAGTTTTTATAGCTTTTATATGAGGCTTTGTTAAAATTATATCGTCATATCGTGATACATACCAACAAAAATCGTGATACATGCTGAGGCCCATATCGCCCAACCCTACGTTCAAGTCTCCGTAAGGTTAAAAAAACTTTTAATCATAAATAACTTGACAACCATTTCAATAATGGTTGTGGTTAAAATCGATATACGGTCTGTCACATTGTAAGTTGATATTACACGTAAAACTTTAAAATTATATTCTTATTTGAACATTTTATACATAACAAATGCATCTGAAAACAGTGGATTGAATTTAGTTTTTTTTTACATAACCCCAAAAAACTTGGTGTCAATACAAAATTAAAGTCCTGTTTTATCTGAATATGCGTTTGAGCTGGAGACACCCTCCACTATACCCCCCTCACCTGTCTATAACTTGATAGTACGACACACATATTATACATACTACACACTAGGCTTGTGACGATATATCGATATATCGCGATACTTTCTCCCGCGATTCGATTATCGATATGCATTTGCCAAGTATCAATATAGATGTTGAAAAAAAATAAAGAAAATGAAAAATAATATTTTTTATTTTATTTTTATTTTTAAATTGGTGTCAATACTTAATATATGGATACATTAAGCATCTACATTCCATTTATCATGATAAAGTGTATTTTTTCTTTTATTTATGCCATAAATTGGCATATTGTATATTTCTGACCAATATATCGATTATCGTCATATCATGATAAAAATCGTTATCGTGATAAAATAGTTATCGTGATAATATCGTTTTCGTGAGCTTTGTATCATGTATTGTATCGTATCGTGAGGTACCCACCCCTACTACACACTAAAGACACAAACAAGAGATGCTCCATGCTTTACATTACCCAAATCAAGAAGGACGGCCGGAGGCAGCACACGGCAGGCAGAGCGCACCACTTAATGAGGAAACCGGGGGAACTACTACAGTCCTGATTTAATAAAAGATCTGCATCTTCAGGGTAAAAAACGCACACTAAGACATGTTAGAAGTACTACAGAAAGCCCTAGAGCCATCACTATGAAAATAATTGCAACACTATTGGACAAAGCAGCAAAACGCCAATGGCAATAATTATGCTCACAAGTAATAAAATCCTTGCTCCCATTATCAAAAACGGAATTATTCATTTTTAACCTGTTTGTAACAGTTAGTGCCATATTAATAACTACACATTTACGGCTTCTCAGAAAATACAAAGAAAAACTGTGATAAGTGTTAATCATTTACAACATGTATTTTTTGCAAATCTGCTTTTTACAACCTCAGTTTTGAATCAGTTAATCATTTCCCATGAGAGAACATTGAAAATTCTTTGTTGAAATATGGTATACTTTAGTTTTTTTAATCTTCACATTGTGGATGGAAACTATTGAATAATAACAATAAAAACTTTGAGTCAAGTGTGTAGATCAGGGGTGCCCAAAGTGGGCCCCGCGGGCCAAAGTTGGCCCGCCGGACCATTTCAGTTGGCCCGCCTAACATTGCCCACCTCCTCTGTAAGTTTCTAACTGCGTCCCTTAGCCTCGCTGAACAAACAGTGACATGTCTGAGATCGCGCGGTGCACAGATGTTGGTGCAGTTCTACACGGCATCATCGAGTCCATTCCTCACCTCCTCCATCAGTGTGGTGCGCTGTAGCCCACAGTCAGGGATCAAAACAGGACTACAGCGCATTATGCAACTCTGCAGAGGAAGTGATCACAGCCGTCCCCTCTCACCTGCAACATGGACTATTCCAACACTTCCCCTCAGGCAGGAGACTGCGGTCCATCAGGACTAGAACCTCCCGCCACTAGAATCAGTTCTTCCCCTATGCTGGTGGACTCTTGGAACACTTCTTAACCATGTCCCCCCGCCCTTTTTATAAAAGTACTTTTACTGCCCCATCATAGTCACTTTACTTCACTGTACTTGCTGTCACCTTCATTGTGGTGCAACCATGTGCACTTGTATATTGTGAATAGTAACTGGAAACTCTATTTTAAAATTAAATTTATTCCTTAGAAGTGTTTTTTAATCTTTATTTTTTATTATCTCTTTCTGGGACTGTTGCACTGAGCACAAAGCAATTTCCAGTCTGTAAACCCTGTTACTTACGTGGGAATAAAAAGGATTCTGATGATAATAAAAGAATAAAATATAGTTGTATGTATTACCTGTATTATAGTTGCAATATGTAATATTTGCATATCAAGTCTTCATTAAATAGCCCCCAATATTTCAAAAGGCATCATTAAATCATGCTCTTTTCGAATACATGTTGAACTGATTAACATTCGTTTCAATGCCGAGATATTTGAGCATCAATACATTAGTTTTTATGGACCACGTAAAGTTGCCATCAGGAAGTCCGAGGTCAGGGTTTGCCACAACTCCCGCGGGCTAGCTAATAAACTGTGGCCGCAGTAAAAACTAAAGGAGGTTTGTTATGATTCTCAAATCATTAATGACAAAAAAAGACTAAAACGAGGATTATATCGGGTCACCTTTTGAAACTTGGAGAAAATTGAAGGCGGGATACAAACTTTCCGTGTGCAGAACTTGCTGCGTTGAGTGCTTTCTTCATTGACAGGTTCAAGAACCTGCATTGAGTCTAGAATTTCATTATATGAAGTCATAGCGCTGGCACTCCAGCAGATGGCGTTTGACATCCGGGCCAATGTATGTTTTGATTTAAACAAATATATGATTTATTCTACGATGGACTGTTCAAAAACGGGAACAGGTAAAAAGCGACATTTTTTTGCAGATTAGAGCTTCATTGTAATTAAGAATCATTTGAGACCACATGTACCAAATTAAAATATGTTAGTCTTACTTTTTTGATGTGGGACTTGGATACATGGTATGTATAAATAGGGAATAAAAAAAAAAATTGATGGGTGATATCTCTGCAGGAAACCTGATGTTGATAAGCTGAAGAAATATGTTCCAACTTCCTAATCTTCCACTCCTATTTTGAACACAATTATTACTTTATTTTTGCAATAATCAATGGTATAATTTACATTGCTTTTATTTAGTTTTTCTCATTCATATGTTTATAAATTAAAAATAAAAATATATAAACATTTCATTCGACCATTAGGCACGGTTATCTGGCAATGTGAGAGGACCAGGGACAAACAACCGATTAAATTATTCCCTGTGTTTGCTGCTGGATTTGGTGTGTATCATGGCAACCCGAGTCAGGGAGTCGTGGGAGAGGACGTACAAAATATTTGACTGTTGACCTGCAGTACCACTTTTGGGCCCGGACTTTTAACATTTGCTCCTTTAACATCAGATAAAAAATGGCTTGTAACACCCCCCTCCATTTTCAGCATGTGCAGACAAGCACAATGCGTTACTTTCTTCTCTCTAAACAGTTATGGACAGTTAGCCAAATGTGAAACTACAGGGCCATTGAGATTTTTAAATTCAGTGCCCTATGTGTCCAACTTACTTGTCCACAAGTTTCCCGCAAAAGTATTGCAGTACCAAGCAATGAAATATGGCAAAACACACAAATCCCCTGGAAAACAAATCCACCATTAATACGGGTTATTTATTACTTCATAGATTTTCTTCCGATCTCCATTGGTTTGGACCACAAGCCCTCTGCTGCTCTGGTTCTGGACCAGTGCAAACCATGAAACAGTTTTTCTCAAGTAAGAAAAAAGCAATAAAAATAACAACTGTAAAGCCAAATACATCCATACAGACCAAAACAAAGTAAATTGATAATTATAAAAAAAATAAGCTAACAACAGTATTTAAAAAATGGCACCAGCACGCAGAGGTGGTTTATCTGCAATAACTTGTGGAAATTGTTGAAAATGTGAAAGCTGTGAAACGTGTCAAAAAAAATGACGGAATAAAGAAATACAAAACCAATGGTTGACTGCGGAAAGTTCCGCAGTCAATCAATTAGTATTTGTAGTGAAACTTCATTATCAACTCGTTATGACCCAGAGATCAAAAAGTAATACAAATCTCATCTCGACCAATAAGATCTCTGCCAAAATGTCATGTTCACCTGATGATCTCACAATCTGTGCCACTGAGGCATTTGATAATTGGTGAGGTTAAAACGAGGTTTATAGATATAGCACATAACATGCAGGACTGCAACTCAATGTGTTTTCACAAAGAGAGACAAAGACGATTCACTCAAAGACTGAAGAGAGACACAACCAACAGGATGTGGAGTCCAGACAAGGTTGGCCAAAGACTGTATAGAGATGGACATTGCTAACCTGCCCAAGAGGGAAGTGCTCATGAACGAGGTTTTTCTCCAATTTGTTCTGGCTCCTATTGATTTACATCGAAAAGTAACTCAGTAACGGTTTGTGTCACACTCGCCATTTTGGACAAAAATAATCCATGGTTTAAACCTCTTTGATCCTGGGTATTTTACTTTGATATAGTCTCAATACATATTGTTCATACCTGGATTTATTCATTTACAAGGAGCATAATGTGAGAGAAATGG
Organism: Knipowitschia caucasica; assembly: GCA_964034765.1. Taxonomy (NCBI): domain Eukaryota; kingdom Metazoa; phylum Chordata; class Actinopteri; order Gobiiformes; family Gobiidae; genus Knipowitschia; species Knipowitschia caucasica. The sequence goes on along the minus strand of OZ035837.1, from coordinate 18,758,863 downwards.
GAGCTTTTGAGCTTCACTTGAGTGACAGCAATAAGGTTGAGGTTGGATGCGAGATATCTGAGGGTACCAGATTGTTGAAGGATTCATAAACAAGTAGAAATATTCAAACTGACACGTCTTCCTTATAGTCACTTGTATAAAATGAAACTGTGAAACTGTTTGGTCAAAGGTGCGGTGATCTGATGCAGAGGTCATTGTCACTACATTCCATTTCCTACAATACATTCCTGAGTGAAACAGTCAACTCCAATATTTGAATCTTGAAAAGCAGGTTGAGCTCAACAACCGTTACCAGAAAGAATGAATGACAAGTCTTCTAAAAATGTCAACATTTGGAAAGATCGTCATTAAAGTGTCATGGTTTATGAGGAACAGTATCAGTGGAACGTGGCACGTCACACGCTGAATGATGAAATAAGAGAAGAGTTTCGAGGTAGTTTAAGGGTGTATTCAGACCTGAAAAGTCCTTTGCTCCGCTTGCTTGATCCGAATCAAAAGCGGACCAAACTTTTTCTTTTGCTCCGGTTCGTATTCAGACTGTCCTTTTTGCAAGTGAACTTTTTTATATAAACATATTGACACGTGTGACGATCGGCGCTCCTATTGGACAGCGAGAGCTCAGGGAGGATAGACGCGGAACCGGCAGAAAACATTGAGGGCTCGTATGTGCAGCATGTCTGCTCTGCCTATGTTTGCTCTTTTTAGACCAAAACCACCTTCAACATCAACAGCAGCTCATATGACGCAGGCGAAACACGTTGTTTTAAATATTGGAACAGCGTCGGAGAATGCGTGAGGAGAAAGACGAAGGAGACTGTTTGTGCGCTCCGTGTCCTGTCCTGTCCCACACATGGATCTATGATAATAACGGCCCTGTTCAGCATTGTGGATAAACCATGGATCTATAATAACCACGGGACAAACAGACGCTGAGGATCAGGTAGGAACCAAAGAACACAATTCACTACATGATGCGGAATATTGCTCTTTGAGACATGAGTCAAACAGTGTCAGGCTTTTAATAATGGAAATGGTTTGAAGATGCTGCCATTCATCAATGTATACTGTGAACAGTTGTAACTCCATAAGCCTGTTGCACAGCGTCTCCTCACTGCTCCAGGTCTGCACGCGGCTCAGTGTTGTTGTGTAGCGTTAGCAGCATAGTTAGCAGCATAGTTAGCAGCATAGTTAGCCGCTGCGTGGCTAATTCCTCAGTTTCTGTCTGCGGTGCTTGTTAAGCCCAAAAAATGCGCACGTATCTTGGAGTTGTGTCGGACCGACACCGGATGTATTCAGACCTGATTCGACTTGGACCAGAATTCGTTTGGAAGCGGACCGAGACCACCTCAAAAAGTGGGTCTCGGTTCGGTTCTTTGGTCCGGACCAGGATTCGTGTGTGTGTATTCAGACCTGCATAAAAGCTTCGGATCAGAGTTCCAAACGAATCCTGGTCCGTTTAAAGTGGAGCAAATGTGCAGGTCTGAATACACCCTAAGAGTTGATATAGTTCCAAGAATTCATTTGCCATTTGCAGTACAACCATTTTGGAAAAACTGTGCAAGACTAAATGTGACAGTGTAGAGCAGAGATCATTTATACATTTTCTATCAATTTTTCTCATTTATTCAAACGTTCTATATTTAAGCAGGGTTTAGAAAAGATCATGGGAACGGTTTGTTAGCAGCAGGGCAGCGGCCTCCAGAGAGTGTTATATGATTATTATTGTGGACATGATGAAGCACACACAGACAGCGACCAATTAGAATCTGCGAGTGCGACAATGATATATCACCATCTGCACTAATGTTCATTTTATATGAATCCATAAAAATCACGGAGCAAGTTGGTAAATTATCAGCTAATCAATCATTTTCAGATTTCTTTGTTTTAATCATTGGTCAAACTGTACTCAATGTAGACCTTGTACCTCGGAACTTTCAGACGTCATCCAATTTGTCCTTGAGGACTTCAAAAAGTAGTCAATAACTCAAAAAAACAGAATCTATTATCAATAGGGCTGTCAAAATTACCACGTTAACTGCATTTTTCATTAATCGCGTTTTCAAAAAATTAACGTGTTACGCATGTCCGAATGACCCGCCCATGTATCCCATAATATCACTCAGAATGCCGCGGCCACATGTGTGTGTGAGATGGTGACCGAGCTGACTATGACTATGACCTGAAACTATTACATACAGGGTAAACTATTGTTTACCCTGTATATTTTATCCCCGTCTCACTCACGTATACACTCACTCCTCTTGTGTTTGTACTCAGAAAAAGCATGTTCAATTTGAAGTGAGTAACGTCATCACATCCACAACCAAACACGCAAGCCACGCCCACTATGACGCAATAGTCATTCATAAAATCAGACGTTCCTTTCACCTCGCCACATGCACATACTGGCTGGAACAGGTATTTATGGTGGTATTGCGCAGCATCAGGAGTATACCGTGCTCCAGTGGCTGCTCTGAGGTCACGGTGAGCTCACTCTGCAGAGGGCGGATGAGAACAGAGCAACCGGAGCCTCAACCTCAGTCCTCCAGAGACCCACACGGCCATACATCTCATAAATAAAGCAGAGTTTCCTCCAGCGAAGCCGATGGGTGTGCGTGTGTACAAAGATGCACAGGCCGCGAACGGATTAGACAAAGCTCGTTGTGTTGCTCCATTCAGAAAACCAATTGACAAAAAGAGAGGGAGGACAACACATAATAGAAGTTTGTGTGCTCATAGTAGTTTTAAATATGTTGTATTTTAGGCATAATGGTACAGTGCCTTGCAAAGGTATTTGGCCCCCTTGAACCTTTCAACATTTTGCCACATTTCAGTCTTCAAACAAAGATATAAAATTTTATTTTTTTGTCATGAATCAACAACAAGTGGGACATATTCGTGAAGTGAAACGAAATTTATTGGATTATTTAAACTTTAACAAATAAAAAAACTGAAAAGTGGGGCGTGCAATATTATTCGGCCCCTTTACTTTCAGTGCAGCAAACTCACTCCAGAAGTTCAGTGAGGATCTTTGAATGATCCAATGTTGTCCTAAATGACTGATGATGATAAATAGAATGCACCTGTGTGTAATCAAGTCTCCGTATAAATGCACCTGCTCTTTGATAGTCTCAGGGTTCTGTTTAAAGCGCAGAGAGAACCATGAAGACAAAGGAACACACCAGGCAGGTCCGAGATACTGTTGTGGAGAAGTTTAAAGCCGGATTTGGATACAAAAAGATTTCCCAAGCTTTAAACATCTCAAGGAGCACTGTGCAAGCAATTATATTGAAATGGAAGGAGTATCAGACCACTGCAAATCTACCAAGACCCGGCCGTCCCTCCAAACTTCCATCTCAAACAAGGAGAAGACTGATCAGAGATGCAGCCAAGAGGCCCATGATCACTCTGGATGAACTGCAGATAACTACAGCTGAGGTGGGAGAGTCTGTCCATAGGACAACAATCAGTCGTGCACTGCACAAATCTGGCCTTTATGGAAGAGTGGCAAGAAGAAAGCCATTTCTCAAAGATATCCATAAAAAGTCTCGTTTAAAGTTTGCCACAAGCCACCTGGGAGACACACCAAACATGTGGAAGAAGGTGCTCTGGTCAGATGAAACCAAAATCGAACTTTTTGGCCACAATGCAAAACGATATGTTTGGCGTAAAAGCAACACAGCTCATCACCCTGAACACACCATCCCCACTGTCAAACATGGTGGTGGCAGCATCATGGTTTGGGCCTGCTTTTCTTCAGCAGGGACAGGGAAGATGGCTAAAATTGATGGGAAGATGGATGGAGCCAAATACAGGACCATTCTGGAAGAAAACCTGTTGGAGTCTGCAAAAGACCTGAGACTGGGACGGAGATTTATCTTCCAACAGGACAATGATCCAAAACATAAAGCCAAATCTACAATGGAATGGTTCACAAATAGACGTATACAGGTGTTAGAATGGCCAAGTCAAAGTCCAGACCTGAATCCAATCGAGAATCTGTGGAAAGAGCTGAAGACTGTTGTTCACAAACGCTCTCCATCCAACCTCACTGAGCTCGAGCTGTTTTGCAAGGAAGAATGGGCATGAATTCCAGTCTCTCGGTGTGCAAAACTGATAGAGACATACCCCAAGCGACTTGCAGCTGTAATTGCAGCAAAAAGTGGCGCTACAAAGTATTAGCGCAACGGGGCCAAATAATATTGCACGCCCCACTTTTCAGTTTATTTGTTAAAAAAGTTTAAATTATCCAATACATTTTGTTCCACTTCACGATTGTGTCCCACTTGTTGTTGATTCTTGACAAAAAATTTAAATTTTATATCTTTACAAAAAAAAAAAAATATTAAATCATTTGCAAATGAACACGTTACGGTAATGAGAATGGTGTTTCGGAAATGAAATTCAATGTTTCGGAAATGAGATTTAGTGCAACATAGGTTAGAAATGATTCACATTTAACACCCAATGATATTTTAATGGTCAAAAGCATTTCATTTCATCATAGTAGTAGTAACAAAAGAATTCATTTATAACAAATAACAGTATTCATTTATTACATAGTAAGGTGGATGACAAATATAGCCCGACTCTCACCAGACCCATGTAGTTCGCTGCACTTCACACATGAGTCTGGTACTGAGCCATAGTGGTTGGATTTCAGAAGGCAGGGCCTTGTAAAAAAAATCCTTGTATGTGATTGGATAGACCACTTGTCCGTTATCTTGAATAAAGTCTGCTTTCAGCCACTCATATCGAAGCACACGGCTCCCATAGGTTGCCAAATCCCAGCAAGATTTTCCAACCCAAAATCTGCGAGAATACCCACAAAAAAAAACACTCAGAATGATTTTTTGGCTAAAAACTTAATGTAATCAACTTGGGCTATCATGATTCTGTTTGTCTTTCTGTTTATTTAATACCTACAAGTCTCTTGGAAAATAATATGCGGGAACCACCAAACCTGGCGACCCTGCTGCATAGTCTGTAAACAGGAACACTGAACCAGTGCTTCAACCAAACTTTACAGGAACATTTGACTCTTAAAACACACATATATCAACATAGAACCATCAACATCTCGCCTCTAATTGCATTAAAAGTGACATCCGTGTCTTAATTCGATCGTATTTACTCTTTTAAAAAGATTCGTGGACTTTACGTCCGCCATCTTGGATTCCTCTCGCTGCTGCATGAGACAAGCTTGAGAAGGCAGTGCAAACCCCACGTTACACCGGCAATCCTGATTGGTCGATTAAAAAATAATTCGCTATGGGCTTGATACCAGACCCATGTGGTTCAGCCAAACGCCTCTGGTGGAGCATGGCGGAACTACAAGGGTCTGGCATAGCCAGGCTATGACAAATAAGCCCTGAAAACACCTTTTTTTTTTATTCTAAACTGCATTAAGGAAATTTAGCAGAAATTAAAATTAGTGTAAGAGGTACACATAAGTATCATTTATGGATGGCCCTCAGCAGAGGACCCTGTACTCCCGGAGAATCCCCCAAAGGACACCCCGGAGAACACGGTCGAACGCCTTCTCCAAGTCCACAAAGCACATGTGGACAGGTTGGGCGAACTCCCATAAACCCTCGAGTATCCGATTGAGAGTATAGAGCTGGTCCAGTGTTCCACGGCCGGGACGAAAACCACACTGCTCCTCCTGAATCCGAGATTCAACCATCGGTCGTAGTCTCCTCTCCAGTACCTTGGAGTAGACCATACCAGGGAGGCTGAGGAGTGTGATCCCACGATAATTGGAACACACCCTCCGGTCCCCCTTCTTGTAGAGAGGGACCACCACCCCGGTCTGCCACCCCAATGGTGCCGCCCCCGATTGCCTTGCGATATTGCAGAGACGTGTCAGCCAAGACACTCCTACAACATCCAGAGACTTTAGATTGTCAGGACGGATCTCATCCACTCCCGGAGCCTTGCCACTAAGGAGGCTGCCAACCACCTTGGTGACCTCAGCCAGGGAGATGGAAGAATCCGCCCCGACATCCTCAGCCTCTGCCCCCAATTCAATACAATTTATTCTTGTATAGCCCTAAATCACAACAGAAGTAATCTCAGAGGACTTAATAAAAATAGAACACATGTTGAAAAATGTTCATACTTGTTCTAGAATGTTAAAGTCGTCACGTCCTGGATCATCACCACAGTCCTTCTAGTTGGACACTAACTGCCCAACAGACCCTCCTGCATTGGCAAGGAAAAACTCATAAGAAAATCCCCCTCCGGTCCAGAGGACGTGACGAGGCACCTCTTTACTCTCCGAACTCCTCCCAGTCCCGGGTTTTTGCCTCTGCAACAGCCCGGGCCGCAGCACACTTGGCCAGCCGGTACTGCACAGCTGCCTCAGGAGTCCCACGGACCATCATGGCTTGATAGGACTCCTTCTTCATCCTGACGCATCCCTTACTGCCGGTGTCCACCACCGGGTTCGGGGTCTGCTGTCGGGACCAGCACCAGAGACCTTGAGAACACAGCTGCGAGCTGCAGCATCGGTGATAGATGCGGAGAACATAGTCCACTCAGACTCAATGTCCCCCTCCTCCGCCGGGACCTGGGAGAAGCTCTCCCAGTGAGTTGTGTGAGTTAAAAGTCCGGCTGACAGGGGGCTCAGCGAGACGTTCCCAGCAGACCCTCACTACACGCTTGGGTCTGCCAGGTCTGACCGGCTTCCTCCTCTGCCAGCGGATCCAACTCACGACCAGGTGGTGATCGGTTGACAGCTCCGCCCCTCTCTTCACCCGAGTGTCCGGACGCGGTCGAAGGTCAGATGATACGAAAACAAAGTCGACCATCGACCTCCAGCCTAGGGTGTCCTGGTGCCACATGCACTGGTGGACACCCTTGTGCTGGAACATGGTGTTTGTGATGGACAAACTGTAACTAGCACAGAAGTCCAACAACTGAACACCGCTCGGGTTCAGATCAGGGGGGCCGTTCTTCCCAAGTGTCACTGGCATTTCCCACATGGGCGTTGAAGTCCCCCAGGAGAATAACGGAGTCCCCGGGCGGTACACCGTCCAGTACACCTCCCAAGGTCTCCAAGAAGGGCGGGTACTCTGCACTGCTGTTGGCCCGTAGGCCGTCACAACAGTGAGAGACTTGTCCCCCACCCGGAGGCGGAGGGACGCGACCCTCTCATTAACCGGGGAGAACTCCAACACGTGGAGCTGAGATGGGGGGGCAATGAGAATGGCCACCCCAGCTCGCCGCCTCTCCCCGCGAGAAACACCAGAAAAGTGGAGCGTCCAACCCCTCTCGAGGATTTGGATTGCGGTGCCCGAGCTGTGTGTGACCCCCAGTGAGGTGACGTTCCACGTCCCAAGAACCATATGCTGTGTGCGTGGACTGGGTCGTTGAGGTCACTGCCTTCGACTGCTGCCCAGTCCTCTCAGCACCTCTCCACCACGGATCCCTCTGTGGGTGGTGGGTCCAAAGGAGGGCCTGCCCCTGTCATCCCTTTGGGCTGAGCCCGGCCGGGCCCCGTGGGCTAAGGCCCACCAGACTCTCGCATACAAGCCCCAACCCCAGGCCTGGCTCCAGGGTGGGGCCCCGGCTGCGCCATGCCGGGCGACGTCACGATTCTCAATAACATGCTATACATGGTGGGTTTTGGACTGCGCTTCGTCTGACTCATCAGCTGAGACCTGTTTGCCATGGGAGACCCTACCATGAAGCCCCAGACAACATAGCTCCCAGGATCATCAGAGTACTCAAACTCCCTTACCACGTTAAGGTGGTAGTCCAGGGGGGCATAATATTCTGTAAAATAATCCATCCATTTTCTTCCCCTTAATCTATTCCTGGGTTGGAAGGTGGCCAGAGATGTCACTCATTACACAGAGCACAGCTCTATGGCATAGCCTTAGTCTTTCAGAGGGGCCTTCAGGCAAAGTGGGATAAAGTGTCTTGCCCAAGGATACAACAACAGCAGACATCAGTGGGAGTTGGTGGAGTAGGTCTTGTGGTGGGCTTGAACCCATGACCTCTAGCCTTAAAGGCTAATAATGCTCTACCAACTGAGCTAACTGAAACTAATGACCTCTGCTGGAAGGTTTACAGGTATACTTTATAATTAAAAGCTATATTATTTTGTTATTTAAGTGTTTTTCATAAATGTGTTTAAAAAATCTGTGTTAATTCCTGGTATAACATATCAATTTCTCATTACCGAAACAGTGAATCTCTCTACCGCAACATGCCTTTAACTGTTGCGGTGTATGATAATGCTGTTGCGGAGTATGAGTGACCTTGAAATTTTCCGCTGTCTGCGAAGGCACCACAAGGCTTAGCTAAACTTTAGCTAGCTGTTTATTTTTGGACCATAATGAAAAATATGAGAAATGAAAAGTCGTGTAGCTGCTGTAATGAACAAACTTTTAACTTTTATCTGGAGAGAAATAAAATGAGGTGCTTACCTGGTAGCTATTTTGAGTGTCACTGGAAATGATGTTCCTCCCTTCAGAATTCTTTGATTTTGTAAGTTCCTTGTGGACTTAAACAATTATTGAAAATTGTTGCGGAGGATGAGAAAAATGGTTGTGGACAAAGTTATTTTCCTTAAAACTTTAACTTATTTTATACAAGAATACCCAATATGTTTATTTATTGTAACTGTTTATAGTATAACATGCACTGATGCTTTATACATTTCATATTTTTTTTGTTTAAAAAATTGTATATCAAAGTTCTCAAATTCAGTAATGGACGCGTTGCGGTAATGAGAAATTTACTATTAAATATGGAAAAAACAATAAAAATATTTTTATAATGTTCACTTTAAATCATGTGCAACATAGCCTGTGATGACATGTTTATAAATGTATCATTATAATTTCCATTGCATTTACTTTGTTCATCTTATTCTTCATGCCACCTTGTAAGTCTGATTTCGCGAGAATCACCCCATTAAGAATAGTCTGGCGAGCCGGATTTGGCCCCAGAGCCAGAGTTTGACATGCCTTCCATAGAGGGTGGAGTGAGTCGTTTGACGGAGCAGCTTCTCTCCCCAGTCCGCTTTAAAGACACCGTTTTGAACAATAAGCAAACGCACGTCTTCATAGATGCTGGTTCACTGCAGGGATTCAGGCCGAGTTGTGAATTATCAGTCACACAGAGACAGACGCTCCAGATGGCTCCGACTCTTTTTGACAGAAGTTCAGAACATTTGTCACGTGGTCGTTCCCTCATGGAGCAGGTCTTCGATACGACATGAGTAAACACCAGTAAGGGCGGACATGCATTGAATCCAAAGCCAGGAAGTCAGAGGTCGAGTGATTAAAATACCAGACCTCTAAAAGGAACCAGAGATTATTTTAGTGTTCAGGGATAAGACAAAGAGAAGACACAGGGAAGGAACAGCAGAATGAAGGAAACCGTAGGAGTGGGTTCAATACATGCAAAGTGAGATATCCCAAGCTTTTGTTATAATGTTTATAATTGGCTCACAGCTTGAAAAACAGCAATATTTTGAAAATGGACAGTGAGCCATGAGGGGATGTTGCTCTGGGAATTGGGTGTTGGCTCTGACTGCCACCCCCGACCCAGAAATGGATTAAGGGGAATAGAATGGATGGATGGACTGTAGGGGTACACGCACACCACATAAAACAGAGTTTAGAGGTCCGAGCCTGCACAAAAGCCGGACGCATCACTTGTGACCGACTAGAGCACTTACACAAGGCGCACGCGACCGACATAAAAACAAAAGTCTGTAAAAACAAGAAGCTCTTACCGGCTTCCTCAGTCTCTGATTTTGTGGGTATAGCTACTCACAAGAGCACGTAAACTAACTAATGCGCTCTTGCTTACCACGGCCGTACCAATTTATTTTGATGCTCGAGACCATGGCGTGATTTTGATAGATTACAAAAAATAAAATCAAAATTTTAAACATCCTTAATGTGTAAGCCATAATCATAACAAAGACATACATTACTTTCATCACTGTTGCCACATCACAGAAATAACCTTAGAACTATATTCTAAATTTTACGAGTTTCACCTCTATGCACACGTAAATATCCTCAAGATCATGTATGATGGCCAAAATGGAGAGATTTTCATTTGCATTTCCTCTCTCAAACTATAGATGCACGGCTTTCAGCGCTTGTCAGAATCTACAGTAAATAGCAATAACGTCACGGTTTGGGCGACACAGTGGCTGAGTAGTAATCCAGGTTGGAATATTTGCCTTTCTGAGTGGAGTTTGCATGTTCTCCCTGTGTCTGCGCAAGTTTGCACCTACCACTAAAAACATTTACAATAGGTCTGGCATGCGTCTCCTGTATGGCAACATTGCTCCATCTCTGGAGTGAGAGACAAACGCCCGCAACAATTATAAAGCGCTTTGTGACTGAATGCATCTGAGTGTAGTAATTTATTTATATAGCGCATTTCGCAGACCAGTCAAACTCAGTCACATTAAGAAACATTCATCCTTTCCTCTGATTTCATGTGTGACTCTTGTGGCGACAGGTTTTCATTGGAGCCAAATTCCAAGTCAGTGATGGTTCCCGCACAGCAAGCCTCAGCAAACACACAAATCCTGAACCGCCCTCGGATCATCCCGCTTTCCATAATCCAGCACATTTCTCAATTAACACTGGGAAATTGTTTTGCAAGTCCTTATCCGTTCCATCTTCTAGGTTTGAGGCACTTTCATTGCACATTTGTCTCAAGGTTCAGGCAATTCGAGTCGACAAGAAGAGGTTCAGCTTGCAAATAAACTTAAAGACACACAATAAAATAGTACGAACGTTACGACATTGGAGTGGGCATCATACAAGGATTATTTTTTAAAGAGACTTTCTACTACTGCATATGACTTTGTGGTGGTGACTCAGCGGCTGGGTTGTTTGGAAGGTTCTCGGCTGACAGACCCCCACACCAGAAAAACTACAAAACAATTGATCCTAAAGCTTAAAAAAGCAGTTAGCGATTTTGTTAGCTTAGCCGTAGCACCAGCTGGAAACCACTTTGTCACAACAGGGAGAGTGGGCGGCAAACGTGAAATTGGCCTTTTATGTTCAGCCCTTTTAGGCTTTCGAAAATTCGATAACTCAGCTGCGCAAACTTGAGAGAAACAGGAAGAGAGTGAAGGGGGAACGCATCCCATTGGTTTATTTTTATTGGTCCGCTCCAAAATATTTGTATTGATTTTTGGAGACTATAGGAATCTGAAAAAATCCATTACTTGTAGGGTTTAGGGACGTTTTCCCATTTAAAAAAATGCGTCTGGAAAAAAAAAAAAAAATCACCGACTGCATCTTTAAGGCACCACTCTTAAAGCCACTGGGACACCACAAGGTCAAATATACACTTATTTTTATTTATTGAGAATCAAGAAGGAGAGACAGGAATATTTGTAGATATTACATTGACCTCAAGTGCTTTATCAATTCATAAAATACATTGTTTTGACACAGGTCCAAAAGGCACAAAAAGGTGTGTGTGCAGTAAGTTCCAGCGATCGTCATATCATGTGTTCATTTCATATTTACTAAAGTCTTTGTTGCATGTTCTCTCTGTTAAAGATATTTTGTAGTAATAGTTGAGCAGAGTCCAAGACAAACTTCCCCCAAGCGACAAACACGTTATTACAGGAGATTGTGCAGTGAAACAAAAAAAAAAGTGTTGAATAATAAATGTGGCCTCATATATAAAATACATGTATGTGCACCGAACGCCAGTAACAATGTAAGCAGTGTTTAGGACCATAAAAACATGATGACGGCCAGGGTGGGGGGAAAAAAAAATCTATTGCGTTCAGTAATGTGATATTTTGTGCATGCAATCAAATCGATACAGTAGAGCAAATTATAGCATTAATTATACTTCGTTTCACTTTCATGTTTTACAGAGTTGACTCTGGGTTTTTGCTCCTTAGTAAATGTGCAGACCATAAATGTGACAGTTGGGTAGTATTTTCTTCAATTTGTGTAATGCCTTTGAATATGAGGGACATGAATCGAGATTAATCACAGAAATGACTCCGAATACTTGCTGCATCGCTGTTAAGAATTGCAGTAGGATTTAATTGTGGCCCAAATATCGCAATATTATCGAATCATCCCATTTTTGCCAATTCCCACCTCTAGCGTCCACACAGCGGCCGCTCTGACCACAGCAGGTCTGAGATACACCACAGACGCACAACTGGACTGCTGACACACAACTGGACCCTTTCCCCACAATCCACTCTGAACAGACTATGTTGTTTTCAGAGATGTCTCGAAGCTTTCCGCAGCTGGAACTACAAATACTAATTGCACAAAAGCACCCATTTGACCTTCACAAAATATTCATATTATTGTTATTACCTTACATTTTAACAAAACTAGAAGCTACGTCTATTCTCCGAAAGATGGCACTTCTGTCTGTGAGGAAATATAACAATAATCTTTTGAAACATTCTTGATTATTTAATATCAAATTACAGCCAAATAGCGAATAATAACGAATTGTTCAAAATGGGTAAAGATAGAAATGTATATTATTAAAATTCAACACTCAGAATATTTAATGGTGTGTGCTGTATACATTACACACAATTTTCTTAATCTTACATCGTCAAACAATTAATGTGATTGTAATGAAAGCCTGATCTCACTGCTCATCCCTCAGGAGATAAGCAGTGCAGAGCCTGGTTAGTATTGTGATGGGAGACCTCTGAAAAACAAGTGTGAACTGTCCTTGTATCTTTAGGCAAGACACTTCCACTGCGTCTGATAGAAGGCAATAAAAGAAAGTGTTTTTTTTAAAGCTCTAACTACAAGAACACAGAAATGACTGAAAGCTTTTCCTTCCTCCCATTCATTTTCGAGTTTGAATGATGTACAAAATTATAATAAGCAATAGTTAATGAATGATTTGCTAGATAATTCTATGTTGTGACATTTGATGATTAATGTTTTCTGTACATTGAACTATAACCCCTCAACAGAACATTCAATTTAAAATGGTGCATATAGATATCACACTGAAGACCAAGGAATAAGTCTAAATATTGATGTGAAAATAATGACTGTATAATGACATTAAATTTTCTCCAAATAATGACTATTAAAAGAACACAACAGAATATCTCCTTTAGGTCCTTTCCTTCCATCATCCTTGTAAGCAGAAACCCATGAGAAAGCCTTGAACATGACTCAGTTTTATTACTTAACTGCTGTACTAAAGTGAAAAGCCTTCTTGAGGTCAAAAAAAAAAAAAAAAAAAAAATAGGATTGAGGATTTTATGAAACAATAATGAAACCCCACACTGATAACCTAAATCAGACCCAGATTAAATAACCACCTTTTCAAAGTTTCATTGTTGAACTGAACCTTGTCCTAGAAATGAGTTACCATGGAGTCCTTGAGGAGGGCGTGTCCCAGGACAAGGTGTGCCGCTGACTGCTCTTCTGCCATTTCAAAGTATAAAGAAGATAAGCAGTCGTTAAAAATGTAGAGAATTTTGCTTGTACTTGAGTTATGACGGCTATAGTCATATGTGGGAAAGTGTATCCACCTGTGAATGAGGCTGCAGTACCCACGACGGCCACTAGACCAACTGACAATCCCCAGCATGTGGCACCAGTCTCACATTTACGCATGGATAGAACAGCCTTTAGATGGCTTCTGGCTTGGGGACGAATTGGGGTTTTTATACAAAATTCCTCAACATTAGTCTTCTTGGGAATTAATAGATGAAGCGGAGCGATACAGGGCACACACATAACATCATGACTACAGCCGAGATAAGCATATATTTATAAAAATAAAAAAAATAGAGAGAATCGTGGACGCTTTATGGTGTAAGGACCTGCCGTGAGCCTGGGCCTTCAATCACATGCCAAAACTAAAACTCGGAAAAACAGACAAAATATCTTGAGCCGATCTCTTCCTGATCCTATAACACAGATATATTTCATTGATGGAGAGCGAACCACTGGGCACAAAGGCCAGAGGTTGGAGTCCACTGGATGGTGCCACATTGGGACTGACACAAAGAAGCGACGCACGGGCAAAGCAGACAAAGTGGGACGAGCACGCCACCGCTTCACGCCAAACTTTTATGACTAATTCCTCATGAAAAGTTGAGGAAACCCGTGCCAACACAGACAAACGCGAGCAATCTGGTGTAGTAAAGTAAAGAGAGATCCCTGGTAAGTGGCAGGGCGGCTGTGGTCACTCACCTTAGTGTTCACTCCAGCGAGAATGTGCCACGCTCCAAAAGACAATCCTTTACGGCGCGCAGTCTGAGCGGTCCGAACGCACAAACGGAGCTAGGTCCACACCATGCAGGCGTCTTTACACACGGAGTTTTAAACGCGGACGAGCCATAAAGCGCCGACCTTATGCTATCGCTTGTTTTTCTGTCTCAGCCACTGGTTCCACCTCACTCACTTATCAGGTCGCGCAGAGGAGGAGTGGGAATCCGCCGTGCGCCTTCACAATAAAACTCAGTATGGCCACTGTCGGCCTGCGCACAATGCACTACAGCAGGGGTCTCCAACCTTTTTGTACTGCAGAGCTATGTTTACAAGACAGAAATGCCAGAGAGCTACTCCTTTTTGTGGTTAGAATGAAGATGTAGTATACAACCATGAAATGTTCAAATTGAAACTGTTTATCCTTGTATTTGTGCGACATGAATTCTTATTTTATTTATTAATCTCTTAAAGGGACAGTGCATGTTGATATACGTAATATATGTAAATATGCCAGAACAAGCCTAAGGGCTATTTTCCATCTGTAGTCCCAGGGCAGTTGTTATGTGTCCTCCTGAAGGGAATAAGATTACACATAACACAATCAGATAAGGTAAACATTTATAGTGCTGTGAAATGATTTGAAATTGAAATGGCATCATGTGTTCAGGGAGCTACTTGATAAGGGATGGCGAGCTACTGTTGGTCCCTAAACTACAGGTTGGATACCCCTGGGACCTGCACTAGGCCTGTCGCGATAGTCAATAAATCAATTAATCGCACGATAAATAAAATTTGCTCAATTTTGCTCACTTTTCTGGCCGCGATAAATCCCATTTGCATGCTTGTTTGTTTCCCCCGTCTCTCTCTCCCCCTCTCTCTCGGGTCAGAGAGCCGCAAAGTGGTCACGGGAACATTAGCGGTCTAGCAAGCAGACGGAAATTACTCAAAAATACAAAATACAGCCAAAACAGGACCTAAACCAGGACTTAACCAGGATTGACAATGGGGGACACAGTAGTTGTGAACATATGCCGGCAGCTGAGTTCTCATTCAGGCTTGATTAGTGACTATACTAGCGCAGCTAGCGTTAGCGTGTTCGCCGATGCAGAAGTACCGTACCATACCAATAAAATAAACTTTTGGCGCACCTCCGTGAACACATACTGCTGTTATATAAAGTCTCTAGAAGGTCTCTGAACACAGAGATGCTGCAGACTTGCATTCTTGGAGTAGAACTTTACACAAAAAACCCGCTAGCTTAGCTGTTAGCATCAAAGCCCGCCCCGCTACTTCCGGTGGGCGCTACCGCAGCAGGACTTCTGTACGCCCCATTGGTGAACCCACATGTCAGTCACTTGTCATTTGCCTGGTGTGTGGGGAGGTGGGACTACTCCTGAGAGATCCTGTCTTAAGCCACACAAAGTCAACATGTCGGTATTTCTTTCTCGTAATCTGCCATAAAGTCTGAAAAATTATTGACATTTGAGGCATCTGTTTCATATTTTCTTTACAAAGGTCCTGGCAGTTTTATTCCTGGTCATTTTTTGTTAAGAGACTGAGTATTTTATTTATTGTTTTTGGTTGTTTGTAAATTTATTGTGTTCTAGCGTTAAATATTCGTTAAAAATAAAAGTTTATTTCTCTTTGAAAAGGTGTACCTGCATGATCATTGTAATCGATGCAAATGATCTCAGAACGACAATATAATCGCTTATCGCAATAATTTCGGAGACAATTAATCGTCCAGCAAAATTTGTTAGCGTGACAGGCCTAACCTGCACTACAGGCAATAGGTTAAATGGTAACGGCCGAGTTTGTGGATTCAAGGCACTTCATAGAATGTTTACAGGAAGTCACAGAATGTAATTAGATGGATTGGTTTGTCAGGGTTTTTAAAAGAGCAAAGTGCCGGGTTAGCAGTGTACCAGTTTAAATCCAAATCTGGTAGGGAACCGGGAACACTTGGAGAACACCTTCGCAGACCCAGGAAGAACATGCAAACTCCACTCAGAATGTTGTAAGTCGGATCATGTTCAATAAGTAAATAAGTTCACAATAATGACACGTCTCCAGGGGAACAAGAAAAACAAAAAGGTTCAAAATGAAGGATTCCATGAAGTGAGTGACCACATGATAGAATGTGATTGTTGGTTATCCGTATTTATTAGGACGTGTCTGATGATCGCATGTAGCGCGTACAGAGACACTACAGAGACACATGCGCTGCGTTTGACCCACAGGCCGTCTGTATTATTCTGAAAGTGCGCTTCCGGAGTGTCCTGTTGTTTAGAGGCAGCTTGATTGACAGTCCGCTTCATGACGTCGGCTGCTCCAGTTCAGGACAGCGCAGTGAAAGCCACGCGCTCTGCTGGACAGGGCTCTGTGCGCGTGAGCGTGAGCGTGCGCCCTTCACTGACTGACCACTGACCAGAGACCACTGACCAGAGACCACTGACCAGAGACCACTGACCAGAGACCACTGACCAGAGACCAATGAACAGAGACCAATGACCAGTGCGGCAGAAAGAGGAAAGTTGAGAGAAGTTTGTTTTGATTACTCTCTTGAAACATTTACTTTCTCCCAGTGTGTTATCTCAGATAACTTATCTGAGCTAACAAGTCACTCCAATCCATTAGATCCATAGTTGTATTGTTTATTCTGGTAATGGCCTCCAGGAAGAGGTCAGAGGTTAAAACATATTGTATTACAAACAAACAGATCAGGCATAAGTTTATACATGTCTGTAAACTTCATGTCTATGTTCAAGCCAACCACGCACGGGGCAAGAGGGATGTGCAGAGGTAAGAGAACGGTATCAATGAGAGTGAAGGATTTAGAGATTCATTTGAACTCAAAGATGAGAATAGTTTTGGGTTTTAACGGATTTGTGTAATGTTGACTGATCAACGGTTATGGTCGATAACATTGTCAGATACATGTTGTGTTTGTGAGACTTTTGGGAGTCAATCCACATCCAGTATTTATTTTTCTTTCATATTTTGACTTGAACACTCTATTCTCTGAAACTGTGAGGAGTCAATTATGACAAAGGCACGTTATCAAACCACTACAACACTGTGGGTGAAATAGGAAGGTTGTCCATCGACATATACATGTACATTTGAAGTTAGCCATGCTTCTAAGTACAGTCTACATGTTAAATTATCAATCAATAAAGACGTTTATTTCAGAGCCTGCCCAACACCAAATGCCAGAATAACAGACAGTTTGGAAGAGGGCTGGGCCCATCACCCATTAAACACAGAGCAAAGAAGGTAAATAGTGCAATACACAAACAATACAGTAGAATCGTAACACAATACAATGTCATATGTATAACACAAAACAATATTCATACCCACGCACGCACACGCACGGTAACAGTTTCTTCTTATGTTAGAGACAGAACACAAATGAAAGGGCGCCTCTGTGTGGCATACCGCTGTCGCTACATATAGTGTCACTATTCTAGGTTTGGCTTTACATCTTACACATGTCCACAAGGCTTGTGTTTTTCTCATTTAGAAAATGGAAAAACAACTGTAGACTTTTTGACACAAGGGGGCAGAGCACCCACGTGGAAGGACATCTCTGAACTGCAGAGGCCGCTGCAAATGGAAAAATGTTTTATTTGTAAAGTTGTTCTACTTCTGATACTACTGCTGCCCAAACACTCACACACAGCGGCCTGGGAAAGTATTTACGCATAAAATCACCATCAAATGTGAACTGATTTTCTCCAAATCACTCAGAAGAAAATTTCTACTTTAACTAAAAACACCTAGATATGTATGTTTTCATATTTCTAATGTTGTTTGCACAGAAACAAGGGCAGAACGGGGGAGGTCAAAAACTGACTTACCCTTGTAAGTATGTATTGACCATTCCTCGTTACAAAACAGCTGCAGCCTGCAGCTCAGTTAGATTCCTGGGGTGTCTGGCATGAATCACTGTTTTTAGGTCATGCCACAGAATCTCAACAGGGTTCAAACCAGGACTTTGACTTTGGCCACTCGAGAACATGTTCCATGAACCATTCTGAATAGATGTATGTGTACATTTTGGATCATTGTCTATTTGCAGCTTCCATCCTCTTTTTAACTTCAAATATCCTGATCAACTTTTTATTTTGGTTTTCCAACAATGATTGCAAGTCTTTTTCTGCTGATCTTGTGACGGAATAGTATGAAACCAAATTATTTAGTATTAATCCCCACATTAATCCCAACACTGATGGGAAAAAGTGAAAAAATAACCTAAATCCCCCATTTGTGGACAGCCTGTGGATTGATGAACTTCCAGACATTTGGAGATGGATCTGTACCGATCCAATCCACTGTATGTATAAAGCACAAGTCATAAACACACAGTTTCCAAAGTGCTGCACACAAGGCAGTACCCATCCCCAGCTTTATATTAATCAACAATTCTTGAGGCAGGTCTTCAGAGCTCTTGTGGATGAGGCGTGGTGCACAGCAGGTAATGCTTTCCTCATTAAGACACAATTCTTATTTATCTTGTGTTCGACACATAGCAGGGCATCTTTCAGTTACTCCTCAGTGATTGGACACACACCTAACTTACATAAAAAGACATTCACATTCATTGCTTTTAAAAGTCTCCTTGGGCAGAAGGTTCAGATACTTATTCCTCCACCTTCTGTCATTGTTTGCATGTAATCCTCATTCAATAGGAAAGTTTTTACTTAAAGGAGACACCATTTTTCCATCTGTGATCCTTGAGAAAGCTCAGATCCCATTTTGATGGTGATTTCATGCCAAATGGTGACAAATTTCAAACATTTCAGATGAGTTTTCATGGTGCTGTACACTAAGTGTACACTCTGGTTGAGTTTAGAAGTAAAGGAAGGGACCCCAGGTTTATCTCGTATACGTGTTTTCTACCGCTGAGGCCACAGCTGCCCTCGGACAGACTGACAACCACCACTCACCAGTCGCACCGCCAGATTCACCGACAATGTGTATGCAGTGTCTTGGCAAAGGACACAATGGAACTGGTCTCATGTCTGAGCTGCGTGGCCATCGTGACCCCCTCACAAATACCACAACTAAAAGCTATTATGGGCTGCACTTCTGACTCGCAATAGGCAATGACTAACGTACAGTGGATTAATTCAGTTACTTGAGAGGTCCACTTGATGTGGTAAACTGCTCTAAAAAGACTGCAGAATAATTGGAAAGACCTGATCTCTTCTGGGCAATAAAATGTCGATACGTTTAACAAAACACATTTGAGTTTGTTTCTGAATAATTGGCCCAATTACCAAGAATGACCAGGCTCCTTATTTGAAGTGCACGGTGTTTACACGACAGAAAACAATGTAGTTCTAGCACCTGGCCAGTAAGGGGCAGTGGAACTTTACAACAACACACCACTTCCTCAACAGCATCTTCCTCAGGCCACGGCAAAGACGCAGAAGAATGCACCAACATCATTCTGCATTTAACAGTAGCAACAAAAATGGAGACTGAAACTACAGCTTTGGGTAGTTTTGTTTGGACAAAGGAGTAGAATTTTCTTTCATGTAACGCTTGAGCACACGTAGTATTAGTAGCTGACCCGCCGCCATGGTTTTTTATGTTTTCTCAGTACGTGCAGGGAAGTGGTGAGGTCATTGCAGGCGGATAATTCTCAGCGTATTTGTTCTGTTTCTCAACGCTTGCGTTTTCACCTCCCTGAAACACCGTCTTCATGTAAACAAATGGCTAAACTAATTCCCAACTCCAACGTTTTACTGTCGCAGTATCCTTGTGTAAAAAGCACCTTAGAACGGTCACAACCTGCTTCCCGTGTTCAGACCCTCGCCCAATTCCACACACACACACACACACACAGACACACACAAACGCACAGACACACCCACACTCACACACATAAACAGACAGACACACCTACACTCACATACACACGTAAACGGACAGACATACCCACACTCATAAACGCACACAAACACACATACACACACAAACGGACAGACACACACATGCGCACACATAAGATAAGATAGACTTTATTGATCTCACACAGGATAAATTTGTGTCACATCTGGCATGGATAAAATCACTCAAGAAGAAAATAATGTTGTGCAAAGAAAGAAGTGTGCAAACATGTTAAATGTAGGATATATTATTATAAATGGACAGACACACCCACACTCACACACGTACACACACACACACATTGGACCTTATGAGGCCTCTGCAGCTATAGTTATCACACTGATGAAAAGGAGTGTATTTTGGCACGAAAAGCTCTCGGCCTCAAGTCCTGATGCTCAGTGTTGATGTATGTGAAGAACCAGGCTGCAGCTATAGTTACCGTCACCCACCTGCCTCAAACACACACACCACTGACCACGTGGCTGTCTACATTCAGACAGATTATATTGTTAGTGAGTTCAAGAAAAAAGCATTCCAGATGTCAACAAGTGCTGAGGTGACAACAACAGATCCAGATTCAGAAAAAGTTATTGATCCTAAAGGACAATTCAGACTCTACACAAACACACAGTCTGCACACAAACACAGTCTCTACACAAACACACAGACTACACAAACACACAGTCTCTACACAAACACACAGTCTCTACACAAATACACAGACTACACAAACACACAGTCTCTACACAAATACACAGTCTCACACACAGTCTCTACACAAACACACAGTCTCTACACAAATACACAGTCTCTACACAAACACACAGTCTCTACACAAACACACAGACTACACAAATACACAGTCTCTACACAAATACACAGACTCTACACAAATACACAGTCTCTACATAAACACACAGTCTCTACACAAACACACAGTCTCTACACAAACACACAGACTACACAAACACACAGTCTCTACACAAACACACAGTCTCTACACAAACACACAGTCTCTACACAAACACACAGTCTCTACACAAATACACAGACTACACAAACACACAGTCTCTACACAAATACACAGTCTCACACACAGTCTCTACACAAACACACAGTCTCTACACAAATACACAGTCTCTACACAAACACACAGTCTCTACACAAACACACAGACTACACAAATACACAGTCTCTACACAAATACACAGACTCTACACAAATACACAGTCTCTACATAAACACACAGTCTCTACACAAACACACAGTCTCTACACAAACACACAGACTACACAAACACACAGTCTCTACACAAACACACAGTCTCTACACAAACACACAGTCTCTACACAAACACACAGACTCAGAAGATCACTCAACAACCAAACGGTTAAAGGAGCTACAGTATACGTTTCTGCAAGATGTGAATGTTTAGCCCCGCCCCTCAACTCGCTCACAGGCTTCTCCTTTCCCCTACGCTCTCATTCCACGGAGCCATCTAGTTTTATTTGCGATCTGATACGTACGCAAACATTAGCATGAGCGCAACTTCTTGTAAGCTGTACAACAATCACTGATGAAATGGTACAAAAGCAACGCACTGCTAACAAAATATATAAGTGAAAGATTACCACTAGTTCCGTGTCCGAATGTAGTCCGAGCATAGATAGTCCGAGGCGGTCTTACGGCCAGAATTCATACACAAGCTGAAGCTCAAGTTTTCAATGAAATTACGGATTGTAATACAATTTGCAATTTGTATGTCGTAATAAGCATTTTTATAAACTCATTTAAAAAATAATTGGGTATAGCTTCTTTAAAGGTACACTCAATAGTTTTAACATTTGCCTCCAAGAATATTTACCTCCACCATGTTTTTGAAATCTTGTCATAGACTTAGAATTTGACCTATAAATGTCAAATTACATGTAAAAGCACCATATTGAAATACAGTGGTGGATAAGGGACATTGTGCCCTCAAATATTTGAAGTCGGAACCACGGAGGACCACAGTTATGTAAAAGAACTACCCGAACGACAATCTTTTAGAAGATATGTTTGTAGTTGCACAACACGTGAAAAATACGTAACTTTCTTCAGTTACTTGACAAATAAATGAATGAATGAATAGATAAATAATAAATACATTTTTAAAAATGCTTGAATATTCAATCAACGTTTAGATGAACCCATGCAGAGAGTGGGATCAGGACGGTTGAGAAATGCACTCTTTTGGTTTCTGTTAAATAAATAATTATACAAATGTATATACAATAAAAATATACAAAAGTACAGTAGAAATCAGCTAAAACACTCAGATCATATTGATGTTTTGATGATGTTTTTCCAGTTTGATGGTGGAAACATCGTGTGTGAATCCGGTAAGTGTGGCTCCCACTGAAGGCCGGAGGTGAGGACCCCACCTGGGCTCCTGCAAAAACACTCAAATTGAACGTTAAAATTAATTTTCTTTTTTTGATATATATTAAGCCCATGTATTCGCAGTCATTGCATTATTCCAGTATTATTGCATATTATTGTTGTGGAATCTGGCCTTCACAAAATAGACAGACATGAGACTCAAGTGCAGCTTGTCTGTTATTTGGATTTGAACGCCTGGAGTTGGCTCTTTCCATGTGGTGTCATTTGCAGTACATCAAGCTCTGGACAAACTTTGAAAAGCGCACAGGGACAGGACTCCTGCTGGTGCCCAGAGTCAGAACTACCCGTGGGGAGGCTGCATTTCAGATTCATCCCAAAAATGTGAGGCAGGCTTTTTCTCTGACAATGTTTAAATCCAGGTTAAAACAGTTCTGTTTAGCTGTCCATACAACTAAGGGATTTTATATTGGTATCTTTCTTTTTAGTGTACTGTTATTTATTTGTATGCTATGTTGTTTTGTCCAGCACTTTGAGTCGCCTTGTGTATGAATTGCGCCATACAAATAAACGTGCCTTGCCTTTGAACAACTCTGAAACTGGAATAAAGGCCCCATGAGCATGTGTGCTTCGGACCCCGGCTCAGTTGTAAAAGCATATTTTGTGAAATAAGTCTTCCATATGGTTCATTACAAAGAGTAGCACACACCTGTCATCTAATGTTTTTAACAGCATCATGTTCTCTGAGGCCTACATTCTGAACCCAAAGAATGACAAACTTTATTCACGGTGTCACTGTAAATGTGATGAACTGAGACACAATCTCAGTGTCAAACGTGATCTTGATCTCGTTAATCTGGGCGGATGTGGATATATTGGTCGCTGTGGCGTTCATGTGGGTGTTTGAAAGAAATCCTTTCATTGAGTTTAAAGAGATTGAGTATCTTCACATGATCGTGATGTTCTGAGAGAGAGGACCATTATGTAACTCACATTTGGACTTTAATTGGATTGTTTTAATTTTGTTGATTAGATTTTCAGAATCCGTATAATAAATATGATATTTGTCTTCTTGGATGTGTGAAAGAAAAGCTGCAATATTGTCAATCTGCATTAACTTAGCATCAATGTTCTTTTCCCCAATGCAACATATACATGTGAGTATTGTAAATGAGTATTCGATAATTTCAGAAGATTTATTGATATGATTGATGTGTCAAACAGTTGGAAAGACTTCTGAAGAAGGAACATATTGACTGCACTTCACAATCTCTATATTATAATTCAAGTTCAAATATATGTATTTTTTGTGTATTGGGAAAAGAAATGAACATGAACACTCACTCATTCAGCCTGCACATGTGTAAGCGATAGAGGAAACCAGTGGAAACCTACACAGACACAGGGAGAACATGCAACTGAACTTCCACACAGAAAGACCCCATCTTGAAGTGAAGTCCAACCCTAGACAAATGCTAAACCCTGCATCGTTAAAAAAAAAGCCCAAATAACTACATAATGTTCTTGAAAGTCTTAGATACGATCATTTGCAGAAATCTAATCAAACCAAGTTCTTGGAAAATAATTTATAAAGATATCAGGAAGGAACTTGTGCTTCACATCAAGGGGGTCCTTGAGTCTATATCAGCCTTCCTTACGGTTCACTGCGGAGGTTGAGCGTAGAGTAGTAAGAGCCACTCGTGACCAGTCCCTTTCCACGTTCTCTCTTGGAGGTTGTTTTTGTTTGTGGTTAGAAGCTGTTTTTGAGACTGTGTTGTTCTGTTCGCTGCGTGTTTTCTGTAGCTCTGATTCTTCTGTCGGTCGGTGGCACAGGCTCCTCACTCTACGGGGGCTGCAAGACGATGGACTTATTCATTACGTGATTCTGAAACTGGTGAGTGTTTTGTTATTTTTTATATAACTGTGTGCATCTGCAGTTTTCTGTTGTCCTTGCCGCTTTGTCTTGACGTTGAGTTTGTGTTTACCTTGTTAGCTGCATTTGCTAAGCTAGTCCGGTGGGGGTTTTGCATGGATCTATAATAATAACTGGATAGGGTATTACTAGCTTATAGCTGTCCCACCCATGGACTCAGGGGGCGGCCGTGGTACTGCAAACTAAATGTAACTCAATGTACACTAAAACAGCTCGACCTCAGCTGACAGGGAACCTACAGCTTTCATAAAGGTCGGATTTTGTGGGGATTTTAGTGTCCCTCCCTTGTCATCCTGATTTTCTTTTCTTCTTAAATCCTTCGGTTTTCTTTAAATCCACACTTTACTGCCGCAAGCTCCTTTCCTTCCCGCATTGACTCCGCTCTACTGCTGCTCTGATCAGCAGCTCTGATTGGTCAGAGCGCGGCCGAGCCCCTCTGTGCACGTGCATGAAATCCACACACGCGTATTTGCCGCAACGCATCATGGGAGCTCGTCCACTGCACAGAACCGGGAGGACCAGATGATGCCCAAATAACTAATATCTAACTAATGGGCCAAAAAATTGGGCATTCATAGAGCGATTCAAAATGGCCGCAGGGGATGGAAAATGTGGAAAAACGCATCTGCACATGCGTCAGCCGGCACGAGCCCCATTCATTTAAACGAGTGACTTCAAAAATTCACAGCGCGTAAACTAGACTAAAAAAAACTAGTCCAAAAAAATTCACCCCCCTCAGCATTGACACACATGTGGAACGGAGCTTTGGGCCAAGAGCCAACTTTTGGACCATCCTGTAAAGGTGTTTTCGAGAGGTAAGAAGATGCTAAATGATAGCATTGGCTAATTCTTATCCCGGGTCCACCCCCATCATCCCGGGGTGGTATTGCAAGCATGTCAGTGCACGTCATTTTGGCCACTTTTGAGCCGGGACCTGCCCCCACTGGATTGGACGTCATCTGTGCGGCGGTGTCATGCTCTCAGACTTGTCCTCCCCCACCATGAACCTCACCGCACGTCACTGGTGTAGGTTTCCTCTGGGTGCTGCGGTTTCCTCAACCCCTAAAACATGTAGATTAGTTCAGAGTGACACTGTTTGATCGAACTAAAACAAAACAGGATGTAAAGTAAATAAACTTTAAAATTATGTACAACAGATTAGTTTTATCCTAGTGATGGTGTGTTGTTGCCATAGTAATCCTACTCCATACCTCTTACCATCAACACTGAAAGTCAGTCATAAGAATTGAAAATAGTCCCACGGGCCTGTGTTTGACAAAGGTTCTAGAGTGACCATTGGAAAGCCCTGATGTCAATTCCATTCACATTTTGAACTGTCACCAGTCACTGTACCTTATTTTCTGGTCATATTCTCTGCTGCCAAAGTACAATATTAACCATCTGTGAACGTGAAACTTCATGACTGTAATCATCTTTGACCCAAGTGCAATTATAACCTGAATGTTCTTATTTCTCCTTTTTTTCTGCTGTATGCAAGGATGACACTGGGTTTGAATTCCAGCCAAATTTGTGGAAGGACACCCAAAGGCAAACAGTTGAAAGGCCATTCTAGCAAAAACTAAATGTATACAAAAAAATCTCAAGTAAAACAATGAAGCAATAACAGATTTAAAACTGGAAAACTTCAGACAAAGAGAAAACATCAATTACTGTTTATGTCCGGTCTGCACCGTGTAGTAAAATGTTTCTAGTCTGGTTCCAAGCACACAGCTGTCCTCTGTGCCACATGGACTATCCCAGATTTGAATGAATGTTGGTTTTGCCACATGGGCGTTTGGTGGAGAGCCCTAGAGCTGTCAGCTGTCCTTGTCCTGCAGACAGACAGAGACTTATTTAGATAAGTGAGGTCAGATGAGCCGCTCCTAAACAGGACCACGAGTTAGATCCACAAGAACCACCC
The DNA here is from genome assembly GCA_964034765.1 of Knipowitschia caucasica. NCBI lineage: Eukaryota > Metazoa > Chordata > Actinopteri > Gobiiformes > Gobiidae > Knipowitschia > Knipowitschia caucasica. The sequence goes on along the minus strand of OZ035837.1, from coordinate 18,732,510 downwards.
GTGAGATGTGTCCAGCTCCACGTTTTTCCAAATGCATCGTTTTCTGCAATATTCTCTCTCTTTTCTCTGCAATATTCTCTCTTTTCTCTGCAATATTCTCTCTCTTTTCTCTGCCATATTCTCTCTCTATTGCATGATTCTCTCTCTATTCTCTATAATAATCTCTCTCTATTCTCAGCAATATGGCTGACATCTCTTGCCCAATTATGAGCCTGGAACTCATTGCCGTGTGTAGCTTTTATTTTTTGTGTTAGTTATATATTAGTTAAATATTATTTTGTGCAACATAAATTTGATGATAAAATAAATGCATAAAAAATGCACAATGTATGTTTATATTCTGAATGACACTACAAAGCTAAAATTATGAATAGAAAAGTAACTGTGGTGGAATCAAGAAAATATATATTATTTTAAATGGATACAATTGACTTTTATCTCATTTTCAGTGGATTTAGATTTGACTTTTTCTTATTTTGAGTAAAATATATCTGCACATATCAATAAAGACTCTTGAGCCACTAGAAATTATTCCATGAGCCAATTGGGACCCGGCCCACCAGTTGAGAACCACTGATGTAGATTATGTACCAATGCTAACGTTTAAATCTGGAGTCCCTCCCAGCTGGCATCGTCTATTGTAAATGATCGGTATGGTTATTGTATGTGGTATGAACAAAGGCAAAGCTATGGTATGAACGTAGAAAAAAGTCGGTCTAAATAAAGTGGTGGAACATCTCATCTTTGAAGGTTTAGCAGCCTGGGAACTCAACACCGGGCTCAAAGATCAAGGATTTGCTGTGTCAGATTTAGCCCACATCAGAGGCTGCAGCAGAACCACATTGACATGATAGAAAGTGAATATGATGCTCTATACTCTGTTAGCTTTAGCTGTTATTTTAGAAGAGACTCGGGCGGTTCCAGTGCAAACCGCAGGATACACACATTAGCAACATTAGTGCGTAAATGCATTAATACGTTTAGAGGCTGAGCTGCTCTGTAAGCTAATAAAGTCACATAAACAGGGCCCTGTGGGAGCGAGGACTGTACATACAGCTTATTGCATCATTGAGGCATGTAGAAAACAGCCTCAGTCACACAAGAGCTTTTCAGGACTTTCTAAACACACAAATACAGTGCAGGCACATATAGCACAAGCACAGCTGCGAGGATGCACTTCAAATATGTTTATTTTTACAAAAGCTTTCAAGCTGACAGTGATGATCCAGGACACTCCACATTCAATGACATTTATAAACTTTATAACATTATGGACATTTGTCAATAGGAGTGTGACGATATATCGATCTTTCGATATATCGCAATACTTTCTCCCGCGATCAATTATCAATATGCATTTGCCATGTATCAATTTATTTACATTAGTATCAATACTTAATAAATGGCTACATTACACACCTCCATTCCATTTATCAGGAAATAAAGTGTATTTTTTTACTTAACATTTTTCTATGTTATGTATGCCATATATTAGCATATGGTATATTGCTGACCAATATATCAATAATCGTTATCTTGAGATAATCGTTATCGTGATATAATCGTTATCGTGATACAATCGTTATTGTGAGCTTTGTATTGCGTATCGTATCGTATCGTATCGTGAGGTACCCTTAGGTTCCCACCCCTATTTGTCATATATACTCCTGATGGATCAATGGCTCTGTGGTTTTTATCAGTGCATTGTTTATGTTTGAGCTGTTTGATTTTCTGATCTGTGTTGGCAATTTGACAGCTTTGTAATGTCGTCAGAGATAACTATTACTGTAATTTAGGGCAATACAGGAATAAATTCAATTGACTTGAAACGGGTTTAGATATCTGTTCCCTTATTCACTCGCTGTGGATAGATGATAGACCTTTATTGAAGGAAGGTTTGCCAAGTCATTTGTTCCCACTGCTGTCAGACTGTTCAACGAGCAATGAACACGGCTGACTCTGTACATGCACCATTAACCAGTAGTTATAATGTACAATACTATATTATGTAAGAATGTACAATAGTGTTGTTTTGAAGGTAATGTAATAATCTATAATAATAACATGATGCCTCATTGTGTACACAAGCAATTCACTGACTTTGTCTACCGGTTATTCAAATCAAATCAAATCAGTTACATTTTTATAGCACAAAATCACAACAGCAGTCGTCTCCAGGGGCGTCACTGAACCGCCAACTCCACAGGCAGGCTGGGACGAGTCCTCAGATCCAGGAAGTCCAGGGTTTCGAGTTCCTGCTCATTGTGCTGATAAAAGTACTAATACACCTTGAACTTTTGCACATTTTGTTGAGATTGTATTAACAATACAAGTAACAGAGTGCATTAAATAGCCTTTAAAACATTTATAATGACTGATATATTCATCAGTCACATCTTGCCCTAATGATTACTGTAGATAGGGCCTCTACTCTCATAGCAGTTCTGTGAGGGCCTCAGAGCTGTGGTCGGAGCGTAATTTATCACAAAACAGCATCATGAAGGCCAAGCAGCACACCAGAGTGGTCAGGGATATATGTGTAAGTTTAAAGCAGCATTAACTAAGATTTCCCAAGATTTGAACAGCTTACTGAGCACTGTTCAATCCATAATTTGGATATGGAAAGAGTATGGCTCGACTGCAAACTTACCAAGCCACAGCTATCCACCTAAACTGACAGATCGAACAAAGAGAGCACTGGTCAGAAAGGCAACCAAGATCCCTAAGTGGCTCATACGAGTGGCAAGAAGAAAGCTATTAATTAAAGGAGGCCATAAGATCCTGTTTGAAGTTTGCCAGAAGTCATAGAAACAGCAATCGTGTGGAAGAAGGTGCTTTGGTCAGATGAGATCAAAAATTTACTTTTTGCCCAAACGCACAATGCTATGTATGTTGCAAACAAAACTCTGCTGCTGGTCCTGAGCGCACAAATAAGGTGGGGGGAGCATCATGCTATGGGGCTGCTTTTCTTTAGCAGCTAATTATTATCATTATCAATCTTTATTAAGGACACAATACAACACGGTCCATAGTTAAAAGAAAATATCCAATACACACAGTATACTGCATATTGAAAAATAAATTTATACAAGATACAGCTATGATCTTATTGCAGATTTTTGTCTTGTTTTTTTTCCCATTAATCTTGTTTGATAGCTCCATAAACTGTAGTGTGTGCAGCAAGACTGACATTCCCTCGTCTGTGGGACGAATTAAGTTTATCTTTTCTTTATCAGATTCATCTAATTCTTTCTCATCTTTTGATTGGCCCGTTGAAGGAAACACAAACCCCATGTTGCTCCTCCATTTCTACACCACACACATTTCAGCTGCAATTAGATTACACCAGCGGAAATGTAAAATTCTGCTTAAAAAGTAATTGTGCAAAAGTTTGAATATTGAATTCAAAAGAAAAAAATAATGTTAATCAGAACATAGGACACACACTTGTGCAATGATTCGAGGAGTCCCAGTTCAATAAAATTCCATGTAACGCTAATGTGATATAACCGCTAACTGTCTTCATCTGTTGATATTGTATGTTTTGGATTGAGCAACATAAGAAATTGTTCATGTAAAAATTATATTGTGATAATGATTGTCCATGGGATCCTAAATCATTCTGTCTCTATTCATCAGTCTAATGATCCATTGGAGACCTTCATTAGGCCTGTGCATGCGCCACAAAGCCGCTTGCAGGATCTGTTTCCTCAGGCTGACGGCAGAGCACGGCCATCTTCCCAAGGATCTGCGTGGCCCAGATTCCACTTGCATTTGTTGTGTCGGATAAATGATTAACGGTGAACTAATTATGAATGGAGGATCCGAGCTGACCAGTCTTTATGCTTTGACCTTTCCATAAAGCTACAGTTGCATCAAAGGTAAGCACATGGTTAAGCACATGGTTAAGCGCTCTTGTGGGCAAACAGCTGCGGTTTATCCCCTGGCCCACAGTGGAGCCCAGATCCATGTTGTAGGTGCAGGAGAGGGACAGGCTGTGACCGGCTGAAGACAGAACACTGGCAAATGTTACAGGAACATGTTTCAGAGGCTAGGCCGCACACAGAGGACATTCTCATATGATGATAATTAAAGCACAAGCTCCAAATTAAACCGACTAAGGAGCAATTTACAAAGATTAAATCTTAATGTTTCTTATGGTAAAAGGATGCCAACCCATTATGTGTTCCCACTAGAACTGTGGCTGGAAAACATGTAACCAAAATATAAAAGGCCAAATATGAATTTCTCAACAGCTGATTGGAGAAAATGTGTAGTGAGTGATAGAAAATGAACACAAAACTATTGATGTTTTCTTTCTCTGTGAAACTGCTGCTCCGTGATGTTAGTGAGTGGAACACAAGGACACTACACAAGTAGAAGCTGATGACGCCTCGGTTCTTTAGAAAGTGCTCAGAGAGCTCCAGGTCAGGAAAGCCAGCCTCAGAAACCAGGGGGTAACAGTGTGAACAAGACCAGAGGATTCAGAAAATAGTGCAAGATTTCTTAGAACCCAAAGAGTCATTACTGGGCCTGGATACTATCACCAACACATAGCAGCAGGGGGACTGAAGTGGAGTCCCCAGTGAGCAGGAATACAGAGAGGTGAGGACAGGCGTGACACCAGAGATGGGGCTATTCTCTCTGGGAAATACACTCTCACATATGACCTGTCATCCTTTGTCAAAGTATGAAGCATAACGACATAGTGCCATGTACATGATACAATGACAATATGGAAAAGGTGAAACGATCTTTTACAACTTATCTATTGAATAAACTGCTGCTGCTCCAGTGCATGAAGGTCTGACCTTAAAAGGCCACTGGCCTGATGGGACTGGTTGAACTGGGGGGCCTGGTGTTATCTCTGAGAAGCACTGCTGTATTTATAGACATTTCTAAAAAACCCTTCCCCTCATACTACTCCCTTCGGAACCCCTCCCATTTTTTCAATTAGTCCCTGATGGGTGGAGTAATGCAATCAGGAGTAAGTAGAGCTGACAGGAGGATTGCAGCTCAGTCTGCCCAGACTCCACACAGACACTTCTCCTTGGACCAAAGGTAAGACTCTCCATCTACCCCCCTCATCTTCTGCCTTTTCCACTCATCTGCGGAACGCACTGTCGACAGTGTGTTTCTACACCTTAATCCCACATTCTTTATCCCTGTTTGAGCAATAAACTGCAACTTCCAAACCCCATGTCTGTGTGTTCCATCATTTCACTGCTTTGTTCCTCACCACGTTCACCTCCACCCTGCCCTCACAGTGTTTCCTTCACTGCTCAATGTGTCTTTAAGTTGAAAAAGTCAGTTTGATGGGAATACAGTATCATTATGACAGTATCTCCTCATCAGTAACTGACTCAAAGTTGTATTTTGTTGGATCCATGTTTAAGTGACTTTAGGGTCTGCATTCCAGGCTTGTGCTTTCGTGCACCTCTTTAAAACATTTGTACACATGCATTTAGTGGTCTTTCATTTGTTTTATTTTGGATTACACATTTTCAACAATAAAATCAAATGATTTTAAATCATCTCTTTAAATTAGTATTAGTAACATAGTATGGCCTTTAACAAAATACAAGCCAATCTTGCAACAACAACAAAAAAAAGGCCTGTTGCTTGAATCAGGTTAAATATATCTTGATTTTGGTAAATCTGCTTCTGGGACCAGAATTTGTTGTTTTTCTTTTTTTGAGAGAAAAGACAATTCTCACTTCACTGAGAAACAAATGGCTACTTCCTTTTAAAATGAAATGAAAAAGAGAGTTTATCAAATCCTGTCAACAAACCTAGATTCAAACAATGTAATGTGATCAGTTTTTGGCGTGTAGCTGTGTCAGTGAAAGAAAGCAAACCGTGCTTCTACATAAGAGCAGTTGAATTATTATACTGTGTTCCTGTAGCTGTCATATTATATTTCAAGTCCCAGCAGTGTCAAACAGACATAATCCCAGATGGGTATAACGACCAGTTGGAAGCTTTTTATGTGGCTTATATCTTCTTTTATTTATAGCATCTGGATAAACCCTGTCCTAAGCTAGGTGAGTTATGGTGAGAGCAACAGACAATGGAAGAATGTGGGAGGGGGTGGAAAAGCATAGTCCAAAGGCATCACCAATGTCCCACATATAATTCCACTCTCAATGAAACTTACAACATACAACTGTCTACAAAAAAGAACCATGTGCAAATGTCGTGGTTCCTCTGGTTTGTGAGTAATTTAATTGATGTAATGTCTTGCGAGTTCTGGAGTGATAACTTCCAGTTGGCTTCCAATTAAGAGCTAAGGCACGTGCTTATACCACAATGCGTCGGACAGCAGTACAGTACGGAGGCCTGGACGGGTTGACCAGATGGCCTACCGTCAACAGCTGCAGCTTGTGAGTCGTCATTATTGCAAATGCCATTCCAGCCTCATACACAGGCACACAGGCAGTGACAGCTGGAGGTGAGGTGACGGATGGGTCAGTGTGCTCAGCATAGAAGGCGTTGGTATGCAGTGGAGCACCGACTGTCTCCAAGCAGGCCTGGGAGTTATTTATACCCCTCGTCTGTCACCTTTCACTTCTGCCACACAAAATACAATAAAGAGTAGACAAAACAGCAGGGATGAAGACTCTACTGTATCTAATATGTATCAAAAAATACATAAATGTTCCATAAATACATCAAACCAAACCAATATAGTATTTTATTGTATTGCCAGCGCAAACAAACTATAGTCCAATGATCTTGTTGGTTTCTTTGATTAAAGTCACCATTCACAGGCAGAATGACAGAACGCTACGACTGCCACTACTGCAAAGAGTCCCTGTTTGGCAAGAAATATGTCCTGAGAGAGGAGAACCCCTACTGTGTGAAATGCTACGAGAGCCTGTACTCCAACTCCTGTGAGGAGTGCAAGAAGCCCATTGGCTGCAACTCCAGGGTGAGACACTGATGGCACCAGGCATCATGATGGCGACAAGGAGACGATTGTGACTGTTGATGTGTTCCAGGATCTGTCCTACAAGGACCGCCACTGGCATGAGGACTGCTTCAAGTGCTTCCAGTGCAAACGCTCTCTGGTGGACAAGCCTTTCTCCACCAAAGACGAGCAGCTGCTCTGCACTGAATGCTATTCCAATGAATACTCCTCCAAGTGCCATGACTGCAAGAAAACCATCATGCCTGGTAAGACAATACAGAGCGTGCAGGCTTTGGAAAAACTTATCTTTCCAACGTTCCCTCACTGACATTATCATTGACAGGCTCCAGAAAGATGGAGCACAAAGGGAACAGCTGGCATGAGACTTGTTTTACCTGCCAGCGATGCCAGCAGCCAATCGGCACCAAGAGTTTCATCCCCAAGGATAACCATAGCTACTGTGTGCCGTGCTATGAGAAGCAGTTTGCCATGCAGTGTATCCACTGCAAGAAGGTAGGAGCCCTGCAGACCTCCTCCACTGAAGGCAGAACCTCTGAATGATGCTTTGTGTTACAGCCCATCACCACTGGAGGGGTGACCTACCGTGAGCAGCCCTGGCACAAGGACTGCTTCCTGTGCACCAGCTGCAAACAGCAGCTATCTGGACAGAGGTTCACCTCCAGAGATGACTTTGCTTATTGTCTCAACTGCTTCTGCAACCTTTATGCCAAGAAGTGTGCCTCCTGCACCACCCCCATCAGTGGTAAATGCCGTACGCCTCCATACTTTACACATTTGGATCACGACTTAACTCTATGTTCCTTTTAGGGCTTGGTGGTAGCAAGTACATTTCTTTTGAGGAGCGACAATGGCACAATGACTGCTTCAACTGCAAGAAGTGCTCTGTGTCCCTGGTCGGCCGTGGCTTCCTCACCGAGCGTGACGACATCTTGTGTCCTGAATGCGGAAAGGACATCTAATCGAATATGACGGAATCGGAGCATAGAACAATAAATCTAAACTACTATCTAAACTAAAATAAATCTATAAATGTATTTTAGTCACTAATCAAGCTGCATGAATACTCACTGTTGAAAATGTACTTAAACGTTTTTTTTGCTGTACGACATAACTGTAAAAGCTACTGCTTATGAGGCGTATAGAGATATTTATAGGCGTGCAATATTTACAGCTATAAAAGTGGTTTTGTTTTGTGTCTTCTGAAACAGTTAAAAGTATGAAAAACAAATGTATTGTTCATGCATGCTAAAAAAAAGAAAGTTAAATTATTGTCACTTGTTTCTGTTTAATTAAGCCCAAGACAAAATGTATCTTACAAAAATTTTATTTAACCAATGAGAAATAAAGAAACCCTAATTTCAGCCTAAATCATTCCACAGTAAATACAATAGACTGTACACAAGAATAAAAAGCATATTCCTAAATATACATTTATAAGTCAAACAGGAAATGCCTTGGCTGAGTAATGACTTCGATATTACAGCACACACACAGTTTACTATAAGCACAACAAGACTATCGTGTATTCACAAACATGACTACACCAGGTTCCTCCAGGGGGCGCTTTGGCAGTGATCGGCCAAAAGATGAAGACAGCACCAGCCGTTTTCAGATGTCAGGCGGAGAGGAAATACATGGTTTTAGTGAAGATTTTGTTCATAATTTGTGTGATTAGCATAACCTCATTTGCCAGTGAAAGTATTATTAAATCAAACTGAACATACTTCTGTTCTCCAACACACAGCACCAGTACAGAGACTAAAAGTATCATGTCCAATAGTTGCTGATAACACAAACGTGCAATGGCTCCACAAGACGATCGGTTAATGTTAAGTGCACTTGAGGCTGTGTGAAAAACTAGATTTCATTTTTGTCTGTTTTGTCATTTGCATGATAAATGAAAGGGAATAAATGAAACATGGCCACTCCCAGAGCTGTTTGGAATCAAGAACAATGGCTGAAAGTGGTCAAAACAGGCAGGACGCTGGACTTCAAACACAAGAGGTTTGTTTCCATCAGTGCAGTTAGAATAAATGTAGTCAGCAATATATGGTGATATTTATAGATGCATCATCCGTACATAATCATTTATCAAAATGTTAAATGCAGTTACTTGTCCTGCACCCTCAAAGTAAATCTGGCCCAGAAGGCCAGGGCCGGGTCTTCCCCAACCAGCAACCCGCCAACAGCTCTGTCCTCTCCTGAACGTCCACCTCCGACAGCACTAGCCTCGTCCAACAGTCCTCCACTGTGGAGGACCGTGCCGTTCTGTGACTTTGGAAAAACCCCTTTAAGATCAGACAAGCTCAGGCTTTGGTGAGCAGTCACATTTATTCCCTTTCAATGTGTGTGCAAGTGTTTTATACTGAAACAGCTCGAGGAATCATGTCCCGAGCTGCTGAGGGCCATGAGCCTGAACAGGCTGTAGGAGATGGGACGAACATCAGGGCCACGTCACATGCTGAATCTTTTTCTTCGCCGTAGGAGAATCTAAATTCTGGGGTAACCACAGAGTAGGTTATTCTCTTTGCAAATTAAAACCATAAACATGAATTCAAAGAATATTACAGAATGATGTGCTTCTTGTGTAAAAGTGGCCTTCTCTGTAGATGCTGGTTGCTTGACTGTAGTTATTTTCCGTATGGGGCTGGCCATGCTTGCTCCTGGAGGAGGCTTTAACCGGTCTGTGCTTCCAGATGGAACACTGCCTCCCTCTGGTCTCCGCACTTTTAAAGGTCCGCTGTTTGAGGAGCTTCCATCAAAGGTTATCAATGGCCTTTTTCTGTTGGAGTCGCTACTGGAAAGAAATTCGAAATTAATCAGTTCTACCCTATTGCCGCTGTAGTCTGTGAATGAATACATACTTCTCTATAGCCTTATTACAAGGGAGTAAGCATTTAACTATGCCAATTAAAAACATACAATCATATTGTGGACTGATATATCCTCACAAATGATTATGGCCAAATACTAGAACTACAAAAACCCCTTTGGACATGGATACAGTCCTATAGTGACCAATAGTGACCTATAGTGACCAATAGTGACCTATAGTGATCTATAGTGACCAATAGTGACCTATAGTGGCCAATAGTGACCTATAGTGACCTATAGTGACCTATAGTGATCTATAGTGACCTATAGTGACCTACAGTGACCTACAGTGACCTACAGTGACTTATAGTGACCTATAGTGACCTATAGTGACCTACAGTGACTTATAGTGACCTATAGTGACCTATAGTGACCTATAGTGACTTATCTATAGTGACTTATCGTGATCTATAGTGACTTATAGTGATCTAGAGTGACCTATAGTGACCTATAGTGATCTATAGTGACCTATAGTGACTTATAGTGATCTAGAGTGACCTATAGTGACCTATAGTGATCTATAGTGATCTATAGTGACCTATAGTGACTTATAGTGATCTAGAGTGACCTATAGTGACCTATAGTGATCTATAGTGACCTATAGTGATCTATAGTGATCTATAGTGACCTACAGTGACCTACAGTGACTTATAGTGACCTATAGTGACCTATAGTGACCTACAGTGATCTATAGTGACTTATCGTGATCTATAGTGACTTATCGTGATCTATAGTGACTTATAGTGATCTAGAGTGACCTATAGTGACCTATAGTGATCTATAGTGATCTATAGTGACCTATAGTGACTTATAGTGATCTAGAGTGACCTATAGTGACCTATAGTGATCTATAGTGATCTATAGTGACCTATAGTGACCTATAGTGACTTATAGTGATCTAGAGTGACCTATAGTGACCTATAGTGACCTATAGTGATCTATAGTGACTTATCGTGATCTATAGTGACTTATAGTGATCTATAGTGACCTATAGTGACCTATAGTGACAGGTGAAAGCCCATGAGGGTAGCCTGACTTGCGCGCGGATGAGGGCGGAGGGTGCGAGTCTCGGTCCCGGGACACACTCCGGCCCCAGCGGGTGGAGGGCAGCGGTCTCTGCGGTAAGGGCATCACATGACGGAGGTAAAGCTCCGTGAGCTCGTCCCGACTCAGACAGGCGGGTATCTTCACTTCTCTCTGCGGGGGACAGGAGGCTGTGAGAGGCTGCGATCAGAAGGAACACATGTGGCTCCGGAGAAAACATGGTGTCAATACTTGCCTCTTTTAATATTAGTTTGAGAAATCCTTCAGACAAAAGCTCAGGGTGCAGTAGATTATCTACATCTGAACTGGAGTTAGATGTTCCGTCTTGTCCCGCGGAGGTCGCCATGTTTAATTTCCCGACATGCTCCGCGTCAAAACAAAACAAACGTGAACAAAGCATGGGTCAGATCGAAAACTGCTCTCACTGTCAGTCTAGAACCATACAGCTGAGAAATATTATTACACATCAGCTTGCAGATAGATTACTGTGTGTAGCAATCATATAGCCCTATTTTCTACTGTAAAATTAAAAACTCCTCAAATCAATATTTTATTGACTTTTTTTTTTTTTTTCAAAACAATTGAACAGAGTAAGAACATCTACAAAGAAAATCACAGACTCTGACATACACTCAGTTCACTGTAGTCGCTGGGATCCACTCTGTTTGCCTTATAAAATGGACCCTCCAGAGCAACACTGATCACATGAGCCTATCCATGATCATTTGATAGTATGCAGTGCTGAAATTGTTTAACATTTCACTCAAGCAAAAGCGTGAATCTTTGTACAGACCACAGACTAAATATTAGACGCAAAGAGTCCGTGTGCAAAGGCAAGAGCGCCATCATGTGTCTGTTTCGTGCATGTGTATCGTGTATATTCTTTTGGAAGATTCATGGGGCGTCTGTGTGTTTGCAAAGTATGTTAAAAATAAATAAAAACAAAATAACGCTGTACAATTTTAAATATTTATTGTTAAAATCAGGACACACAGAAAGATCAAAATCGGACTGGCACAGAGTAAGAAACCGTCTTGTATTTTTTTTACTTAGACATGAAATAGTGGTTAAAAAGACGTAAAAACATATTCTTCATAATTTCAATATTCTCAGCATCTTTGGAGCTTGGCCTTTTAGACTGCTCATGTGCTGATATTTACCACACAGAAAACTCCCACCTGTATGATACACATTCAAACATAGTTCTACATACTTTAGCACAAGAAGTCCCAGAGCAGTCAAATTGATGGCTTTTAGTTTTGTAAGTTAAATTATTCTGCTCATGAAAGTAGTTGGTCATTCTGACATTGTGACATTTTTTGTGTCTATTTGTAGTTTGCAATTTTCCCATTTTTTTGTATTACATTCATAAATGATCTACTATTTCTGAAATATGAGTAGAAATATGAGTTCTGGACTGCTTCTATACTGGCTGGGGCAACAGTGGCTCAGTTGGTAGAGCCTGAAGGTCATGGGTTCGAGCCCACCACGAGACTTTCTTCACCGACTCCCACGGATGTCTGCTGTCGTTGCGTCTTTGGGCAAGACACGTAACCCCACTTTGCCTGAAGCCCCAGCGGACTCAGCACCTGCAGGAGGATCACTGAGGGGCTGGTGCTCTGTGAAGCTGATTGACACCCCCTGTCCAAGAATTGGACAAATAAACAAATAACTTGTACCTTTTTGAACCAGGTACAACTTATTTGTCTGGTATATTGATATATGTCAAATATATATTGTGCAGGTTCATAATAAATAAAAAATACAAAAATACAAAATACAAAAACGGATGGATGGGTTCTGGACTGGTTTAGCTTGGTTTTCCACCAGAGAGCTAACCATGGTTACCATAGCAACACATTGTTTACTTTATTAGCATTTGGTGGCCTTTCAATCATTTTTGGGTGGCATTTGCCTGTATTCCTTCAGTTTGAATTGGATTTATAATAATAACAGAGAGGGATATTAACCCAAACCCGAACCCTTAATTGGAGCAGTCAAAATGACAGCTCTGGGAGATCTGGTAGTATCAGACTTATATTGTTGTTGAATAAAAAAAACCACAAATGAAAGTAACTTTTATAATTGCTATGTGAATGCTACTCTTTCGGTTCCTGGTTGGTTCCTGATTAGTTCCTGGTTGCAAAGTAAAAAACAGCTCACACAGAAGACTGGCTTTCGCTGCAGACATAGATATTACTGGGTCTCACTCTCCTATGACTCCGGCCCGGAACTCTCGGACACAACCGGCAGCTTTTGGGGATAAACTCTTGAACGGCCTCCCTGAACTTGCGGATCCTCCAGCAGTAGATGATGGGGTTGAACACCGTCTTGAGGTAACTGAGCCACAGAGCTCCAATACTGACGGGATAGAACACAGAGCTGTAATAGAAACGACGGCTGAAGACCCCCAGCAAACTGACGATAGTGTGAGGCAGCCAGCACACGGAGAAGCCCAGAAACAAGATGAGAATCGTCGTGAACGCTCTCGTCTTAAAACTCATGTCCACTTTAATCTGAGGGGGATGCTGCAACCCACAAATCCTCATTTTGCTGATTTGGTTTAGAGCTGGCAGGCAGGAATGCTCGTTGGTGTGGTTGTGAATGCGAAGAGTGTTGTGTCGCACCGTGTTGAGAATACACATGTACGCGTAGAGCATGACCGTAAATGGCACAAAGAACACCGCAACAGCTAAGAGGATAGTGTAGCCGCGGTCTGCAAGGGACTCGCTGTAGCCTAGCACACACTGGGGCGCCCAGGTGCTCCCAATCCCAGCCACACTTGTCCTCCATCCCACCACTGATGGTAGAGATATACACAAGCTGAGCATCCAGGAGCCGGCGATGAGGACTTTGGCTCTGTATGGGGTTAGCTTGTCCTGGCGTTGCACTATGATAAGGAACCGATCCACGCTGATGATGAGAAGTATGGACACTCCCTCCAGCACGAACAGCCAGTATAGCATGATGGAGGCGCGGCAGAAGGTGCTCCCGAAGGTCCAGTCCGAGGTGGCCACAGTGACGGCTGTGAATGGCATGCACAGCAGGGACAACATGATGTCAGAGAACGCCAACGTGGCCAGGAGCAGGTTGATGGCCGAGCGCATGGCAGGTTTCTGGTAGACGATCAGGCACACTACAGCGTTGCCAAGGAAACCGATGGTAATCATAAAGATCATAATGGCCGCCAGAGTCACCCGAAGAGTCACGGATATGAGAGGTGTACCAGGTTCGGACGAGGGCGTGACGTCGTCTGGGACCAGGGGGCTGCCCGGGTCCATGAAGACACAGTCCTCGGGCAGGCTGTCGTTACAGAAGGACATCATGGATCTCATTCAAAGTGAGGATACAAATCTGTGCGAGTCTCTGGGAGGATGCGATGTCTTCTGTCATTCTCCTCTACACCAGATTCAGGGATGTCTGAAACAGTAAAGAATCATATAAGGCCAATTTAAATGATTTTTTTATTTTTACAGTATATTCCTAGATGTAGATGTGTATTCTCATGCAGTTGATCGTCATGGCAAGGCAAGTTTATTTGCATGCCAAAAGACAAAGCAAAGTGATGAACAAAACACAATAGAAACAATCACACAAGGCATTGAATAAGCACAGTACCGTAAAAAGAGTAAAGATAAATCCCTCAGTTGTATGCACAGCTAAACAGAACTTTTTTTGAACATTGTCAGAGAAGAAGCCAGTCTCACATTTTCAGATTTTAGCTGCATAAATCTGAAATGCTGCCTCCCCATGTTTAGTCCTGACTCAGGCCACCTCATGCCGAGGTATATTCCAATGTAGTATATTCACATGTTTATATATATTCTCATGTAGTATATTCTCATGCAGATGTGTGATTACCCTCTTGCCACAAAGGTATAATAAAGCAGTACAGTCACCTATTCCTGGTTGTTGATTAACAAGCACACTCTCATTTAATACATATGCCACAACAGCCACATCACCTCATGGTTCACACACAAACAGAGGTACACACCCATGGTAACGTCAGCACCCTGTTGACGCTAGGGCTCCCAGCTCCTCCAGTCCGAACACTGTGGAGACACATGTACGCGTAAATTATCACATCCGTATTGTTTTGACATGTTTTGAATTTATCGGAGCTGTTTCATGCTGCGGACCCTGCACACCCCGCTGAAACAATGTCAACAGTAGTAAGAGGTTTCTATTAAAGCAGCCTGCATACTGTTGCTGATGTATGTTGCTATGGAAACAAGGTCACCGGTACCATGGAAACAGGCAGTCTCTCATCCCATACTTTGTCAAAGATTAGCGTGTAAGTAAAAGGACATGTTTGTTTGCTAATAAAGCTCGGACGGCACTTTATGTGTGGGGACGGCCAGAGCATGAAGAATGGAGTGTGTGGCTGAATGTGATGACTGTAATGAGGGCACAGGTCAACAACAATGGACTGCTTTATTTTCCCTCACACACAAGTCTGAGACAAGTGGGTCAGAATGAGTAGGTATAGGAGGAGGGGAAACACAACTATATGCCGAATATGTGTGGGACTAATGAAGGTCCTTTAATCTTCTATCAATACTACATTTAAGGACAGTATTCCATATATATATAGCCTACTGCAGAGATGGAATAGCATCAGATTTGCCAATTCTCATGTAAACCACTGCTTGTTTAGTCTTGCATTTTGAGTCCGTGTGATCTTGACAGACACCAACCACAGAAGAGACATAATTAGGCGCACAGCAAGAACGTCGCCTCCTACTGGGCCATATTAAATGAACTCAGTGTGTGTACAAATATATATAAGAGGGAGTATCGGTTGCCTACCTTAGAGCGCACTGGTCTGCTCTGGTCAGTGGTGGTTTCCCCCTCACATTCTCTCCTCTCCTGGGTTGTTCTCCATCGCGCCGCCTCCGGATGATGCTGACGCGAAAGAGCAGGTGTCCCCGCGTTAAAGGAGCAGCAGAGACAGAGAGAGAGAGAGAGAGAAAAGAAAAATCCATGTATTTGTCTGTAGTGTTGATCTATAGAGCCTCACAAAACAACACGTGCAAATAAACAACATAAGCTCTTATTGGTGATCCGTATTTGTTCCACAGTGTTGCAGGATTTTTTTTTCTTTTTTTGAAGTTGATGTTTAACTATTTGAGAACCATCTGTGTGTATGTGTATGTGTGTGATACAGAGATACTGTGTAGTATGTCAGTCCCAAGCTCTTGTCCTGAAGGTAGAAACATGGATTATACTGTGTTTATGGCGCCGCCTACAGAGGAAGATTCCCCGAAAGAGAAATGCCACCCCGTACTCCACCACCACCATCACAAGTGGCAGCACATGTTGTAAGTTCTATGTCCAGAAGGTGGCAGCATTTCCACATGTTTCATTTGTTATACGTTCTACCCATGGATGTATTTATATTCTACCTCATTGCATTTATGAACAGTTGCACGCTATGTACAACTTGGGAGGGTTTTGTTGTTTTTGTTGTTGTTGTTGTTGTTGTTTTTACATCACTGAAGCTTTTGAGCATTCAATACTTACAGATGCATGACTTGATTGAAATACCATTTTGAGTCAGATAAATTAGAAGACAAATATACAACAAGCTCAAAAGTGTTTATTAGAAATAATAGTCATAATGATTAATATAGTCATGGTGGGTTCATTGGCTGTGGTGGTCTGCCGTAGAAAACAAAGATAAGGGCAAGTGTATTTGTAAATAAAAAAGAAAGAACAAAAAGTGTGCATTTACACACAAAGATAAAATATGTATTTTGTCAAAATAATAAAAATCAAAAATTAATGCTGTCACTGTATGTTTTCATGTTTTACTCTCACTTAATCTCACTAAATACATTTAAACTTAAATAAAATACATTTAAACCTAAATAAAACACATTTAACCTTAATAAATACATATTGAGAAAGAACTACTACTAAATTATTGTTCTCTGAAACCAGGGCATTTACTGCTTTTGAACTCAAACATAGGGCGATGACTGTGACTCGCATAATATTCAACAATAACATAATCATTAGAGAATGTCTGAGACCACAGAGAAACATGTCATCAAACCATTATTCTCAGTTCAAAGCCACAGAGATGTTTTCATGGAATTGAAGAGTGCAGTGTTTTTCAACCAGTGGGCTGTGGCACGTTAGTGTTTGGGGTTCATTGGAAATGATCCAATATCACCTATTGGACAAAACAATATGAGAAGAAGATAATGTGAGAAAGACTTGTGCTTGTTGCTTCTGCATGAATCGTGCTTTTTAAATTTAAAATGCCTTTGCCTTGGCTTTTGTTCTATATAAAAACCTGGAGAACGATGAGAATGAGAGTTTCATGTTTGTATAAGTTTCAGCTGGTGTCATGTGATTGTTTTCAATGAAAAAGATGTGCCACAGCTCAGACAGGTTGGGGAACTCCCATTGTAACCCATAATATGAAACCATGTGACCAACCACCAGGCCTTTAATAAGTTAAGGACACCTTATGTTTGGTCATTTGTCCTGGACATAATTAGAATGAATGGTTTTGGCGTGTAAACCTTTGATGGCCATGACTGTTTTGCATTGACTCCATGATGACGATCATGAATGAGATTTTTGATTAGTATTTGAATTTGTTGCGCAACTTTTGATTCGATTGATATTTAGTACGTAGCCACATCTTTATTTAAAGTGCACTTAATTAAGATTGTGACTTTTGAACTATGTTTATCATAATGTGTTATGTTTACAATTCACACTGTAAATTGTTAATTCATTTTCTTTGGTTTACTTTGTGTATATAAACAATTATGTGCTTTGTTAAGTGCTGAGTGTCTACACAATGACAGAAAACAATGTAGTTCTAGCGCCTGTCCAGTAGTGGGCAGTGGGACTTTTCAACACGACACCCCAGCAGTACAACCACGTTCTCTACAACATCCTTCTCAGGCCACAGGCCATAAAAGTGGACTGAAGTTTATTTTGTGTGTTCAGTTGGCACAACTCTCTCCACGCTCTTGGGACGTGGAATGTCACCTCACTGGGGGGGAAGGAGCCCGAGCTCATGGAGGAGGTCGAGCGATACCGACTAGAGATAGTCGGCCTCACCTCCACACACAGCTTGGGCTCTGGAACCCAACTCCTTGAGAGGGGTTGGACGCTCCACTTTTCTGGTGTTTCTCGCGGGGAGAGGCGGCGAGCTGGGGTGGCCATATTAATTGCCCCCCATCTCAGCCGCCACGTGTTGTAGTTCTCCCCGGTGAATGAGAGGGCCGCGTCCCTCCACCTTCGGGTGGGGGACAAGTCTCTCACTGTTGTGACGGCCTACGGGCCTAACAGCAGTGCAGAGTACCCGGCCTTCTTGGAGTCCTTGGGAGGGGTACTGGACGGTGCACCAACCGGGGACTCCGTTATTCTCCTGGGGGACTTCAACGCCCATGTGGGAAATGCCAGTGACACTTGGAGAGGGGTGATCGGGAAGAACGGCCCCGCTGATCTGAACCCGAGCGGTGTTCAGTTGTTGGACTTCTGTGCCAGTCACGGTTTGTCCATGAACACCATGTTCCAGCACAAGGGTGTCCACCAGTGCATGTGGCACCAGGACACCCCAGGCCGGAGGTCGATGATCGACTTTGTTGTCGTATCATCTGACCTTCGACCGCGTGTCTCGGACACTCGGGTAAAGAGAGGGGCGGAGCTGTCAACCGATCATCACCTGGTCGTCAGTTGGATCCGCTGGCAGGGGAAGAAGCCGGTCAGACCTGGCAGACCCAAGCGTATAGTGAGGGTCTGCTGGGAACGTCTCGCTGAGCCCCCTGTCAGACGGATTTTCAACTCGCACCTTCGAGAGAGCTTCTCCCAGGTCCCGGCGGAGGAGGAGGATATTGAGTCTGAGTGGACCATGTTCTCTTCCTCTATCGCCGATGCGGCGGCTCGTAGCTGTGGTCGCAAGGTCTCTGGTGCTGGTCCCGGCGGCAACCCCCGAACCCGGTGGTGGCTGTCAGGCTGAAGAAGGAGACCTATCAAGCCATGATGGTTCGGGGGACTCCTGAGGCAGCTGTCCAGTACCGGCAGGCCAAGCGTGCTGTGGCCCGGGCTGTTGCAGAGGCAAAAACCCGGGTCTGGGAGAAGTTTGGAGAGTCCATGGAGCATGACTATCGGTCGGCCTCGAAGAGATTCTGGCAAACCGCCCGGCGCCTCAGGAGGGGGAAGCAGTGCTTTGCCAACACCGTTTATGGTGGGGGTGGAGAGCTGCTGACCTCGACTGGGGATATTGTCGGGCGGTGGAAGGAATACTTCGAGGTTCTCCTCAACCCGCCTGTCACGTCCTCCGCCCCGGAGGCAGAGGCTGAGGATGTTGGGGCGGATACTTCCATCTCCCTGACAGAAGTCACCAAGGTGGTTCGCAGCCTCCATGGTGGCAAGGCGCCGGGAGTGGATGAGATCCGCCCTGATTATCTAAAGTCTCTGGATGTTGTGGGACTGTCTTGGCTGACACGTCTCTGCAACATCGCGTGGCGATCAGGGGCGGTGCCAATGGAGTGGCAGACCGGGGTGGTGGTCCCTCTCTACAAGAAGGGGGACTGGAGGGTGTGTTCCAATTATCGTGGGATCACACTCCTCAGCCTCCCTGGCAAGGTTTACTCCAAGGTACTGGAGAGGAGGCTACGGCCGATGGTCGAATCTCGGATCCAGGAGGAGCAGTGTGGTTTTCGTCCCGGCCGCGGAACACTGGACCAGCTCTATACTCTCCATCGGATACTTGAGGGTTCATGGGAGTTCGCCCAACCTGTCCACATGTGCTTTGTGGATTTGGAGAAGGCGTTCGACCGTGTTCCCCGGGGTGTTCTTTGGGGGGTTCTCCGGGAGTACGGGGTCCGGGGTCCTCTGCTGAGGGCCGTTCGTTCCCTGTATGACCGGAGCCAGAGCTGTGTTCGCATTGCCGGCAGTAAGTCAGACCTGTTCCCGGTGCATGTTGGCCTCCGCCAGGGCTGCCCTCTGTCACCGGTTCTGTTCACTGTATTCATGGACAGAATTTCTAGGCGCAGCCAGGGGCCGGAGGGGGTCCGGTTCGGGGACCACAGGATTTCATCTCTGCTGTTTGCGGACGCTGTATCGGACCGTCGTGGTGAAGAGGGAGCTGAGCCGAAAGGAAAAGCTCTCGATTTACCGGTCAATCTTCGTTCCCTCCCTCACCTATGGTCATGAGCTTTGGGTAGTGACCGAAAGAACGAGATCGCGGATACAAGTGGTCGAAATGAGCTTCCTCCGCAGAGTGGCTGGGCGCTCCCTTAGAGATGGGGTGAGGGGCTCGGTCACACGGGAGGAGCTCGGAGTAGAGCCGCTGCTACTCCACGTCGAGAGGAACCAGTTGAGGTGGCTCGGGCATCTGTTGCGGATGCCTCCTGGACGCCTCCCTGGGGAGGTGTTCCGGGCACGTCCCACTGGGAGGAGGCCCCGGGGAAGACCTAGGACACGCTGGAGGGACTATGTCTCTCAGCTGGCCTAGGAACGCCTTGGGGTCCCCCCGGACGAGCTGGAGGAAGTGTGTGTGGATAGGGAAGTCAGGGCGTCTCTGCTTAGACTGCTGCCCCCGCGACCCGGCAACGAATGAAGCGGAAAGAAAACGGATGGACGGACGGACAGTTGGCACAAAGCCAAATAAGGGCAGACACAGTCCGGTTCGTCCTTTCTGTTTTAATGTTCCGATAATGACATGCGTACTTTATCCCTTACATAATTAAATTCAACCATTCGCTTCTCATTCAGTTTATGGCACCCCTTCAAACCGGTTCTCTGGTTAGTTTTTTACTCATTTCGCAGTCACCCCTGACCAACTCCTTTGGGCCGTTTTAACGTTCTCTCTCGGTCTTTAGTTGATAATGGTTCTTAGTCCACTAAATTTCGACCATTTTCCTCACTCAGTCTGCTGCCTTTGCCTTTTGAAGCTAACACTATTTTTATACTCAAAAGCTGTTAGTCTACCCATGTTTTAACTAAATGACGAGTGCGGGGAGGGGCCCTCTGTGAGTGTGTCTATACAGTATATATGTATTACGCATTAATATAGTGGTGGCCCATCAAGTGTGTTTGTACCCGGGGCCCAGAATTTGGTGCTACCCCCATGATTCCTGTCACACTCATAAACAATTAAGAAAATGAGCAGAGAATGTTGGTATTTATCTCTCCACTCACAAGTGTATCCATACTTTATCACTCATTTCTGTAGTTTAACCTGGATTTGAGAGCTTTCATAGTCGACTTATCAATTCTCTGGGCTTGTCTTTAGTCGACAGTTAGTTTGCTCGACAACAGTCCTATCTGCAGTAGCTCCCATGGTCTCTCAGAACCATAGGTCTCTCAGAACCATTGGTCTCTCAGAACCAGTGGCCTCTCAGAACCATTGGTCTCTCAGAATCATTGGTCTCTCAGAACCGTTGGTCTCTTAGAACCATGATCTTCAGGGCTTCAGAGCAGGGAGCAGAGGCCACATATACGTCCTCTCTAACAGACTAAGATACAACATTACCAAATGTAAGCAATAATTAACATTCCTGGATTAGCAATGATGGCGTGGCGCTGGCGGAGGAGTTGGTCCATCAGAGCAGTTCCACATGAGTGGCCCCCGCACCCGCATTCACGTCACGTTCAGGAGCCTCCACCCTGGACCGGGGCCGTTCTCTCGGTCAGAGGAGGTTTGCTCTGCTTTTCTTTTTCCTTATGATTCATTTTAAAATAAAGAATATAAATGAATGTATATTGTGATGGTGTGACCTCAACTCTTTAATGTTAACTATTAGAAGAAAGCAGTGTCATTTTTTCTAAGATGTACTAATAACACAAATAATTAGTTTTTTATGTTTTTTTTGTATTTGTTTTGTTTTTTGACCCCTAGTTTTTTATTATTATAGAGCTTTACCAAATGGTTGCTTACGATAAGATTAAAGTTGTTGATCTCACAATGGAAACATTTTCTTTAATTCAGTCTAATTTGATTTTAAAAGTGCCTAAAACCAAGAGAGAGGCCCCAAACAGGTTTATTTCAGTTCCAAGCTTCAAGTATTTAGTGACTCAAAAAGTGATCCACTGCTTTGGTGGTTGAGGAAATCATTGAAGGTTAATGTAGAAAAAGATGAAAACTTCAATCAAATGGGGGAGAGGCATGACTGGAGTGTGTGCTTTAAAGCTTCTCTGTACTCTTTGATACTGTATATCACGATGATTAGTGGTTATGATCACCCAGACATGTGAACTCCCAGAGCAGTCAAATAGATGGATTTTAGTTTTGGAAGTGTAATGACTCTGCTTGTAATAATAATAATAATAATAATAATAACAATAATAATATAATAGTAATAATAAAATCAAACTGCCTTTCAAAACTCCCACACTGTACAAACATGGTACAACTATTCGAAAGTGTTGGGGTTGAATGGTCAGCCATTTATGGTCACTTTCAGTGTGTTGCTAGTTACCATAGCAACACACTGTTTACTGTCAGCCGTTAGCATTTGGTCTTTAGCATTTAGCATCAAACTGCTTCATTTGAAGTTACGTTTAATAAAATTGTTGAAAACTTTTTGGGGCAATTTCTCAGAACTCCATTGGTTTAAAACGGAGCAGTCAATATGACGGCTCTGGGAGTTCTGGTAGTTTCATCATTTTGGGCATCATGCCATTTTAATAAACAGTTGAAGTCATAAACATATTTACCTACACACACATTCTCTTCACTGATCCTCATATTTAATCCAGGTATCATTGACTATTGACATGGAGACGAATTGGGGAGAGGGGTGGTATGGGGTGACTGTACTTTTTGTCAATAACAATAAGCTGCATTTAATTGTGTGTGAAGTAGGGCTGTCAAAATTATTGCGTTAACGCACGTTAATAAAAAAATGCCCCGGACACATGCGCGTGTGAGATGGCGACAGAGCAGGTCTCTGAGAATTCAAGTTTTACAGAATACGTGCGTGACTGCGGGGTACTTGTGATCCAAGACCATACACACACAGGACAATTCTCTGCATTTGCGCAACCTGTGCGTAACCTGTGCAAACCTGTGCGTAATCTGTGTGAACCTGTGCGAACCTGTGCGAACCTGTGCGTAACCTGTGCAAACCTGTGCGTAACCTGTGCGACCCTGTGCGTAACCTGTGCGAACCTGCGAAGCTGAACTATGGAGCCTCAGGAAGTGTCCGTGTCTCATCCTGAAACACAACTAAACTGGCCAAATTAAAGATGGGGTACGTACATTTTCCCTTTAGTTTACAGCTCATGTTGGTTGTGCCCAAAGTAAAAGGTTGTGAGCAAATCAAACAGATTTAAGTACATTTGGTATGATGACAATGTGTCATTACATTTGATAATCTCATTTAACTTCGATTGGAGTGGATTTGAAATAGAATGTTAAAAATGCGATTAATCGTGAGTTGACGCACCATTACTATGCGATTAATCAACTAATCATTGTAATCGTTTGACAGCCCTAGTGTAAATATATAAATGATAGTAATGATAAAAAGGGCTATTAACATATTTTGATCCAGTTTGAGGTACATGTCTTTATTCAAAGTAGATCAAATATGTATCATGGGAAAATCAAAAGAAATAAATCAAACCACCAAGTCTTGCTCACCTTGGCGTCTTGCTGCACCACATTCATCTGTTGGACAATAAAGTGCAGACTACATGGGTCAACAGAGAAAACATCTAAAATCAAAATCAACAGAGCAACGAATCCTATACTGACACAAGCTCCAAAACCACAGAATAATACACCGGGATAAAGTTTTGGACTTCCAGAAAACATTTGTGGCCAAAAGTTGAGCAGTTTGACCATGATAAATGTTTGAAGGGAGAAGGATGAGACATGCACGCCGAAGAATACAACCTGAAGCATGGAGAATGGGGGGGGGGGGGGGGGGGGGCAGCATCATGTTGTGGGGGGTTTGATGTACTTGATGAAGAAAAAGGACGATGTGGAAATAACTGTCTGCCCTGATGAAGCCTGATCAGTCAAAACACGTTGGTGTCCCTTGATAATAAAGGATTTTTACGTAAATGTCAGTTGTGCCTCAGATCTTTTTCCTCTTTGATTTAAGCTTTCTGTACATGGATCCTGTAAGAGCACCTGACTCATAAATACACCCAACCACAGCAGCGCTCTCTCCCTTTTATTCAGAGTTCTATTCTCAAGAGTTTGTGAAGTTACCGCTATCACAAGAATTTCTTTTATGTAAGGTCATCTCATATGGCAGTATCAAAAATACAGTATCTAAATCAGAATCATATCATCAATTCTTTCACAGTGGCTCTAAATATATGTGTATGTAACTCAGGACCAACTCGGTAAAGGTTTGCTTTGTCTATTTTCAGAAAATCAATAACAAATCATAACATAAATGCAAATTCATAAATAATTATGATTTTATATTTTTATTTTTTCCTCACACAATGTGGTTTAACCCAATGGTTTGTGAAAAATGTCACAAACCATTGGTTTGGATAAACCCCATATAGTTGTTTTCATACAAGAATACCAACATGAATCATTATATTTTGCTGTGGACGCATCTCTGTCAAAGAATGACCTTAAGTACAGTCAGTGGACACACACATCTGTTCTGATCTTGAGAGACGTGTTGATAAAGAATATAAAGTCTTCTTCTGAAACAGATTCTAGACTAAAACTCATGGAGATGCAGAAACTCATTTTTATAAAAGACAAATGACCGGAGCAGTGGGTACAGTCCTCTGATCATAGAACTTTGTGGTCCGTTTGGTCTTCTTCCATTGTAATATAATGATGGCACATCAACGTACACATTTTATGACAAATTTATTAAATAAGTAATTTACATAAAAATAGACTGCACAGTGGAAAAGAACAACAATAAATAAATGTTTCAAATCTCACAAAAATTCACAACAGACAATAGCCTGCATAAAGATTTCTTTTGAAAGAATTTCATTAAAAAAATTAAAAAAAAAACTTGTGAAACTATCACAGGGAACAAAACACTAACAAAACGAATCACCGCAACACAAAGCAATTATTGCTTTCAAATAGAAGTCAGTTCAGTAAAGCTACAAACACACGTGCAGTCTTTGAAAGACGTGAATATGTGCAGCAACAGTATGTAAAGATTACAATGCACCTTTTCTTTTGGTTACAACAGCCTCGTGTGACTCACAAGTCCTCTCTGTGTAGTGCAGTATCAGGTCAGGCAAACTGTGGGGACGTGTCTCTGCTGCAGGGGCCTCACGTGTCGCTGTACATCCTTTTGCAGTCCTCTGTGGGGGACGGGGACTCGGGCCCCATGCCCACCTGAGAGAACGGGTCCTCGGGGGTGCGCGGCAGCCCGGGCGGCGTCATGCGCTTCTCCTTCTGCCTGCGGTTACAGAACCAGACGCGCACCACCTCCTTCTCCAGCTGCAGAGAATCCGCCAGAGCGTTGATCTCCTGCGCGGACGGTTTCGGACACTTCAGGAAGTGACTTTCCAGCGCGCCCTTTACACTCACTTCTATGGACGTGCGTTTTTTCCGCTTGCGCCCCTGAGTGGCAATCTTATCTATACTGGTGGGGCTCCCGTTGGTAGAGTCTGCCTCCTCCAGCCATTTGTTGAGCAGCGGCTTTAGTTTGCACATGTTTTTGAAGCTGAGCTGGAGCGCCTCAAACCTGCAGATAGTGGTCTGTGAAAACACATTTCCATAGAGCGTGCCCAGGGCGAGTCCCACATCTGCCTGAGTGAAGCCAAGCTTGATGCGCCTCTGCTTGAACTGTTTGGCGAAGTGCTCCAGGTCGTCGGATGTCGGAGTGTCTTCATCTGAGAGCGTGTCGTGCGCCACATGGTGCTGATGGTGTGCGTGGTGCGCGTGCTGGCTGTGGTGGTGATGATGCTGGTCCAGATCAGGGGAGTCTCCGCGCACTATTCCCGAGTGCACGAGGTTGTGTCCGTGCGCACTGAGCATGCCGTTAACAGTGAAGCCTGTCTGAGAGTACCCCAGAGCCGGGTCCGCCAGGTGCGCCCCGGAGCCGCCGGTCCAGCCGCCAGAGTGCTGGTGCGCGCCCAGGTGCGTCCTGTGGTGCAAAGTGGCGCCAGGATGAAGGTCCTCACGGGACGAAGCTCTCTTTGCCTCCTGTGATGGAGCGCAGGGCGGCCACCCGGACCCAGCTTCCGCTGCCGCTACTGCAGCTGCTGCTGCTGCCGCTGCTGCGTGCGGGAGAGACGTCACCCACTGGTGGCTGAGCATGTGACTTCCATTGCCCACAACGGCGCCTTGCATGAAGTCACTTTGCGTCATCTTGACCGGTGGCTCTGTCCGGTACCCGCTGGAGCCGGTGGTGACCTGCTGCATAGCTCCTCTCCTCTCGGTGTGCAGGACCCTGCTGGATAGGTACGGGCTGGACGTGGCGGCTGCCATCCCCCAAAGCATGTGTGAGTTTAAAAAGCTTCACTTCTGTCCGCTCCGCATGAAAGTATTGATGGTTTTTCACGTGCCAAATGTGAATGAAAAAAGACTGATAAAGTACAATGGCTAATAAAAGATCACACTCAGTGAATGTCTCCAGTTTGCGCTCTGTGCTGAGTCTCCGCTGGCAGTGACTTAAACGTTTTCTTTCGTTTAAGAAAAAGAAAAAAAAAATCTTTATTCGCTAAAGTCCATTAACTTCAGACATCGCGTCCCGAGCGTGGTCCTCGCCGAGAGCCTGAGTGTTTACTGTGCTCCTCAACCTCGTCTATTCATTTCCCATTCTCATCCAATTACAGCAGAATGGTGCGCAGGGCTCGCACTGATTGGACACGGGGAGGATGAGGAGTGTCATCTTGTCCAAGAGGAAAGTTCTGTGAATGGGACACCGTTTAACTAAGTCATTTCTTATTCCTGTATTATTTAAATTGATTTAAACCTAAACATGCGGCATGGTGTTCGGGACAGTTCGTGCACGGCGTCATGTTGAGATTTGCACTTGGTCAGAGTCAAAGACCTGTGGGGACTCTGCTGACCACCGCTGTTACTCGTTACATGTTAACATTGTAACGTGTAACATTTTACAGAGATTACAACTTAATATACAATATTACTGACAGTGTGTGTGTGTGTGTGTGTTTGTGCGCGCATATTTGTGTGTGTGTGTGTGTGTATGTGCGTGTGTATGCTTTAGATAAAACATTATGTTTATTTATTTTATTATTTGATTTCTTCAATATCCCACCATTATATCATCTGGTTCCATTTTGGTTAGATTTTGGAAAATCAATGCAAGTCGAAGTAACTCGAATGACTTCAAAAAGGAATAAATGACTCTATTTCAGGGGTCTCCAACCTCAGGAGCCACCAGTAGCTCGCCACCCCCTTCCAGGTTGCTCACCAAAGGATTTAGTAATGAACAAATAAAATAAAATACTTCATATTTCAGATTGTATTATTCATTATCATAATGATTGTAAATGCACTTATTTTGTCACTAGTAAGTTGTAACAAATAACCACATTTTCCTAGGGCCACTTAAAGGAGTAGCTCTCTGCCCCAATCATCCCGGGAAAGTAGCTCTCTGGGTGAAAAGTTTGGAGACACCTGCTCTATAACAATTACTTTTCGACATGCCCAAAGACGCTCGCTGCTTTTGTAATGAGTTACTCCAAACACAGCTGGCCACCTGAGCCGAGAGAATAAGTCTTTGAAGAATATGGTCCGTCTGATGCACTGGACGTAATCTGCCATGATAATATTGATACTATTGATTTCTCAGTCGCTTTGGTGCATTTTTCACATTAGACTTAAAGTTCTCATAACTATTAGTTCCACCTCCACAACATTGAGTCATTTGTGAACTTCATCGTAGCAATTTCTCATTCCTATGAACAGATTACAAATGCTTTTGTTCATGTATCAGTTACTTTCATACAATTCTCTGTTGTTTTATGACATTGTAATTTGCTTCTGATGCTACTTATGACTTCAGAATAGTCATTCCCTATAAAACCAATAGTCCTCATTTCATCGCTTTGGTCGTCACATACAAAATTATTGAACTATTTCTCCAAATCAAAATCTGTCAAGCTAATCTCATACATTCCTTTATTTTATTTTTTTTCCTGTAATCTTTCCTAAATTGAACAATTGCTCTCAGGTGAATTTCAGCTTCACTCATGAGGAAGTGTGTGTTTTATTGTTTATATTTGTCACAGTTCTACCATAATGATATTCTGTATGTTTGTTCTACGTAAATACTGTAAGTGACTGTATTTTTGTTTCACAATGCTGTAGAATTGCAAAGAGCAAATGCAGTAAATATGTGAAAGACATACTGTACAGCCCACACATACATACATACATATACATACATACACATACATACACACATATACATACATACTGTACATACAGTATGTGTCTTGTACTCAGTTACTTCACTAAATACAGTCATTGTAACTTTACTGTAGTTTTTGGCTTTATAGTGTTTAGTGCACATCGAGTGTAACAGAGATCTGACTTTTTTACTTTGAAAACACAGAGTAAACTTTCACAATGAAAACATTCAGTTATTTGACTGTGTTGTTCATACTCAATGGTGTTGGGACATATTATTTTGACGACACAGTTTCATTGACATGAAGTCTTGCTTTTGAGGAATTCACTTTTTGAGAAAGTGATGCACTTTTGCAGGTTATCTACGAGGTTTTGCAGTTTGCACTAATTGTTCTGAGAAATGCACGAACTGTTGTGCAAATGTGAAGAATGATGTGAGAAATGCACCAAAGCAACTGAGAAAAACTGTAAAAGGAGATAAGAGAACCAGATGGAAATGCCAGTGTAGAACAGTGCAAGGGAATGTACGGACGCAGATACAAAACACAACACAGCATGAACCATCTGCAAAATGTGAAACTTCTTCACTGTCAACCACAGTATATTCCACAATATGGTTTCTCTTTGACCCAAGTGCAATTGTGGCTCGAGAGTATATGTTTGTTTGTATCTCTTTATTATCTGTTACCTTAAATAGTACTTAATGTTTGCACTTATTTCTTCTTTTATTTTCTACATTTCCCCACTGAGGGATGGATATGTTGCCTTATCAAGATAGATAGATAGATAGATAGATAGATAGATAGATAGATAGATAGATAGATAGATAGATAGATAGATAGATGATAGATAGATAGATATAGGCAAACATAAGGTACAATTTATTGATCTTACAATGGAGAAATGTATATGTTACATTTGGCATAAGATGTATCACTCAGGTTATGCAAAAGACATGCTAAGAAAGTGAAAAGATAGTCAATTTTGTGTGTTTTTTTAATTAAATAAATATACTTTATTGATCCCCTGTAGGAGAAATTCAGGTGTGCAGCACATAAGTACATCAATTCTATCTGACAATAACTAAAACTAACAATAGTGCAACTCCGACAGATCTGTTGTACAGTCTTAAAGCTGAAGGAAGGAAAATAAATTATATCTTTTACAAAAAAATAACAGCAATATTTAGAAAGATGCACTCTCTATGCATTCTCTATGCATACAAAAATCCCAATAAGTACTTTAACACCATAAAACTTGAATCCCATTTTGCAGTAGAAGATTTGTCGGCCAAAACAAACTAACTAGAGTCACTTGGAAAAACAAAACATTTGGCTTTTCGAAGAGCAAACTCTGCCATATAGGGGATGAAAGTGAAATGCCTGTCTTTTCTGCCTCTCGCACAAAGCTTCTCCGCAGACGTTTGGAGAATGCAATAATGTTTTTCATGTGTTGTGCCGGCTGGTCACAGAGCGCGATTTGTTATTCATGAAGGAAGCTGGGTGAAGAGGCCTCCTTATGAAGCACGCGGACTCACAGAAACCCACACCGCACAACCCGGTCTTCTACAACGGCTCTCGATGCTGTGTAATTACAACGCTTTGTCAATCACTACGGTAAATCTGATCATTGTTAAAAATAAAAAATAAAAAATCTGTGCATTGTTTGCGTTGGAGATTTCTGCAGCTCTCTCTGTTCTCTCACTCTTCTCTGTGGAGTCTTCAAAATGCAGATTGGCCGTTTCTGCCCCACGGCTGTTTTCTTTGGTAGACTTTGAAATATGCAAATGCTTCCAACAAAAAATTGCAAAGGAAGAAAAGAGGGGGAGAGAGGCGTCATCTGTGCTCCAGGAGTTTTTGTGCAGAGAAACAGAAGATTTTTCCCGTTTTTTTGAGTTTTTTTTGTTGATGTTGTTGTCAGTCATGGGTCGGAGTAATTAAAGAAATACGCTGGATGAAGCTAGACAAAAGCAAGCAGCAGACTCAGGCTTACGTTTCAACTTGTCTCGATTTTCTGCTGTTTTGATCGTAAGCATCTTTGACCTTCAGCTCTCCCTGAGTCAGAGAGATCCTGCACAGCGTGAGACTTTACCCAGAACCCCCTGCTGTGCGTTCAAAGCACAAGCAGAGGCAGCCACGCCAACACCGACGAGAGCGAGACAAAGTGAGGAACCGCGGGGCTTTGGAAGGGGAATGATCAAAGTGCCTGAAGCCAAAGTTCTCATTGAAATTTCACAGACATAAAGTCAAATAGTTTTACCGGCTGTAATAAACTGCATTTCATCTGTAACTTTATCATTTTCTCTGCTTTTTCTCAACCGATCCAACAATGACGGTGTTCTTTGTGCATACACTTTGTCATGTCATCGCTCTAAAAAAAAAAAAAAGGTTAAAAAAAACTTGTCTAAAAACTCATTTGCTGTTGCTGCTCCCAAACTGTGGACTAGTTACCCCTGTACATTTGAGCGGCTTCATCGGAGGTTTTTAAAGGTATGTTAAGCGATTACAAATGTGACCTTTTAAAGACTATTTACCTCCACCACGTTTTCGAATTGTTTTCAAAGACTTAGAATTTAACCTATAAATGTCCATGCGAGCTGGAGGACTCACCGTGTCAATGCGCCATCTTGAAATACATTTGTTCACAGGTGCTGCTCATATCGTTGCTTCCCCCGTGTCCTTACAAGTTTGAAAAGGAGATCATGGAAGAAGAATACTGCAAAAATCTAGAAACGGCTGTGACGAGAATTTCCGCAGACGTCTCTACCTCGCAGTCGTATACTTTCACATTCTACTCCCTTGTTAGTGGGACACCTTTCATGTGCGCTCCTGGACCATGGTCGAGGGGCACAGGGGAGTTTTGTGGGTCTCGGGCCGAAGAGATTTGTTCCCTTCACGGGCCCTCAATGTCACAGTGTGGTGCAATACCAATAACACTTTGGACGTTCAAGAGTCAGACCTAAGGTTCAGAACAAGGTCCAAAGCCACGCAGCGGTTAAAGAACAAGGACAGGTGCGGCGCAGGACTATAGCAGCTCCCAGGCGGGGAGGGAGTGCAGCCCAAAACGCGGGTCGGGCAGTGTACTTTATGTTTGTGTGCTCTCTGTGTGCTCCTACTAGTGTCCTGTATGTGCGCTGCAACATTGAAATTTCCCCACTTTTGTTCCAATAAAGGTTCTCTACAGGTGCGGTAAATAGTCCTGCAAGTACTGTATAATATAAAACCATCCAAATCACAGCAATAGTATGAAATGATCTCAGGGTTCAGAGATGTGTTACTAACCACCACTACTGCCTATGTTTATTACCAGACTATAAAAACAAACCTGCAGAGAAGGCAGACTTTATTCAGATTTCAATAGTACAGCTCAATAACAGAAACACTTTCATATTTGGACAGTCACAGAAATCGAGTATGAAATAACAACAGACTTGTAACCTTTAGGGTAATTTGCCGAGCGAGCGATACTGCTGTAAAGAGGACCAAATCATCTGATCTCAATGTGAAATAACCAATAACAGGTGAATCCTTTCAGACAATCATCAGCACCTGTGAAAATACCGTGGAAAGAATCGGTGCTTTGAATTCTAATTTCCCCTCAGCTGTTCTGGAATCGCCTCTAATGGGTTCTTTCCATGTTTTCCACAGCTTTGAACACGAGCGACAGAGAGAGACAGAGAGAGACGGAGAGAGACGGAGTCAGGAAATACTCGGACACTGCGGGCCCTATGCGCAGAGCTGGACCGGGCCAAGCCAAACAGCCCCAGTGCCTCCTGGGACAGCTCTGTGTGAATGCACCGGTCTCTCTGAACCACACAGACGCATAAAGAGTCTCTGTCGTGTGGAGGGCTTCTCTGCGGGTTCGGAGGAAATATCAGATAGTGGAATATTAAGAGGATTATGATACAAGCAGTGCAGGAGCCCCATAACCTCTCGGTCTTGTACTGATTTCCATGATGCACTTTTTAATGTTTTTTTTTTTTAACAATAATCCCCGGGTAAGAAGGATTTGGACAACATTACAATTTCTATCACAAGTAACAAGACTTAAATGTTTATTGAAGGGACCGTGTACAGACTCATGGTGAGGCATCTTTCCAGCACTACGGCCCCCGTTTAGGGAACATTCTACCCCAGGAGCTCAGGGCAAGAGAATGTTCATGTTTTTAAAAGCAGGCCCTTAACAGTTCTGCTTCTTCTGCTGAAGGGTAAATGGGCAAATGTTTTGGTAAAAAGTATTAAAAAAACATACACACTGATCTTTTGGGATCTATACTGAAGTCAATACTGTTTCAGTCTCATGCCATGATTTTGCCAAATTTTTATTTTGCGATTATTTCTGAGAAACTGTGATTGTGATTAGATTCATAATAAAAAAGTATGGGATTTCAAGTGCACTGTGTATCTAATAACTTCATAGCTGTTACATCTGAAAACATATAAACAATTTCCACCCATTTTTAAAAAAAATGTTTCTAAATTGTTTTTATAGAATAAGAATGGAAACACTGTAAAACAATATTCATTCTTAAATATATTTGTATTTTGTTATACTGTCTTAAAGCAAATGTGCTAATACAATCAAGTTATAGATTCTTGTTCCATTGCAAATCTATAGATTTTTTTTTTTCTCGAATTATTCAAATGTTTTACTTAAAAAGCCTGGGTATCTCGAAAGCTTGTCATTTGGTTAATGTTTAATTTATTGCAATGTAATGATACCTTCAAAATATCAAACATTTCAAGGAGAAGAGTAGATGGGAGAAAAGTCATATTAATCAATGAAGTTATATTTTTAAATCAACACTTTCTAGCGTTTTGGACATATTTGAATTGAAACAATGTATATTCATATAGAATAATAATTTTTTTTTTTTTTTTTTTTTTGCAACTTGCCTCCACTAAAATTGTGATTTTTGATTATTCATGCAGCCGTAATAGTGACCGTATGGCCAGTGTCTGCTGTGTTTTGTGTTTTACATAAAAATGAACAAACTCTTCTTGTTTCTACCCTGACTATGGTAGACCCCTGGACTTCAGCCATAGAAGTGTGTTTACTATGGTGTTAGCTGAATGTGGAAGAAGCCGATTTGAAGAGAACATGCTGGAGCCAATTTCCTCATGGGCATTTGCTCCGTCAACATTAGCTTTGCGTCATGACGGAGCACACGTGTTGCTAAGATTGTTGCTACGGCAAACTGGAGTGTCGCCCAAAAATGTCCCTTCGGTCAAATGTTGAGGCTGATCTGGATTGACAATATTCAAACATAAAACACCAGGATCATAGAGAGATGACGCACAGATTTTTAAGCCCAAAATGGTGAATATTATCATGACAGTCTGCAGAACAGGTCCCTCACATTCAAAACGGAAAGGGCCACATCCAGCTTTCTCATGACCTCAATCCACCTTTTAAACGACTGATTGAGAGATGGTCAGATTAGGATTTGTGTACAGTGTATGATTTCTATACATCATCTGTGGCCAAGTGACTCTCTATCCTCCTGACCACTGAAACCAGCGCGTACACTCACAATAACAAAAGAAACGCTCGGAGCCTTGGGGTATCACCCGGCTGTGATTCTGTCCGACCTCTTGCACCCCCCCCCCCCATCACATTCTTCATGCAGATAAGATGGATAAAGTCTTGCCCAAGGACATAAGGCAGCAAGAATGAATCTGGCGACATCGTGAGCGTTTGTCGTGGGTGAGTTAGTGCATGATGCAAACCGTCTCCTTGTTAAGTGATGCTGTCAGCGTAAAGCCATAATAATATATGTTTAAACAATATGAGCAGCTGATAGTAGCGGCAGCAGAAAAGAGCACCGGAGCATGTGGCTGTTTAATGTCAGACAGACAGCGTTCATATGTGTAGGCACTTTTGCAGAGACCTCCATCACAACGTCACATCGGATCGTAATTAAATAAACGTAGAGTGAACACAATCAAACACAGCGAGCCGGAGACGCCACGCAGCTTTAGAAATTAACACGTTTCCACTTGTCGAGGGAGTTTCACATCAACACCACACACAGAGCAGCTATCATCGCCTGTTTTTCAGGAGAGAAACTATATTTAATCTTAGTAGCGTTCAGGCGTCTTAATACGACTGTGGGGCGGGGGTCAGGTTTTATTTTGTACGCCACATTCAACTTCAAATAACTCATATACTAATGTCAGAATATGTGCAATATGAAACCATTATGTGTCCACTGTCCCAGACCCTCATGCTGCTAACATACGCACAGATGTAAACATAGTACTTATAGCACTAGAGTATACAGTATTTTATTCTTGCTTTTTTATGATACTAAAGTCAGAGATTTTAAACTTAGGCCATGCTGCTTCATCATGGTAAAGATGGAGATTTTGTGACGCATTACTATAAAGATAGACATTTTATACTGCTTCTTTTTATGCTAGATTAAGAGATTCTTTCAATTTTTATTTAGTATACATTTATTATACATTTATCTTGTGTTGTGTGCTCCTCATTCCACTCTCTGTAACTGGTGATGCAACACTGAAATTTCCCCATTGTGGGACAGATAAAGGAATTTTAATCTATATTTCAGAATCAGAATCATTTTTATTGCCATGTGAGTAACAGGAAGTCACAAACTAGGAAATTACTTTGGCTCTCGGTGCAGTTAAAGCAGAATAAAAACAAGAAGACATGCATAAATAAAAATCTACATATACAATTCTTGCACAATAGAATACGCAGTACTTGCTTCGTTTTAAGCTAGAGATTTTGTTTTAGTACAGAGTTATTGTTCACTTATCTATAGTGTTGTGTGCTCCTCTCCTCTAACCTGTAATTGATGATGCAACACTGAAATTTCCCCACTGTGGGATGAAGAAAGGATCTCTAAATATTCAGGAAAAACTTAGAAAATCAGAATATTGTTCAAAAGTTAATTTATTGCTGTGATTCAACCTAGAATATGAAACCATTAAGATATAGACCATGTAATAGGTCTATATCTAAATCGGGAAAGTGACATGAAGTATGTAAATCCTCTGTTTATTGTCATTCTGAGAAGAGACAGGAAGTTATTTGTGCTAAATACATTGGCAATTAGAATTAAATAACAATAAGTTTTGACCCATAGTACAACCATTTATTTGAAATAGAAATAAAAGTAGTTATTATCTGGTCTCACAAAAGTCAGACCAGAGTTGGAAACGTTTTGACAGTTCCAGAGTCAGTAAATTATGGTAAAGACGTCCCATATGAAATGAGAAAATATTTGCTTACTACACACTCTCCCAAATTCAAGTGGTCTTTTTCTTACCTTGTCTTTGTTGTTGGCGAAGAACTTAAACATTTCCAGTGTTTGTGATTTGCTAATGGTGACAGTTGTAATTTCAACAATTATTCAGTTATAATAGTCCTTTAAAATATGATTAATTAATTTACAAAAACAGATTTCTCTCATTAGAAAAAAAAAATTTGAAAGGCTTACAATTTGCCTTTTACCAAGTCGTTTTTTGAAAAGCCAGATTTATTTTAGTGCCAAACAAATCAGGTTTCACTCCTGTTTGAGCGAATCCTTTCACATTTACTGCCAATAACAAAACAAGTTGAAGATTGTGTCTGTACACAAAATTATGACAAATGTTCAAAATGGATAAATCTGTTTTTGCAAATGCTCTGTTCTTTTACTGTTAGCTCTTCAAATCAACACCACCACTGCCAGTGTTCCCGCGACGGGGAAAAAAAAGAAGTACAATTTCAAGATTTTAGAATATGCCAAAAATATCCCCCTCCAGTCTGCCTACTACTGTTAGTGCAAATGAGTGTGAATCAGGGGCGACAGTAGCTCAGTTGGTAGAGCATTGGCCTTAAGGCCAGAAGGTCGTGGGTTCAATTCCCACCTCTGCACCTTCTCCACCGACTCCCACTGATGACTGCTGTCGTTGTGTCCTTGGGCAAGACACTTAACCCCACTTTGCCCAAAGCCCGCACTGAAAGATCAAGGCTATGCTCCCAGTCAGAGAGCAGCCGTCCTCCTGTGGACTCACCACCTGCAGAGGGTCAGTGAGGGGCTGGTGCTATGAGACTTGGGTGGCATCTCTGATTGCCACCCCCCTGACCCAGAAATGGATTAAAGGGTAGAAAATGGATGGATGGATGGATGGAGTGTAAATCAGACGTGTCATTTGAAACTCCTATTACCACCACACTCACTCCGACAGAGTGCGCTTAACTCTGGGTCTCACGTCCCAAGTGACTCGTGGCCTCACCCCTCCACGGACCTGCCACCTCACCCCTCCATGGACCTGCCACCTCACCCCTCTATGGACCTGCCCCGTCACCCCTCCATGGACCTGCCACCTCACCCCTCTATGGACCTGCCCCGTCACCCCTCCATGGACCTGCCACCTCACCCCTCTATGGACCTGCCACCTCACCCCTCCACTTGGGCCGGTGTTCTGTCGAGACGGTCTGGCCGTGTTTGTGCATTTGTTGGTGGGTGCGAGAGGGATGGTGGCTTTTAAAAAAGGTTTTATGTTTTTATACTTTTTAAGCATGTTGTGCGTTTATACGATTTTACTAACTTTACACCTCCCGAATCACGTGGCCACATGTGACGGACAATTACCTGTGCCGGTTTCCAGCGGAGGAAGCCGGAGAGAGAGACATGGGGGCCAGACACGGGCAAAATCCCGTGGCTAAAGGACCGGCACTGAGCTCGACACGCAGACCATCCGGACAGAACGCCGGCTCCAGCACGGCTCGCGGTCCGGGTGAAACCAACAACCTTGGCATCCGTGCAACGAGAACACAGCTCCTTCATGGGTGCTCTTTGATGTAGCTTATCAAAGGGCCTCTCTCCTCCTCTCCTCTGCAGACCAAAGGCTACTATTGTTTTTGTTGTTGTTCCCAATATTGTTTTTCCGCCCTCACAGCACAAAGCAGTCTGACCATGACTCTGATGCTAATGCGGAGGTGGAGAGGGTGTTCTAATGAGCAGAGGAGTGGATCAGAAAGGCTCGGGGGGTAACACTGGGGGAATAGGTATAGCGGCCCACATCAAAAACACACACGGATCCTGCTTCATCCACAAACCGTGACCTCTCAGAGAAACAGCCGCGGACACCCCAACACAGCGCTCTATCAAAACCAACGTCAGGGTTTAATCTCATTGAGAAGAGTGGGGAATGACTATTAAGAGATTTTATACTCAATTCTTGCTTCTTAATTATGCTAAAGTTGGTGATTTTAGATTAGCTTCTTCATTATGCCGAAGTTAGAGTTTCTATTGTTCTGGAACTGGTGATGCAACACTGAAAATTCCCCACTGTGGGATGAATAAAGGATCTCTTAGGGCCTGTCCCAATTCTGAGGGCCCTTGAGTTATGGCTGCAGTCAGACTTTATTTTAGGGCCAATACACACCAAGATTCACTTGTATCCTGCTCCGGTCGCTTTGCTCATACGCCACACTTTTCATTCTCTTTCATTCATTCATTTCTCAGGCTCACGCTGTTTACTCCCCGGAGTGCTCCTGTGGTTTTTTTGGGCATCATTACCTCAGGACAGGAGGTATAGTGATCACCAGCGTTTGTCTGGGAGCTATAAAACTCAAAAGGTGATAAACAACATATTCAGGAAACTTACACAATGGCCGAGTGAACAAGTGATTACATTACGGAGGTGATCTGAGTCCCTATTCTGGATGCAGGATTTTTGTAAAGAAACTGAACTCTGTGCTCTTTTCTAGTTAAGCAAAGTATTGTCCCTTGTGTGACTTGTGTAGTTTTATAACCTTCTTCATCTGAGCTTTATGGAACAAACGCTCGATGAAACGGCTTGGTATCACAAGTTTTTACCCCGCAGTTTTCCTCCGCAGGGATAACCTCTGGATAAAGCTGCTGCAATTTGAAACATATGAACTACAGATTACACCATTGTGTATTGAAGTGTATAAGAACGTACATTTGGCTTTTACCAATAGTGATCATCCCTATATGCTGTAATGTGCGCAACGATGACACTGAAATTTCTCCACTGTGAGACTAATAAAGGTTGATCTTATCTTATCTTATAGGTTGTCATTAACGAGTATTTGGATTATACATTAGTTGTTTAGATCCTGAAAGCTCAAGTGAAAGTAAAAATACTTAATAAACACATTTTGATTTCATGCATTATAGAATCATGTTAGAATCATAAAACCTCTCCTCAGCATATATTGGCCATAGGTCTGTGTAAATTACTTCTATATTACTAAGCCAGATACCTCCGAAGCTCAGCAGGGCAAAGCTTGGTCAGTACTGTGATGGGGGACCTCTGGGAACATCAGCCACAGTGGGGTAGCTGTGGTTGTAAAGTGCCAAACTCTTGTTGTGTCCTTAGGCAGGACACTTCACCCACATCAAAGGAGTGTGGTGTGTGTGAATGGTTGGTGGTGGTTTGAGGGGCCAATGGCATGTAGCGGTTGCCTCGCTTCAGGCAGTATGCACCACGGCAGCTGTGGCGACAGTAGTGGTTTATCCCCACTGTGTATGGAGTGGACAGGATAATAATAATGTGAAGCCTCTTTGAGTGTCCAAAAAAAAAC